>JAJTUV010001920.1:0-338192 GCA_021653895.1 Mastomys natalensis
TTTGATGGTCTGTGGTTATTATTAATTTTGCAATGTGCAGAGAGATATGTGTTTTTTGTCTTTTCTCAATGCAAACACCATTCCGCACCTTCCCAGTATTTTATTTTCCTAATAGGTTTTTTCTCCAGGTGCCAAGCTCACCTCCCCTTAGCTGTAACTGAAGCTGGAGATGAGGCTGTACAATAGGACCAAGGGGAATCACGTACCTCCCCCTCTCAGCCCTCACCCCCAAGGCTGCAGAGCTCTTTAGAAGCGGTCTATTCACTTAAAACCTGATTATTTGTCTTAGAGATTTTTCATTTTTGTATCACTGTAAGTTGGTGAACCTTTACTGAGAAGTTGAGTCTTGGCTCATTTCTTTTGCTTTTTGTCCTTTCAGTCCAGGATCTAAAGTACAAACTCTCTCTCTGTGAGATACTCGAGAAGGATGGGTTCAGAGCATCGCTCTGCTGTGTGAAGACACATTAGAGTTGGGGCTCCCGAGTCGGGCGGTTAAAGCTCAAAGTGGTTATCCTGTGAAGGTTGAGGAATCGGAGCAAATAGCTGTTTTTCAAAAACCAAGACGTTATGTGAAAAAGCGATCCTTTCTCAACAGAATCCAAGCCCTTTCAAACATCAGAAGTTACTATTTATAAGGCCACCACACACCTAAAGTCTTATTATTTAAAATGGTGCAGAATATCACGGAATCTTGCTTAGCTTGATACTAAATGCTTCCAAGTTAGCAACGCCAGCTCTCGATTACCCACCCTTGGCTCTAAAGAGACAGAAGAATGCAGGCAATCGCATCCACGGAACGTTGGAAATCTTTTAGGCATTCATTACTGTTTCTTCCTCAAGCTTCTCAAATGAACAGTCTCGTATGATCTACACTGTCTTCGTTTCTTCCCCAGCCACGCTTTTGATGGGCACAAAAGAAATGTTCTATACTGAGGGCTTTAGGTCAAAGAGAAACAGAACTCCACAGCTTTGCTCATCTGGAGTGATCGGTCATTCCATGGGATGCTCCCTTGGGTGGGCAGAGAATTTCTTTCCTTCACAGGATCATTTTTGAACTTGCTTTTGTTAAAAGGCCCACATCAGCCAGGCGGTGGTGGCGCATGCCTTTAATCCCAGCACTTGGGAGGCAGATTTCTGAGTTCGAGGTCAGCCTGGTCTACAGAGTGAGCTCCAGGACAGCCCGGGCTACACAGAGAAACCCTGTCTCGGAAAAAAAAAAAAAAAAAAAAAAAAAAAAAAGGCCCACGTCTTACAGAGAGGCATTTCCTACAAAGATTTATGCATGGGTATCTTGTTCTTTACTGCTAATGAACTGTAGGTAAACTATATGTAGAATCTGCCTCAGAACGTCCCCAGGTTCTTCAGTGGGGTCTGAGTCCCAGTCCTTACCAACCTCGACTTTCAAGAACACAGTCTGCAGGTGGCTCCTGTATTAACCAAACAACAACCCTCACATCCCAGGAACAGACAGCAAGTGGGTGGAGCTGTAGGAGGGATAAGGAAAAGGGCTTCCCTTTGCCCAGGAGAGGGAACCGTTGTAGATTAGAGGAGTCCAGGGCATTTTATTTGGGAGTTGAGGAGGAGTTTTTCATTTTTTTGGAGAGTTTAAACTTATGGAGATGGTAGAAAGAAAGGATACCTTCGTGGGGAAAAGATGAGCAGAAGAATAAAGATATTTCTGAGAACAAACAAACAAACAAACAAAACAGCAGCCAATTTAGGAGATGATTTCTATAGAAGAAGAGAGGCAGGAAAGATGGTTTGGTTGGAGTTAGACTGTCAGGTGTTTTAGGAGTTAGTTAGGATGAGAGTTTTCTTTCTTTTTTTTTTTTATTGGAAATTTTTTATTGTAAATTTTTTATACATTTCAGATGTTCTCTCCTTACCCCATTTCCCCCCTCCCTCCCAGGAACTCACTATCCCTTTCCCCCTCCTCCTATCTCCACGTTGGTGTACCCCCTTCCACCCTCCCCTGTACCTCACCCCCACCCTCGAGTATCCCCCCTCACGACGTCCAGTCTTCATGGGACCAAGGATCTCTTCTCCCACTTATATATAGCTCCCTTGCATATATAGCTGGAGCCATGGGTCCCTCTCTAAGCGCTCCCAGGCTTGTGGTTTAGACCCTGGGGGCTCTGGTTGGTTGGGATTGTTGCTTTCCTCATGGTGTCTCGAATCCTCTCAACTCCTTCAGCCTTCACTCTATCTTCTCCATTGGGAACCCCGTGATCAGTTTAATGGTTAGCTGTGGGCTTCTGCCTCTGAGTATGTCGGACTCTTGCAGACTTCTAAGGAGACAGCTATATCAGGCTCCTGTCAGCATGTACATCCTGACATCCACATCAACCTCTACCTTTGGTGACTGCACATAGGATGGATATCCAGGTGGAATGGTCTGTCTCTTCTTCAGTTTCTGTCCTGCACTGTGTCTCCATATTTGCACCCTTGAGTATTTTGTTACTCCTTCTAAGAAGGACTGAAGTCCCCCCTACTTGGTCATCATTCTTCATGAGCTTTTTGTGGTCTGTGAGTTGTATCTTGGGTATTTCAGGCTTCTTGGCTAAAATCCAATAATCAGTGAGTGAATACCATGTATGTTCTTTTGTGATTGGGTTACTTCACTCAGGATGATATTTTCTAGTTCCATCCATTTATATATGAATTTATCAAATTCATTGTTTTTAATAGCTGAGTAATATTCCATTGTATAAATGTACCACATTTTTTGTATCCATTCCTCTGTTGAAGGGTATCTGGGTTCTTTCCAGTTTCTGGCTATTATAAATAATGCTGCTATGAACATAGTGGAGCATATGTCCTTGTTATGTGTTAGAGCATCTTCTGGATATATACCCAGGAGTGGTATAGCTGGGTCCTCAGGTAGTGATATGTCCAATTTTCTGAGGAACCGCTAGACTGATTTCCATAGTGGTTGCACCATCTTGCAATCCCACCAACAATGGAGGAGTGTTCCTCTTTCTCCACATCCTCGCCAGCATCTGCTATCACCTGAGTTTTTTATTTTAGCCATTCTGACTGGTGTGAAGTGGAATCTCAGGGTTGTTTTGATTTGCATTTCCCTGATGAGTTTTCAGTAGTGGAGAATGCTTGTAGGATAGTGATTGGTGTGAAAGAGTCACGTGATGGAGACAAGGCTGGGGGGCGGGCAGAGTGGTTCTGGAGGCGATTTCGCTGCTTCAGATAGACTTATGGAGTCCTGAGAGTGCAGATCAGGAGCACAAGCAGGGCTAGGAAGGGGTCTCAAGGCAGGCAGGACTGAGGAAGCCTTCTTAGAGTCATTCATGAAACTGGGCTACGTCTTAAAGTCAATAAAATTTGAGGCATTTTCAAGATCTATAAGCTGCATGTACTTGAATCTAAAATTATATATGTATTCTTGTTTTTAAAAATTGAAATGTAGTTATTTATATTACTTTTTTTTTTTGCAGTATTGTGAACCTGGGACCCCACAATAGGTGTTCTATTACTGAGATGTACCTCCATCCCCTTTTTCCTGTTTTATTTTTACACAGGGACTCACTAAGTTGCCTACGACACAGGCAGGCCTTGTATCTGTGATCTTCTTGAATGAGCCCCTGATGATCTGGGACTATATGCCTGTGCCACTGTGGCTGGGTCTAATTATAATGGTGGATATTAATTGTACATATTAATGGACGTGTTTGGAATTTATATACATAGACATTCATGTATGTATACGTATGCTATGCATATGCATGGTCCTGGCTACCTTCCCAGCAGCTCTTTCTCAGCTGTCCATTCATTGCCTCTCCCTCTGAATCACCTTATTTATTCTCTAGCAATTTCTATGTAACTTTCCTATTATTCTTGTCATCATCATCATCATCATCATCACCATCACGATCATCATTATATAATTCTGTTGTCCACATGTGAAAGAAAATAATTGACACTTGTTGTCTTTGTGTCTGGCTTATTTTGTTTAACATGGTGTGCTACAGTTCTACCATTTGTTTTTCTGCAACTGTGTGATTTAGTTCTATATAGCTCATTAATACTACTCTATCTATCTTCTATCTAGCTATCTATCTATCTATCTATCTATCTATCTATCTATCATCTATCTATTTCATGTTTTTATTTGTTATTCTGTTGGTGGCTGAATCTACAGTTCAGCTAATAACATGGATCAGTAGTTATCTCTTACCATGTGTACTTTTATATCTAGCCCTGAGATTGGGTATATATAGTTTATGGGGCAAAGTCAGACAATTTTTGGGTTTTGTTTGTTTGTTTGTTTTTTTCAAATAAAGTTATCTCAGAATATAGACATGCTTCTTTTTTTTTTTTTAAATGTATTATCTATTGCAGTTTTTGTGCTTCAGTGTAGAGTTGAGCACTTGCAAGAGATGGTTTTCTCAAAGAACCCAAAGTATTTACTCTCTTGTCTTTTGTGTAAAAAGTTTACAGATTTCTGGTCTGGAATTATTAGGTAATTCAAGTTAACTGAACAAAATAAATCTTTTGGAGCTGGTTTTATAGCCACAGGACCTAGGAAAACCAAATCTTTAATGTATTGGACTAAATTGAACACATATCTTGAAATGAATGCTCATTGCTGTCTTACTCAGAAGACTTGGCTATGATCGTGAATTCTTTTTTATGTGTTTCACAACCTTTCAGTGCAGCTGGAAAGGCGCTGTTGTTTTTGGAGCTGGTAGCCTGATAAGAGTTTGTGCGGTAAATTTCCTCAGATGGTCTTCATGTTTAGGAGCCAGACTTCAAGCAAATATCATCAAAGATAAATCATAGTTTTCTTTTGACAAGAAAATCAATATCCAGGTTGTGGATGTAGTGCAGAGGTAAAGCACTTGGTTGTCATGCATAAGGCTGTGGGTTCAACCCTCAGTACCACAAAAAAAAAAAAAGTTAGCAGTAAAAAGTCCAACTTCTACAACTTCTATAAAGCCACTTGATACAAGCAGGAAACCAGGCTTTATAAGTCTTTACACCACAGCGAATGCTGTTCCAACTGCCTCGCTTGTGTTTCATAGTCTCATCTTCACGGAAATCCAATGACAGGAGAATGTAAATCACCGTCTTTTAATAGAAAAGTATAGAAAGTCTCATTGAATATAATGGTTTGTTCTGAATGGTTTGAGAGATATCTAGGAGATCAGCGAAACATACTTCTAGGTGGGAACACGTGGCTAGGTCCAGAAGCAGCAGTCACATGGATAGCAACTGATGAGGAAGAACTTCTTAAATGTGAGGGACATGGTCCAGTAGGCTGCAGATCCAGATAGGATAGTGCTGGCTGTGCCGTCCCAACCTGCTTTTAGGGGTTGGAGGTGAGGCGGTTTGGATTCAATGACACAGACTCAGGAAACAGGTGAGAAACTCCACAGCAAGCTCATCTGAACGCTGCTGGAAGTCTCCTTTAATACCCTCCACCCGCACCCCATTGGTCCAAAGAAATCATTTCTTCAAACAGCAGTTACTGATTGGCTGGCATTGTCTACGTCAGCAATCCTTGGTCTCTCAGGCTGTCTTCAATTAGAGCCTCCTGCAGGAGATACATAGATACATAGGAATGGCCCTGCCATTCCTGCTTCAGGATGATCAGGCATATCTGTCAGTCTCTCTGCTTCCTGCTGCCATGAGGCAAGCAAGCATGGCTGCACACTTCTACTAAGATGTCCTGGTTCCCCACTGGACAATACCAATAGCCCCAGTGACTGCAGACTGAAATCTCTGAAACCATGAGCCAAAATAGTCTTTCTTCCTTAGAGTTGTTTTCCCTGGGTATTTTGTTACATTGACAAAAATCTAACACAGACTCACACGGCCCCCCTCCCCTACTCCTTTTTTTTCCCTCAGTGTTATATACAGCTGGGTACTAGTTGTCTATTATTTGCTACATATGTTTCATCTCAACTACAATAGATTTGTCTTGGGATGTGTAGTAGAGCCAGTTCCAAGTTTAAGTCAATCAGAGCCCCAATCCTGTAGAATTAAATTCTGACTTCACCCCACACCCACATGAAGATGAGGAAACATGCAAATTTGTGATACCACCTTCTTCCCCTTCCTAGTCACCATCACACCCTTACGCATATGAAAAAAATGCTTATAAATTCAGATTACTCTGGATGCGTCTAATGAATGAAAGCAGAAAAGGGCTTGGGGATTATTAGCCAAGGATACTAATTATCAGAATGTTGATTAGGGATTCTCACGGGACCTCTTGCTGAGGAGCGGATCAGAGTCCAGCTCATAGAAACAGTTGCCACTGTAGGTATTTTTGGTTGTAATCTGGGGAACAGAGAGAACTGTAGTCACATCTGCTGGAATGGTGGGGGACTAGAAGCCAGAAAGGCTGCTTTTGGTCTGTAAGAGGCAGGAAACCAAGATCCAAGGCCAATCTCAAGTCAAGAATCTGCAGCCATCGTTATGTTCCTCAAGCTTCATTTCAGTCACGAGACTGGTGACTGAATATGCGGACATGACCTTCCAACCGTCCTTCCCAGGACCCAGACCTGTGTGTGTGTGTGTGTGTGTGTGTGTGTGTGTGTGTGTGTGTGAAAGAGAGAAAAAGACAGAGACAGAGAGAGATACACAGAGAGAGATACACAGAGCGAGAGAGAGTGAGAGCGAGAAGCAGAGAGAGGGAGAGAGAGAGAGAGAGAGAGAGAGAGAGAGAGAGAGAGCGCGCGAGATGAGTGCAGTCTCCATGGAGGTCAGAAGATGGCATTAGATCTCTTGGACAGGACTTATAAGCAGTGATTGTGAGCTGCTGATTGATCCCCTGCAGAGGCAGCAGGTAATCTTAGCTGATGAGTCCTTCCTTCAGCCCTGGCTTATTCATGTTTGAATCTCTCAAGATGTTCCATCTGCCAATGTCCCTCACTGCTTGTATATAGGATATGGTACAAGACCAGAAACTGTGGAAATGGAGTTTTAAGTTTCTGGCTCCTATGACTAGGGGAGGTGTGTAGAAGAAACCAGGGTGCATTTCAGTCCCCCAAACACCATATTCACTAAAGTCCAACAACACCAGCAACTACAGTAGCCACGGTAAACTTGATGAAAAGCTCCAATCTGAGAGTCGATGATGTTAACATCACTGTGGCTTGCTCTCGAACTTTTTAGCTGTGGTACTTTCAACCTGGACTGACTCTTGGGTTCTCTCACTTTCCGAAAGAAGCCATGCCACTTGTATGGAAAGCTGTGGTTGAAAACAGGGTTAACTCTTTCCTGGAGACTGGTCGGTGCCATCCAAACCTGTTATTGTGAACTCACATTTCTAAGGGGTGGGGGGGATAACGAAAATTGAGTCAGAATTGCTCTTTCTAGGACCAAACATCCATCTCCTGATTCATCCTGTGGCCTGTATTCCTGACGCTTGACTGATACAATGTTTTAAAACAGAATGACCAATGGTATTAATGCTAGATTAATGACCGCATAGAAATTTAATTAATTGACAAAAATGCAATCATTAACTGTGTGGCATTTTGCTGACCAGGGACACCTTGTATTAAGCAGAGCCTAAAGAGAAACAGAGACCAGATACAAGCTATTTTGTGAGTTCCCTGCTGGAACTTTGAAGTGCCTTTCTGTGATAATTTAGTATAACCTTTATTCCCCATATTTTTCCTTCTCTATTTATTCCTTTTTTTGGTGATTCAGAAATCTGTAACTAGTGAGGTTGTCCTAACTGTGTTCCTATAAGTAAATGCAAAATTGGAAAAAAAATGTCAATTCTTACAGAATATTGACAATCTCCTTTGCTGTACTATGGTTCTTTCCCATAAACCACATGTTAAGCTGGTCAGGAAACTGAGTTTGGGGCCCCTTCTGACAGAGCACAAGGCAGACTCTTGGACTCTCTGGAGATCTTGGAATACAGTTTTGTGGTCATTGCTTCTCCAAACGTCTCATTCTGAAGACATACCGCCGAAGAGAGACAAGGATGTCTCAATGTCCTCAGGGCATTTCTCTTGATAGTAAGTCTGTCCCATCCTGCCAAGCCAATTGTTCAGGAGAGCGATTGTTTCAGGACTTGAGGTTTGTGGTTTGAGGAGGAACTTGCCTCTTCTCCCATTAACTTTTAGCTAGACAGAATGCCTGACAGGTCTTTGTATCAGCGTGGAGTAAATTCTGTAAAGTCAGCACCTTTTGATGCTTTCGATGCCAGTTCTGCACACTGCCAACCAGCTCACAAATCATATAGAGCGCAATGGAGCTGGAGACCCACACAGCCCAGCACCATCGTCCCAGACATCCATCCTATTGCATCGGGATTCCGAGTTGTCATCTCAGCAGTACATGATGTACCTTCACCTCTCTTTGCTCTCCTTTCTGATATCTCCGCTAAGATTAATTTTTTCTTCACAATGAAATTTGTATTGTAAAAAAAAAATGATTTAGCTTTCAAAAACTTTTTTCCCTGCTCTCTGTAACCAAAGAGGATGTCAAAAGAATTGACACAGCAAAAATAAATAAATTGAAAAAAAAAAAACCCCACAAAAGTTAATGAAAGAACAAAAAAGTAAGAGATCTACTTTAGTTGCAGTGTTTTCTATTCAAAATAACTGAAAACTTCTCAAGGAATTTCTGTTAACTGCAATCAGTCTTTTTTTTTTTTTTTTTTTTTTTTTTGACAGATAGGTAAGTAGACAGAAGTGTATCTATTGCTGATGATCTCTTAGACAAATTTAACCAATGTGCTGTAATTACAAATTAGATATATTAATAGGAACAGTCAATTACACCATCTTTTCCCCACTGCCCATACAGAGATGATGTCCCGGAAACACCAGCAATTCCTTTGAGTTGAAGTCCCAACTGGTGGTCCTCTATCTGGAAGGCAGAGCTCAAACTCGTGTACTTTCTTAGTATGATGAAGACAAAGCTACCGGAACCCCTGAACTGACCTCTTCCCCAGAAAACTCATCTCCTCTATTCCTTCCTGATTCTCCAGTGCTAGAACCCCTTTTAATTTTGAGAATGCCACCCCAATTGGAACCCTGTGAGGAGAAACCTTGTTCTTATCCCAGAAGTCTATAGGCAGCAGGAGATAATTCTAAAGTTTGTACACTTCTTGTCGTACTAGCTATGCTGCCTAGCACCTTCGACCTTGGGCACTTTTCCCTTTGTTCTGATCATTCACATTGTGATATGAAGTGAGTGGATTGGACTGTTCCTCAGGCCTCGTCCTCCTCCTTTATTTTTGCAGTGAAGGGGATCAGATCTAAGGCTTGTGCTCTGACACAAGTGCTATGCCCTTGAGCCACACTATCCCTGTTTCTCCCAGCTCTGATGCTGTACTCTTGAGGCTTCAGAAGCACTGTTGGAGCTGGTAAGCTGATTGTCAGAGATACAGGAGAAAGCAGATGCCAGTATAGTGTATAAGTCACGGGAGAGATTTGTTTGTGGTAAGGCTTTGGTGGTTAATCGAGAGGGCACCCAGAGAGAGTAAAGCCATTGTTTTTCTGATCCACATCCCAATTGATTTATAGACTTGAGGTGTGTAGCTCTTACAACTCCACGTGACAGTGTGAAGGCAGAATAGTGGTTCCCTGTAAATGTCAATGTACTAATTCTATCACCCATGAATATATTGTTACACTCCAAAAGGGAAATAGGTCAAACGTAGAATTAAGTCTGATGAATAGCTGACTTTAAAATCTGGAGGTTACACTGGATTATTTACATAGATATAGCATCATTAGAAAGCTTGACAAAGGCAGGGAGAACAGCAGAAGAGAGAGATAGCAGCACTAGAAGCACATGGCCTAACCTTGTTGACTTTGATAGTGAGATGGTGTCCTAAGCCAAGAGTTCCATTGAGTTCCAGAAGCCATGAAGACTAGGGAACTGATTGTCACCTATTGCTTTAGAAGGAACACCATTCTGCTTACCCTCTGGCTTAGTCCCATGAGACCCACTTTGGATTTATCTTCAGAATGAATAGTAATGTCTAGGAGATGACAAATGGAAGTTTTCCAACCATGAAACATATAAGTTCTTGCAATAGCAATGAAAACCAATCCAGAAGGCCATTTTATTCTAACTTTATAAATATGGGAACTCAGTTTTAAGTAATTAAATAAAAGTCTCATGTTCTTAAGAACTAAAGACAGAGGATTCAAATCCAGGTAGTGTATGTCCATGGTCTACACTCCAGTTGCATCTTTCTTGCATACTCAAGACATTTCTAGCTGTTCTTGACCACATCACTGGCTCATAGCAAGGACCACTATGAATGTCTTCTGTGGGAAAAACGTGGGCGGGGCCCGGAGGCCCCAGGCCTCTCACGTGGCACCAGAAGAGGCCATCGACTGCGGCGGGGTCTCGAGCGCTGGATTCGGGTGCGGAGTTGGAGTCCCGAGGGCCAAAGCACCGGCCTGTGGTTGGAACACTTCCCGCCGCCACACTGTGGTTCCCACATGGTTGAGGTGGTCACAGAGTCGTCGTAGAATTAGGCTCAAGAAGACACGAGGACTGGGCTTCCATGAAGTAGTTTTATTGACGAGAATGGTGAATCTAGATGAAGTGCGCTCCCCACGAAAAGCCAGGAGGAATTTCCTTATATTGGAAAGGGGCGGGACTAGGGAGGAGACTTAATTACCTATGTCCCCTGGCCTCATTAATATGCAAATCTCAAGGCAGAGGGCTCTTAGGCAGCCCCTTACCCGTGTCTTACGTGACTTAAGATTAAGGTGCAATGGAGAGGGCCCCAGTTCTGGGGGTATGGCCACACCTGCAATCTCAGGGTTCAGGCCAATGGCAACTCTTCCATGGTCCAACAGTCTTCCAACCAAGATTCTTAGCATGTCTTCAGGTACAGTTCTAGAAACTCCTACTGCTTCCAAGAGTCAGGGCCAGGGGGAGGGAAATTCCATTTGCCAGCAATTCTTAAACCAGTAACCCTTCTGTTACATCCATCCCAAACACCCTTGCCCACCCTCCTCACAATCTGAAGTACCGGACCGGTTTGCCCTTGTGATGTTCCTTCCATTCTTAGAGAGCATAAGGTGGAGTCTGAATAGAAACAATACTGGTGTGTCTCTTCCCACATAACCTTCCACATTTGGCTTATAATGTTTTGCAGCAGGAGAAATAGACCTACAATCCAGAAGTTACAAACCAATATAAGCCTGGTTATGATTCACAACAGTCCTTCGTTTATTTCATGAGTTAGAAGCAGTTTCTGAGACAATGCATTTAGACATCCTTCATAAAAATATCATTGATAACATGTGTTATAACTCACACATAACAGATATGACAGCATTTAAAATGCCATCTGATCCTAAGCTGGGGCCTGACAGCGTTTATAGCTGATTTGCGAATTAAACCACAGAGCGGTTGTTGACGGCACTGCTAACTTTCATAAAGATAAAACATATTTCCTATTTGAACCCTAAATGGTGGTTCTGGTCCTGTCTTAAGGGGAAAAGAAGACATTTCCTATAAATCAGTTTAGTTCTATTTGTTTTATGAGCTGTACAGAAGTACAGGCCCGAGTTTAATGAAGTATTTCACACTTTCTCTCATAAGTCTTTCTTGGAAACCCAAGACATCAGTGTTATGATAGGCCATCAGCAGAAGGGAGGACAAGGCTCATTATTCCAGAAATATTACCATCCATGGGTATGCACGGCAATGAGAATTTAACTATTCCGATGGTTACTTTGCATTAAGTTAACAGATGCTTCAGATCACAAACAGCCAGAAATGTACCCTTAGTAAGAATAGAGATTAGAACCTCCTATCTCTCTTTGGTTCATTTTATCTTTCTGTGTGTTGTAGTTTTCTTCAACTTTGGATTAGTTTAGGATTTAATTCTTTTTTTCCTGGCTTTCAACTGTAGGTTCAATTTATTATGGAATATACATATATATATTATAGAATATATATACACACATCTACATCTACATATATAATATTCAAGGATTGAGTTTCTAAGATTGTTTTTACTTTATATGTAGGTATGCGTGTATGCCATGTGTGTGGGTGCTCACAGAGGCCAGAAGAAGGTAGCAGATCCCCTGGAGATGACGTTAACTGGTGGCTGCAAGGCCCCCAAAGTGGATACTGGGATCTGAAATCAGGTTTGTTGGAAGACTAGCAAGTACTCTTAACTGATGAAGCCATCTTTCTGGTCCCCATGGTTTGAGGGTTTAAAAACAACCCTTTTTATTTTAGGTGAGTGTGTGTGTGTGTGTGTGTGTGTGTGTTTCTGTGCATTCCTGCAGGCTCACCTACCATAGAATAAATGTAAAGAAGAGACGAGGGCAGCCTTGGGTGTTTGTCTCACAGTCCACCGGGTTTGAAGCAAGGTCTGTCTTCAGTCACTACTTCACATTCTAGGCTAGTTGACTGAGAGTTTCTGGGGATTCTCCTGTCTCTCCCTCCCATCTTCCCACAGGGTTTAGGACTACAGTTACAGACACACTACATCTGGGGTTCATGTAGGTTCTGGGGCCTCAAACTCAGGTGGACAGGCTTTTGTGGTAAGTGCTTTACCCGATGAGCCATCTCTCCAGCCCTAGAATAACTTTAGAGTTATGGAAAAGTCACAAAAGGCAACACAGAGAGTCCTTGACCTTTCCTTCAGGCTTCTGCTACATCTTATGATCCATTTACTAAAGCAAAGAAGCCAGTGCTAAGATGTCATCATAAGGCAAACCCCATTATTTAGATTTCCCTAGTTTTTCTGATCATACCCTTTCTCTGCTTCAGGATGGACCTGGGATGTCACATGATGCCCAATCACTGCATCCTCTCTGTCTCTCCTGCTCTGGAAAGTCTTTCAGATTTTCATGACTAATAATTTTTATGAGTACTGGTCAGGTATTTTGTAAGTGGCCCTTGTGTTAATCACCACTTGGGGAAAAATACCTGGATAGGAGCTATAGACATGGTTCAGCAGTCAAGAATACCAGATGCTCTTGCAAAGGACCCAGGTTGAGTGCCCAACATCTACATGGTGGCTAACAACTGTCTGTAGCTTCAGTTCTAGGGAGGCCTGTGTCTTATTCTGACCTCCATGGGAACCAGGCATGCCTAAGCTACAAATATATGCATGCAGACGGAATAGTCATACACAGAAAATAAAAATAATAAATCTTAAAAGTACCTGTGCACCTCACTTACAAAGAGGGAAAATATACTGAGGAAAAGTTGATTTTGACTCATACTTTCAGAGATTTGGCTCATGATCGGTTGGCTCCCTGGCGTTTGCCCTGGAGTGAGACATTACTTTGTAGTGGGAATCAAAGGCAGAATGGGACATGGCCAGAAGGCAGCATGAAGAGTATCAGGGTCCTACAGTCACCATCTGAGGCATGGTCCCAAAGAGTCATCTACTAGGTCTTACCTCTTCAGGGTTCTGTCACCTCACAGTAAATAGCACTGCCATGGGACTAAGCCTTCAACTTGTGCACTTTTGGGTGATTCTCAAGACCCAAACTAGAGCAGTCTTCGTTAGGATTTCAAGTGTTATGATCTCTAATCTCTGTCTGTCTGTCTGTCTGTCTGTGTATGTATGTGTTCAGTCTGGGGTTTGGGTTTGGGGAATTGTATTGGGAATACATAATGTTCTCATCAGATCCCATCAAAGGCACATAACTACGAACATGAACATGATTTATCACACATGTGTGCTGCCAGAGCCACCTCCCTTATCAAAGTTTCCTCCACTCCTGCACCTTCCCCTACTCTGCTGTTGGGAAACAAGTTGATTGATTGGTTGCTCCAAGGTGATGGGTGTGCCAGATATGTAAAGTAGTGTGTGTGAGGGTTCAGATAGGAAGGTGGCCTCTTCCAATTGTTTATAGTACCTTCATTTTGATTTCTGTTATAATTTGTTGTTTTTCCTTTTTGTAAAAAAAGAGAAGACAAGGCATACATGTTTGTCAGGGTCCTTTAGAGAAACTGAAGGGATAGAAGGAAAGTGTATCTCATTACAAAGGAGTTTTTAAAGATTCATTTGACAACAAAGGGGGATGGGGTGGAGGGAGGGAGTTCAACAAGGGCTGTGTGCATAGGCAGGAGAGGCTGAGAACTGGTAGCTGTTTGGATGTTTTAACATCTCAGTCTCCCTGTGAAGGCCTTGGGGATTCCTGGAGAGCTGCTTCTTTTCAGTTCACATTAGTAGGCTGAGGAGTCTAAGATTTAGATTCCTGCATGAAATTACTTCTTTGTTCTAGCCTAATGTCAGTTTCCTGCCTGAAGTCCACTTCCTTGTCCTTGGCCAATGTCAGATTCTTGCCAAACAGCCCAAAAGCTCTCCATCTTTCCTTCTTTTTTTATTTCATAAACAAGACTGAGCCTGCTTTCTTACCCATCGTGGAATATGCATTTTCAAAAGCAATGCACTTCTGTCTTAGGTTGGTAAGACTATGCAGTAATCTTAAGAAATAGGCTTCAGACATAAAATGACTTTGGGCTAGGACAGGGAAGTTGGTTCAGATATTTCTGTCATCCTGATAAGACCTTAGAAATAGTGATCATGGAACTTTGTCTATTGCCTTGCTTGTTATTTGACTATTTGTGTTTATTGTCTTGCTTGGTCCTTGACTATTTACATCTATTATATTGCTGGTTCCTCAACCTAGAACTGACCTTAATACTTGCATGTAATTAAAATGGTATAAAAGCAAAAAGGAGAAGGGGGGATGAAATAGGGGGCTTCTGGGGGAGTGGGGGAATGGGGAAAGGGGATGACATCTGAAATGTAAAAAATTAAATGTAAAAAATTAAAAAAAAAAAAAAAGAAGGCTGAGGAGTTGGGTTTTAATGTCAGTGAAAGATTGAGGAGGAGCAAAGGCAGACAGAGGGAAAACAGACTGCTTTTTCCTCTGGCCTCTTTGCATATGGGCCTTGGTGGGAAGGTGCTGCCCACTCTAGGGGAGGCCATTCCCTACTCAGAGAATCCTTCAGGAAACACCTTCATAAACCTACTCAGAGGTGAGTCCCTTAGTTAATTACAGATCCAATCAAATTGACAAGTAACACTAAACATAACATTAAACATCACAGAGACATGTAAAAACAATATATTCCATTGCATTTAAGGCATCATCTTAAATACTCTAATTTGTGAATATTTACCCCAGATATTCTAATGTAGATATGGGAAAATGTACATGTTAAAGTCAATGTTAACTGTATAGCATATTCTATTGTCTGGAGGAAAATTCCCCCAAATTCTTTTAGTTTTTTTTTTTTTTTTAATAATTGTATAGTGAAGAAATTCTTCCTTGAAATCTTAGATGTAGTAATTTAAGATTTGTTCTGTTTCATAGATGGGAAGCATCCATCCAAATTAAATCATTTCAAATATACATGTGTGTGTTTCAACTAAAGTATTTATCCTTGTTTTCTTATTCTCTATTCTGTTCAAAGTAAATTAACTTATATTTCACTCACGAGATCAGAATAGTACCAAAATATTATCCTTCCAATGTAAGTTATGCACAGTTATTCATTGTTTAATCCGCTTGGCTTAATCCCTTCCTACTTTATGTTTGGCTCATTTTCTCAAACATTGATCCCATTTGTAAAGAATCAATCATAACATATTGCAGTCAAACATCTTTGGAAATTATCTAATTCATTTCTTATTGAATAAGTTATGTAAGAGATTTGGAGCAGATGGTTAGCTGGTGAGAGCAGGGTGAGACTGGAATTTGGGATTTTCCATCGGAAGCCCTTCTTCTCATGATGCAACAGTGCTCATTTTCCTATAGCTCAGAAATTCTACTGTGAGCAGGGCTCTATTGTTTAGAACCAGGCTTTCAAATGGAGAAGAGCTAGGCTGATTTAGCTCTTCCTTTCTCTGGCCTAGGTTTTCCCAAAAGCCAGAGACATTTATACTATACAACCTGTTTTTTTGTTTTTTGGGTTTTTTTTTTTTTTTTTTTTTTTTTTTTTTTTTTTTTGGTCTCTTTAAGTCATCATTATCTTTATCACTAACAGAGGAAGTACAGGCTCAGTTGTGAATTGAATTTACACACACACACACACACACACACAGACATTCATACATATATTTTATAAATAGCCAAGGGCATTCTGATCTGTCTTCTGTCTGCTGAAGGCATCAGTACATTTGAAAGACATCTCTTAGATCAAGCCTAAAAAGTATTGTATTATTAATGTACCTTAAAATTAAAGGAGAGCTAGCCTGCCAGTGCCTGAAAGCGAACCTTGAGGGAATCCATTCATCTCTAACACAGTGATTCTGCCAGATAAAGAAACAGAAAACATTTTACTCTTCCTAGATTTCATATGGTGTTAGCACATATCCAATTTATATTTTATTTATATTGTTCACCTGCGAAAACTCCTCATTATTCACATATGTAACTTCCAAAAATGCAAAACCAAACAAAACCTCTCAAAACTAAAACCCTAGATTGAAAAGCAGCAGTGTTCTTTATAAGTAGACAGCTTGATGGATTGTCTGTATGCTGTTAAAGAGTTGGGCATTGTTTCAGGACTAACAACTTGCACTCAGGATATTGATCTTGAATGTTTAAACTTCAAAAGCACTGAACAGGGCTCCTTTGCCTCCTGTGCAGGTTTGCTGGGCAGCCCTGTGCACTCATTGTAGTATGACCATGGGTTTCTGTTTTGGCTTCTTCTTTATCTTCAGGCCAGTTTTTTTTTCCTATAGTCAGACTGCCTTGCTTTTGTCAACAAAGTCGTTCTGACTTAGTTGTGTTGTTGTTGTTGTTTTTCCAGAATGGATATACTACTTGGTTTGAGACACTGGGAATGTGGATCACGAACTTTGTTCTGGGCTCAAAATACCCTGCCATGTGCCATCCAATAAAGTTTTACTCTGATCTTTATGACACAGTCCCAGTGATGACAAGTTCAAACGTTAAGCCTTGGAGAGTATCATGTAAATTCAGTATTTTGTTTCTTTCCAACAATGACCCCTTGACTCTGTGTTGTTTTCTCGAAAGGTCCTAGTACTTGTTATCTTCCTTATACAAACTGTTTCTCTGGGCCTCACTAGCCAGTAGGGACAAGAATGTCCTCCTAACCACCATCACTGTGTCTTTGTTTGGCTATTTCAGAATCATGAGACTTTCACATAGCCTTCCCGTGTGTTTGTGAGGTTAGTACTCACCGTATGGTCACTATTGGGTAATAGGCTTGGAGGTTCCCACTCCTGGGCTGGCTCAGTTCCAGGCTGCTGTGAGCCTATGACACCGTTTGCCTCTTTCCCCACCAGGTATCATGGCTCCTTGGCTCTCTCCTGGCTGACGCCTAAAACACGACACTGGGTGTCACAAGCTTAGGCAGGGCCAACATTTTCTACTGCCATCTTCGTTGAGTTGCAGTCATCAATTTCTTCTAGAAAGTTCACTCCAACAGTTATATCATTTTTATTTGCCATTTTCTTACAGAAGAATCTGAAGGAAGTCCGGCATGTTATGGACCATCTTCAGAATTACTCCACATATTGCTGACTTTTTTTTTTTTGGGTGGGGTAAACCTGTACACATTCTATTCTATTTTTTTTCTTTTTTATCCCATTCCACCTTCCTTGTCTCCAAGAGAATGCCCCCAACTCCCCACATCCCCCAACATAGCCCCAGGACTCCTCACTCTCTGAGGCTTCAAGTCTCTCAAGGGTTAGGTGTGTTTTCTCTCACTGAGGCTAGGCCTGGCAGCCCTCTGCTGTTTATGTGTTGGGGGCCTCATATCAGCTGGTGTATGCTGCCTGGTTGGTGGCTCAGTGTTGATAGATCTTGGGGGTTCAGGTTGGCTGAGATTGCTGGTCTTCCTCCTCCTCAACTTTTTCCAGCCTTTCCCTAACTCAACCAGAGGTGTCCCTGACTTCACTCCATTGGTTGGGTGTAAATACCTGGATCTGACTCTTTCAGCTGCTTGTTGGGCCTCTTGGAGAGCAGCCACGCTAGGCTCCTGTCTGTAAGCACACCATAGCATCAGTAATAGTGTCAGGCCTTGGAGCCTCCCCTTGAGATGGTCTCAATTTGGACTGATCATTGGATCTCCTTTCCCTCAGTCTCTTCTCCATTTTTGTCTCTGGAGTTCTTTTAGAAAGGAACAATTCTGGGTCAGAGTTTTTTGACTATGGGATGGCAACCCCATCCCCCGACTTGATGTCCTGTCTTTCTACTCTAGCATTCCATTTTTTCCAAGTCAAGTTCAAGTAGAACCTTCCTCTCTCTTCCTGGCTGTGTCTGGAGTTTCCAAGCAAGCACCAGGCCAGCTGAGAGCCTCTGTAGCCCCAGGCATGCTTTATCTTTGGAAGCTCTAATATTCCTAGAAAACATATTAAAGTGCATTTCAAGCCAACATTCAATGTAGCCTTTGATATAGAAAAATATGGAAATATTTTTATATAAGATTTGCCCCAAAAGATGTTTATGCAAATAATATTTAATTTAGATGTGGCAGTAAATCCTTGGTTTTGTTATATATTTTTGGGAACTCTTTTGTAGTGAAACGGGATGTGCAAACTCTTTGAATAGCATTGATTGTTCATAACAGATAAAGTTAGCTGAGCCTCCTAACACAGGTTTTGGCAAACGTTTAACTTTTATTTTGCAAGTTTCTTTTTTTCCGTTTTGTTACCGGTAATAGTTTCCACATGATCTGAGAAGATTGTCCTCCTGAAAAGCTGTATTGCAGAGTGGTTTAACTATTCTGACTTTGTGGAGACCCTGTGTATTCTAGATGCAAGTGCTGCTTGCTCATCCTTTCTTGCTTTTCTTCTTCTTCTTCCCCCAGAGCCCTAACTCTGTTTTAGCATCATAGTATGAATTACAGCTACGAGTATAACCAGCTTACCTGTTTAGATGCAGTACAAAAAAAAGTCAAAGTGGTGAAGGATTAAACCAAGCACAGACATTTCTGCAGATGCATGGACTGAACAGACAGATGAAATAGAGTTCAGAAAAGTAGCATTGCCCTGCTTTGATGCTGATGCTGATGTGATGTATTGTGATGTGATGCTGATGCTGATGCTGGGAACCAAGAGTATGAGGCTCAAACAGAAGCAGCAATAAAAACACACCCATTCCCATCTGAAAAGGAAGGGATCCATAAAGAGTAAAATGGCTGCCAGGAAGTGGGAGCAAGGAGTTCCATGGACTGTAGTCTAGATAGCAGAGACAGAGCCCAGGAAGCCACTTCCTGCTCCCAGGTCTCTTTGCTAGATAAAGTCTTTCAGTCACTCAGTTTTGTTCTTTATGCATTGATCTTTAATTAACTTTAAACTATGAATTAAGTTCTTTTTAAGCTATCTTTTTTCTTATTTTATAATCTATTTAGAATAGTGATTTTTAAAATAGATTTATTTTTATTTTATTTTATGTGATGGGTGCTTTCCCTTCCTGCATATCCACATGCAGTGCCCACAGAGGCCAGAAGATGATGTCAATCCCTTGGAACTGGAGTTCAGACCAGTGTGAACTATCATGGGTGTTGGGAACTGAACCTGGGTCCTTTGGAAGAGCAGCCAATCTTAACCACTGAATGATATCTTCAATACTAAGAATATTTACTACTTAAAAAAATATCTTATTTGGTTTTTTTTTCAGATAAATTTAAAATTATTTTGTGATTTTGAACCGTTGGAATTCTGAATTGAATAAAACTCCGCACGCTTGCTTTATCTTTATACTTAGAAACATTTATTCATGTGTCCTAGAGTCTCACTGAAGACCATTATTTTCCCACACATCCCTGATTATTTTATTAGTGAGGTTAAACCCCACACACTGATGTGGGTTCACAGACACGGCAAGTCTTTGCTGCCAGCTACAAACTTGCAGTTGTTTTGAAAGGGGAAGTAATGGAAGTCACAGAGTTTTCATGAACTCTCATCCAGCCATTTTTATACCCCAAAGCTTGGCGTTTTATGGCTGTTAACTGCCCAGGGTTGTCCTCCTTTCAATATCAAGTGGCTTATTCTGATAGCACTTTATTTGGACTTCCATTGCTTCCTATAATTAATGGAGATCTTATCACTGGGCTAATACAGATGAACAGTTAGCGTCATGCTCCGCAGTAGCTCTGGGGATGGGAGATGTGAATGAAGCAAGAGAAGCCCTTGCTTTTGGAGAGGATTTATCCTGGCTGAGGAAGTTAGAGCAATGAACCTACAAATGGATCCGAACATACCAGATGGTGTAGGGTGAGAACATGAGTAGAGACAGGCCAGAGAAAGGTGATGGCTGGGGGTGGGGGGGTCATTGATATACGCACCCTACTCAGGAAGACTTTTCTCTTAAGTTGACATTGAGGAGAGTCATGAAGAGAAGAGACAGAATGTGCTGTGCACAAAGGAGGGTTGGGAAATATTCCAAGAAGAGGGGATGATGAAGAAATAGAAGAGGCTGTTCATTAAAGGGGCAGGACCAAGGAGGAAGAGTAATGAGCATTGGGGAAACATAATTAACACAATCTTCTCCCACCCCAGAAATCGGTTTCACGAAGGTATAAGAAAACTAAAATCTTAAAAAAAAATTAATGAAGACACCTTGAATCACTATGCAATTTACATCATGGAAATGTGTCGGGAGACAGCAAAGACAAAAAACAAAACAAAAGAAACCCCCAATTTATCCATTTTATAATTAAGCAGATATAGCATGCAAATGTATATACATAATATGTGTATATGTATATATATTAGTATATGTGTATGTGTGTGTATCCAAGAGAAATAGGCTTTATGAAAGAGAATACGTACATATTTCCAAAATTAGGCTTTAAGGAGAACCCAATAGAACTTTTTCATTAATCCTAGAGTCACTTGGTAATTTGGGTGATCTTCAGTATTAGTTAACTGGCCTTATTGAAAAGAAAAGCAAACTCATCTCTAGGACAGGATGCAGTTTTCAAAGTTAGCCACCTAGGCTGGGCTCCTCTCTCCCTCAGTGTTGTGAGGCAGAGGTATGAGCACCCTTGACTATAGATTTATAGTCAAAGACATAACTGGCTCCATCTTGTTCATCAAACTGGAATGACGCCTATTTAGTTTTCTGAAGGATTTATGTCCATTTCTAAGACATTACAGAACTGTGCTTAGACATTTTTTTAAAATTAACACTCTCAGGAAAGGTAGTGTCTCTCTGTGTAACGTCTTATTTTTCAGTAGGAAAAATTGTCACCTCCCGATCCGACCAGCGGACAGAAGACAATGGACATGGGAACTTCTCAGCACCGTTTATTCAGGAAACCTTAACGTTCAAAAAGCCCGCCAACCGTCGTTCCCCCCCTTAAATCTCTGTCTCCTCCAATCAGAAGTCATTCTGGATTGGTGTTGCACCCATATGTCACACGGCCTGGATCTTATGTACAAGCAATATGCACGCACAGTAACGCCAGATCTACGTACCCTGATCACGGCGTAGCAATGCCCAAGTTAGGGCTGGCAGATTGGCAGCTGTCATCTTGTGACACCAGCTCTCCACAAAAAATGAAGCCCCTTATTTTTAATTTTTATTGGTCTTTATGTAAATGACAAGTCAGACGTAGAATCAGGCCATTGGTAATGTCAATGATCCTGGGAAGTAATGTAGAAAGAAATCACTTTTATTTTTAGGAGCGCTGGGGGTGAACTTAGGGCCTTACACCTGTTAGGAAATCACTCTTCCTCCTGACTGCATCCTTAGCCCCATTTACAAAAGAATCTGGAACTCTTTGTCTGTTGCTTGGGGACTTTAGAGACCACACTGGAGAGCTGAGGGGAGCCTCAGTCCTGGACAGTGTTACTGGTCTTGGAGCGAGTGGCTGTTGAGCGGGGTGGACATAGTTAGATGGCACTCTGGTTCTGATCCAGTTGGGTTTTAGGTGGCATATGGGGCGGACTGACGTGTCAGGGCTGGAGCCTCAGTTAAGGAGATACAAGTGCAAATGACGCTGTTTAAAGAGCAGGCCTCTTTCTCCACATTTGCCTTCTCCATGCTACAGCTCAAGCCTCTTGGAGGTAGGGACCGTCTAGTATGTGTTGAGTGAAGAATGAGCCCACAAACCACTTGATGACATCTGAGGGAATGGAGCCGTGTGTCAACCTGAAGGGCCCCCTTTTCTTTCCTCCTTCAAATATTTATTAGGCATCTGCGGTGTACCAGACACTGTGAGATAAACTGGATGAGATGATTTTTCTGCCCTCAGGAAGTTCTCTGTCTACTTGGGAGAGATATACGGGTGTCTGGCCAATCTTGGTGCCGGGTGATAAATTCCGTGATAGCCATGCACACTGGCTTGCTCAAACAACACTTATTTGAGATTCCATTACTGTACCTTAACATTACCACTCAGCAGTATCTGCTCATATCCGAGCAAATTTTAGTTAAAATGTTATTTTAAGAGCTAATTTCCCCCTTCCTTTCCTTTCTTCCTTTCTTTCCCGTATCTGAGGGAAACTATTTCTCTGACTCAAGTGGGTGTGCATATGTTGCATGCATGTAAGTGTTTCGTGTATATGAGTAATGCCTGTGTGTATAGTGCATGTGTCTTAGTGTTGCATGTGAACGTGCATGTTTCTGGCATGTGAATGTGTTGCATGTGAATGTGTGTTGCATATGTGTATGTGTTGCATGTGAATCTGTGTGTTGCATGTTTGTGTATGTATGTTGCATGCATGTGTGTGTACATATGTTGTATGCGTAGGAGTGTGTGTGTGTGTGCATATGTGTGTGTCTGTGCATATGTGTGGAGGCCAGATCTGGACATTGGGTGTTTTCTTCAATGGCTCTCCCCCTTACTGCTGTGAGACAAGGTATGTCACTGAACAGGAAGCTCACAATTTCAGCTAAGCAGGCTGGTCAGCAAGCTCTTGGAACGTGTCTGTCTCTAGTCCCCAGTGCCAGGCTTACCAGCATGGCATTTGCATGGGTACTGTGGATTGGCACTCATGTCCATAGGCTTGTAAACAGGTGCTCTGACTCACAGAGCCATCTTTCCAGCCTGGCGACTTGACTTTAGTCCTTACGGATGTAAAGGAATTGTATGTGCATCCTTCTTTGGAAAACACGAAGGAAGAGTCTGCTGAATGCCACTACTATCCAGGGACATTTTAGCACCGAAGAAAACACTCAAGATATCTTCCCTTCATGAAGTGTGCACCTTGGTGATGCTTTGCCAGCCTTGTCTGCATTGACATAAGAGGAAGTCTCTTTCCTTTAAGAGAGGTGGGGAGGTTTCCCATCATGTCCAAATAAAGCACATAAGAGCGACACCTTTGCTGTGAGCCGGTCATGGTTTCCTCTCCTCTTTCTTTTAATTCATTTACTGGGCCACAAGCTATTACTTAGTGCCCTTTCAAATTCAATCTTGAAGAAGAATAAAACATAAAGGGGAACGGATGTTGTGTAGAGCAGTGTTAACGTGTGCTTCACCTCAGAGCTCTGGCCAGAAAGAAGTCGTAATTACCTCTGAAATTACAACAGGAATTGGGCTTAAAACTTAATAGAAAAGAAGCCCTCATGCTCAAGTGCTAATTACAAAGAAAAAAAATGTCAAATAAGGACAGAGGGAGAGGAGCCTTCCAAAGGCTAAGACATTTGAATATGCAACAAGAGAAAAATGCTGTATTTGTAAACAATACCGATTCCTGTGGCAGTACTATCTGAAGAGTGGAGCGAAGTGTCTCCCTGATGCAGAAGCAATCTGTCTACCATGCCACTTCATTATTGTTGGGCTTGGACTATGGTACTGTTCAGGTATTCAGGCGATTAGAAATATAGGGACTATACATTTATGTGTACACTTTTAAATCCGGAGGCAGCTACAAGGTTTGGCTTTATATTAACTGTATGGACTTCAAAAAACACAGCTTTAAAAAAAACAAAAACAAAAAACCACCTCAGATTCCTTAACAGAAAAGTGGAGGTTTCTTGCTTAGAAGGAAGTTAGACTAAGGCTGGGAATACAGCTCAGTGGCAGAGTGGGTATCACAAGCATGAGACCCTTGGTTTGATTCCCAGAATGCTTTTCACTCGAGTTGCATGGCTTCATTTGGATATGCTTAGAGTTGATCTTCTGTGGTCCACATTTGTGCTAATTCCTTGAGCCAAACGGAGCAATTTGTTTTTACCCAGATGAACTTACACACATATACACACATGGCATTCTCTAAGATTTTATAGTGAATAAATTCCATTCAGTCAACAATAGGCAGTGCTTTCTGTATTTAAAGCAGATTTAATTTAGACAGAAGCAAAATGTATATATTCTGTGAAAAGTTACAGTGCTCTCAAAGAAAATTAACCCTATTATTTATTAAATAATCACGAGATAATAATCCTATATGGCATTCTAACTGTGTATTAGAGACTGTGCTAGGTGTTTGTGGATCTAGTGCTATTTAACACTAGTTAATATAATATTATATGTTATAATACCGTATACACGTACTAGTATGTATAATTTTATATGTAACCACATATAGTATATTATATAACACGAGTTAATAATACTAGCTCTCTAGTGAGATCTAGATACTATTATTGGCAACTTTCTAGTGACCACATTGAGATGGAGAGCAGATGCGACACTTGTGTGACACTTCTGGGCCCCTACTGCTCAGCCCTAAGGTTTCAAATGTAGGTCTGACTCATTCCAAAGCTGCCGCTCTTCTTATTCTTTAGGCTCTAGGAATATATTAAAACTAGTCAAATACCTGTCTTGAAGGAGTTTCAGATTAATAGAGGAGACAAGAAAGACTACTCTATGGTTCAATAGGAAAATGTCACTGAAATGTCAAAATTATGAAAGCATGTTGGGGAGATTGTTCTCAGGTTAGGCGAAGCTCAGAGGCAAAAAAAAAAAAAAAAAAAAAAAAAAAAAAAGGTGTGTGTGTTGGTGAGGGAGCTACAGACAGCTTCAGCTGTTCTCACTGCCTGTGAAAAAATTCTTTTTATTTTATGTGCACGTCTGCCTTCATCTATGTGTGTATACTTCATACACTCAGTGTCCTGAGAGGGCAGATGAGGGCATCAGAGCCCCAGAACTGGAGTTACAGATGGTTGTGAGCTGCCACATGGGTGCTGGGAACAGAACCTGGGTCCCCTGCAAAAGCAACAGTCACCCTTAATCACAATTCCATCTCTTTGGCTCCAACAAAATTGTCAGCCCTACTCATCACAGTGGGGCAAGCGTGACTACCTCAAAAAGGAGGCAGAGCTGATGAGATGCCGCAGTGGATCCAGGCGCTTATGGTTGAGCCTGGAGACCTGAGTTCAACCCCCCGAAACACCATGAAGGTAAATGGAAAGAACCAGATCTACAAACCCATCCTCTAACCTAAGCATAACAGAAATATTTAAAAAGGAAAGAAATAGGTGAGGTGACAATGTGGCTCTCTGATAGAGTGCCTTGCCTTAGCGTGTGGACGTCTCTAGACGCTGTAACACCAGTAGCCCAATTGTAATTTCAGTTATTCCTATCCAGGCTGTTTGCCTTTTTTAATGACTGACTTTAAGAAAAACATCAGACTAGGGACACAAATAGATTAGATCTATTTAAAGGAATTTTAAAATCTATCTTATTTAAAATAAATGAGAAGGTAGAAAGGTGAGTTTAGACAATGTCAGCAGTTTTATTGACAAGTTTCAATTCTAACTTGTAGGAACATATTTCCTCAGATTTACACGCCGCTGTGGGGAACAGAGGAAGCCCTGAGCGAGTGTGTAAAAAGTGGACTCCTGTCTTATTTACATGCACTGTTTCATTCAGATTTCTTTTGTTGGTGCTAGGAATTGAGTATAGCTCCTCATATATGCTGGGTAAGTGCTCTGCCACCAAGAGATATTCCCCAGCCCTTACTTAGTTTTGTTTTTATGGAAGCAAAACTAGTGGACCACTTAAGCCATGTTCCCAAAGATGCTGAGACTGCCAAGAAGAAGTCAGGGAGATCAGAACTCCGCTCCGACTGTTAGTGAAATACGGCAATTTTCTTAAACCCTATGAGGTGCAACCACCTGATTTCTATCTACCTATTTGAGACAAATGAAAATATTTCTGGCACCAAGTTAAGTGCGAGATGAATACTCATTGGTTGGTAATGACAGAGAATCCAGAACAAGAATGCAAATCTTGGGATTGGAAAAATGACTCAGTGGTTAAGGGCTGAGCCGGTGTGCAGTGGCTTGCCTATAATTCAAATGCTCTGGAGGTGGGACAGGATTCTTTGAGCAAGCTGGCCAGCTAGACTAGCTGTATCAATGAGCCCTGGGCTCAGTCGAGAGACTCTGTCTCAATATATATGCTAGAGAGCGACCAAAGAAGGTACATGTTGACATTTACACACAAGCTCCTGCACATATGTGCACCCACACACGTCAACATGCATATACGTTGTGAATACCATACACACATGCAAAACAAGAAAGAAGAATCACATGGCTAAAAATATGAATATTTCTGGCCCCCACTCCATTTTGTTGGCCTACATGCCTATTTTTGTACCAGCTCCATGAATTTTTTTCTTACTATTTCTTAGTAAGAAAATGCGAAGCCAGGCTGCGAGGCCTCCAGCACTGTCCACTCCACTCAGGATCGTTTTGGTTGTTTGGGGATCATTTGCGCATCCACATGAAGTTCTGAATTGCTTTTTATGTGTCTGTGAAGATGTAGTTAGGTTTTCAACAGCGATCGTATTGAGTCTGTAGATCACTTTGGATAATCAGGTGACTTACACTGGATTTCACGGCCACACGTACATGGGAAGTCTTTCTGTCTTTAGTGTATTCTCCTATTTCCTTGACCCTCTCTGGTGTTTGATAGTTTTTTGTTTGTTTGTTTTTTCGAGACAAGGTTTCTCTGTATAGCCCTGGCTGTCCTGGAACTCACTCTGTAGACCAGGATGGCCTCGAACTCAGAAATCCGCCTGCCTCTGCCTCCCAAAGTACTGGGATTAAAGGCATGTGCCACCACTGCCCGGCTGTTTTATAGTTTTTATTGTAGAGGAATTTCACTTTCTGTGAGTGTATTTCTGGGTATGCTTTAGGCCATTGTGAATGGAATTGCTTACAGATTTCTTTTTATTTATTTATTTTTTTTGAAACAGGGTTTCTCTGTGTAGCCCGGGCTGTCCTGGAACTCACTCTGTAGACCAGGCTGGCCTCGAACTCAGAAATCCACCTGCCTCAGTCTCCCAAGTGCTGGGATTAAAGGCATGTGCTTACAGATTTCTTTCTCAGTCTATTTGTTTATATGTAGAAAAGTTACTGATATTCCTATGTTGGGTTTATAAACTGCTAATTTTCTGAGATGGTTTATCAGTTAAGAGAGTCTTCTGGTTGTGTCTTTAGGGTCTTGTAAGTGTATTGTCACATAATCTGCAAATAGGGAAAATTTTGTTTCCTTTCCTGTTTGTATCCCATTTATTTATGTCTCTTGACTTATTTCTCTGGCTTATTTCTTATTTAGGTACTGTATTGAATCAGATTGGAAAGATCAATATCCTTGTCCTCATTATTGGCTTTAGAGGAAATGTTTTCACTTTTTTTTCTATTGAGTACAATGCTGACAGTACCCTGGGCTGTTGTAGCTAGCTTTTATTTTCTTGAGCTATCATCCTTAATCAATTAGGATTTTTTCTGGGCTTTTATCAAGAAGGGATATTAAGTTTATGTCAAAGTCTCTTTTCTGCATCTGTTTGGATGATCATTTGATTTATTTGGCCTTCTATTGATGTGGTATATTTATTGGTTTGTGTATTTGAATCAGTCTTGTATTCCTAGCATGGAAACAATTTAATTATGGTGTATGATCCTTATAAAATATTCTTTAATTCAGTTTGCAAGTGGTTCTCTGAGGATTTTTATATGTATGTTCACCAAAGCAATAGGGTTGTCATTCCTAGTTTAGAAATGTCTTTATCTGGTTTTGGTATAAGGGTAATGGTGGCTTTAAAGGATGAGTCTGGAATCATCCCTTGCCCTTGTAGCTTGTGATACAGCCTAGGGGCACTGGCATCTGGTAGAACCCAGCCTCTGTCTGCTCTTGCACTTTTCCTTGTTGAGAGAATTTTGAATTACTGACCATGTTTCAATTTGGGTTACTGAGTTTTAAATTTAGGTTCTTTATATTCTCTTGGTTTTAGTGCCTCACATGTGATTAGAAATTTGTCCACTTCTGGCTTTTCCATTTTTTTGGACTATAAATTTAAAAGTATTTGCTGCTGATACTCTGGCTTCCACCTCTAGTGTTATTAACTTGGGTTTCCCCCTCTTTCTCTCTTGCCCACTCACCTAACCCAGATAATTGCCCATCTCCTTTGTCTTTTTAAAAAACCCACTCAATTTCATAGATACTCATGTTTTTCTTTTAGTTTCCTACGATTAATTCCCATCCTGGTATCTGCTTCTTTTCCATCTGCTAGTTTTGAATTTGGCTTTTTCTTATTTTACTGAGACCTTGAGGCAAATCTTTATATTAGTTGTTTGTGCTATTGCTTATGTTTGTAATGAACGCCTTGATAGCTCTGACTTCCTGGCCTTTGCTACAGCGCAAAGACTGAAAAGTTGAGTTTCCACTTGATTGTAGAAATTTAAAATTTAAAAAACACCTTCTGGGGTTCATCCAAGCGTATATTGTTTCATCTTGGCATTTGTATAGTTTCTGTTTCTATTGCCTCAAACATATATTGCTTTATCCTGATGCTTGTATCATTTCTGTTTCTATTGATTTATGCTTTTAAATCCCTATGATGTATTAAGACTCATGAAATATTTCTTTTTCTTTTTTTTTTTGTGGTTGCCAAAACTTGATTAATGGACTTTTGTCCAAAAGTGTGATTCATCACAGAGAAAGTTCTAGAAGCCGCTGAAAAGAAATGCATATTCACAACAAATTCATGGAATATTCTGTAGTTGTTGGTTGAATTCCTCTGATCCATGGACTGCCTTGACTCTGAAAATTTGTAGATTTTTTTTCTACTAATAGAAGGAAGATTTTACTTAGGGCTCATAATAGCAGGACACAGGCAATGCAGTAGCTGAAACGGGGATCTGAGACTGAGGCCTCACATTTCAAACCACGAACAGAAAGCTGGGAGCACACAGGAAATGGTATGTGACTTCTGAAACCTCAAAGCTGTCCCCCAGCAAGGCCACATCTCCTTAGCCGCTCTGAACGGCACCACCAACTAGGGACCAAGTAGTAAAATGCATGAGGATTTGGGGGACATCTAATTCAAGCCACCACATATTCTTGTGGCCACATCATACTACAACATGAATCTTGTCCCCACAGTCCCTCAGTCTCAAGACTTTAAAAATCTGAAGTCCGTTGTCTCTCCTGAGACTCATGACAACTTCTTAATTGTAACCTTTTGTATACAGTCACTACATGCTAATAAAGGAAACAGTGGATCAAAAGATATAATAGGCTAGGGAAGGGGCTTAGCTGGAAGAGTGACTGGTTAGCACCCACAAAGCCTTGGGCTTCAGCCCCATTAGAATGTAAAATGGACATGAGGCTTCAGGTCTGCAATCCCTGAACTTGGGGAGTAGAAGCAGGAGTATCAGAAGTTCAAGGTTACCTTCAACTACATTTTCAAGTTCAAGAATAGCCTGGGCTAAATGATACCTGGTCTTAAAAAAAAGGCAATGAATACATCTATGTGTGTGTGTGTGTGTATGTAGCTAATATTTTATATATATATATATATATATATATATATATATATTATATATAATTAATAAAAACCAATGGTAATTAAAGGGCACATGGAGCCAGATAGAATAACAGTGAGTGGCTTCAATACCTAACTCTCATCAATAGAAGATCATAGAGACCAAAAAGATCAACTAATACCCCACACGGCTAGGCTTACAACTTGTGAAAGCAAAGGACCTGAGTAATTTTCTTTTCCTAGAAAGGAGCAAGAAACAAAAGCTCAGATGTGATTCAAGGGGCCCAGACTCCATCCCAAGATGGGAGGCAAACTTTGTTTTGTCGACAAAGAAGCAGTTGGATCCTAATGGTTTTCTGCCCTACTCAGTTGGTCTGCAAGTTTTATTTGAAAAGTTAAGACCATTTACATTAGGGTGATTACAGAAAGATATACACTAATCTATTCCTTTATTCTACTGGTTACTGATTTATTGAGTCACTAATAGTGTTGTCTTTCTGAAGTCTTGTGTTTGTGTGTCTTTCTCCTTCAACGTGTAGGATTCCTGTGCTGGATGGGTAGAACTGAGAAACCCCGGTTCTCTGCCTGATGGTCTGAACATGTTGGGGTTACTACCCAGCAGTAAAGCACCGTAGATGAGTGAAGAGGGTCTGGAAATTGAGGTACATGTTGGACTAGGGCTTAGACTTCTGAGCCCCAAAGAGCAGCAAGCCACATGTAACAGTGAGATGATGGTGCAGGAGGCTCACTGGGCAACTATAGGCATCTAGCTGAATGTGGTCAACCTAATCCACAGGGAGTGGAGCTGACTCGTTCCCGGGAGAGTGATGCCAACAACTCTCCAGATGGCACAGCACAGCCTGAGCTCCCTGCTTAAACCTCTTGGCTGGTCTGCGCCAGACTAGTCCTTTGTCCATGTCTGCCTCTACTAGCTGGATCCCATCAGGCACTGCGGCAGGGCTTCCTCAGGATCCTTGATTTGCTATTGTTATTGTTTTCAGGTTTGCTCAGTCCCTTGTTTAACAGGCTCACTTTCAACTTGGACTGTAGCGGTAGCCCTCTAAGACCTGGGCAGAGGTGTAATAGACTTGTCCTCCAGGGCTGGCTTGCCAGCAGAAGTCATTTCATACCGCATCTCTGCCTTACATTTAAGGCTGCAGGAAGCGTAGCTTTCTCCTGTGTTAGTCCGTTGTCACTAGGGCTGCCGGGCTCCCTGGGTTTAGCTCCTGTCCTCTCCATCCTGCTTCTTCGGAACTGTGTGGACCGTCCTCTGCTCCTTTCTGGTCTCTTTTGATGCTTTTGAGCGGTAGTGTGTCACTTCTGGATTGCCAATGCTCCCCTGTTCTTCTTTGTTCCCCGATGCTTCCTCATGTGGAAGATGCTTCTAACCCACCATTCATCTTAGAACTCCGTTTGCTTGCCTTTTGTTCTCTCTTGGTTTATTTTTAAGACTCAAATCTCAAAAGTCTTAGGGACCTCGTTCTTGCTTACCCATTACCCACGCAGTGGCAGTTCCCGCATGTGTTGATTACGTTACAAAGGAATTTATTATCGGTTTAAAAACAAAAGCCATGTAGTCTTCAGCTTCTGAAGTCTTTCATTTTGTCCAAGAAGTTTTTCCCCTTGAAAAAGACTTCTCTCTCCCTTAAGTTTCAGCCACGTGAACTGCTGAAAAATTGTCTTACCTTTTAGCTCTGCTCATCACTCAACATTTATTATTGTTGTTGTTATTGCTATTGTTATTGTTATTATTAAGCTTGTTAATAAGCTTATGGCTTTCTCACCAGTTAATCTGGAAACATCAACTACTATTGTTCTTATTTCAGACAGCTTGAAAATCAAGATTCTCTTCTGCTAAATCTGCATTTCTGAGACCTGCTTCTTTGCATTCGCACGCCGTCTTGAAAAACGAGTTTTAGACAATTCTGACAATTTAAGAGAACAAACAAGTGCTCAAACAGATTTCCAAATGGGCTCGACCATTGTTCTTTCTGGTTATCACGATCTGTGAGATAAGGGAAGACGCTTCAAGGGCTTCAGATAACTTGGAGCTGCCGAGATTGTCTTTGCCATAGTGGGAGTTTGAGAGTGGTCTTTTCTCTGGCCTTGACAGCTCAATGAAATTACAGACGCTCGGCAGACTCCACTGATATTGGAAAACAATAAAACCAATATATCCCACAAATGAAACATTACATTAAATTCCCATCGTGTTATCTTTGGTGACTGTTCATCTGTCAGTTAAGGCTCCCTGGGCAGTTTTTAAAAAAAACAATATCTGATATCTCTGCTTTCCAGACAAACATTAATTTTCCTCTTCCTACTATTTTTATAACCAAACTTAACAGTAGCGTGCCTTTGTTTCTGTTTGTCTGTTTGTTTTATTTTTTTAAAAATTTTCCTACATGCTTGGTATAGCACTTAGAGATCTCTCTGGATTTCCCAAGTAAAGGAAAGTGACTTTTATTTCTAGAAGATGTCTGTGTGGCACTCCAATATTAATAAATACATTTACTATCTTATTGTTAATCGATGAATAGACTGGTCAAGGAAATTGAAGTGCTGCTGCAAAAAGGTTTTTCAGTCTTATCTGGATACAGCTGGGCTGCTGTGCTCTCTCACATGTTGGAAAATTCCGTGGTCCAGCCTACCTCACTCACTCAGTCTTTTAGGCCTTCTGCAGGTAAATCATCTCGTTTTCTCTTAGTATTCATCTTGTATGTTGCTATCATCATCATCAACATCATCATTATCCTAATAATAGTCATCATCATCAAACATACTTGTTCTCTTCCTGCTTTGCTTTGAGAAATACTAGATCCACCTTGCTAATAAGGCAAAATCACTAACAGTCAGTCTCTTACTGTCGGAGATGTCTTTTTTTTTTTTTCCATTCTTCTTTTTTAATTGGATATTTTATTTACATTTCAGATGTTATCCCCTTTCCTCATTTTCTCCCCACCCAGAAACCCCCTATCTCATCCCCCCTCCTCCTGCTTCTATGAGGATGTGCCCTCAAATTTCCCGCATTGAGGCATCCAGCCTTCACGGGACCAAGGATCTCCTCTCCCACCTATGCCTGACAAGGCCATCCTCCCCTACATATACAGCTGGAGCAATGGGTCCCTTTCTGTGTGCTCCCAGGCTGGTGGTTTAGACCCTGGGAGCTCTGGTTGGTTGGTATTGTTGCTCTCCCCATGGGGCTGCAAACACTTTCAGCTCCAACAGTCTTCTGCTTGCTCCCAATTTCTTCTGTGCTCTGTCCCCACGGGACTTCTTGATGGCCTTAGAATGACGACGTCCCATGCACGGTCACACTCATGTTTTCCTTTCTTAGGTTTGGCATGAAGCACCTCCATCAATGAGCATCGCATTGCAGCTCTTAACAATTAACAGCCCTCTTCAGAAACAGTGGTTCTCTGTCACACAGGATGGTACATGTGCCCACAAATTTCCTGCCTAGAGCCCTTCAATTTATGAGCCCTTCAAATTATGCTTTCTTCAAAGAAGAGGCAGGAACTTGCCCTGTTAGCACATGAGGAAAATTGAGTTGTGACTGGAAGGACCAAGAACCAGTCATTTCCACTTTACTTAAGGCAAAGAAAACAGTCATCCTTTCTCTCTCTCCTTCTTCTCCATCAGAATAGTGACCTGTGGCCACAGAAGCTCAGCTGTGAGTAGCATGTGGCCCTTTGTCACTCTTCTCCTGATAGAGTGAGTGGGAGCACCCTGAGGATTGTTACATCAAAGGCAGCAGATGTGGGTGTTGCCACTGCCAAATCCCAAAACTGGAAGAGGCTTGTCATGCAACTTGCTAGCAGCCATACCTTGCTTCAGCTATCACTTTTCTCTCAGAAGAATCACAGGAGCCCAGTGTCGTGGCTCAGGCCGGTAATCATAGATCTCAAGAGGCTGAAACAGGTCTTACGCTGAGGTTCTCCATCTGTCTGGAGTTGGCTTTTGTGTAGCGTGAGAAAGATCAACTTTCATGTGCTACGTGTTGATACTTAGTTTTTAAAACCCCGTTTGTTGAAGGTCCTATCTTTTTTTTTTTTTTTTTTCTAATGAGTATCCTTGGTGTCTTTGTAAAAGCCAGGTGGTCATAGTTGGGTGGACTTATATCCAGGTTGACGACTGTGTCCCATTGACCTACATGTCTGTCTTCCTGCCAGCCAGTACCATGCTGTTTTTATTACTCTGGCTCTATTGTATGACTTGCACTTAGGGACTGTGATAACTCCCAGTGTTATTCCGAAAGGAAAATTCAGCATTGCTTTCAATGCTCACAGTCATTTGTGGTTTCATATGAATTTTAAGACTGGGTTTATACATTTCTCTTTCTGTGAAGGATGGCACTGGAGTTTCAAATGATACTGCACTGAATCCATAAGTCGATTTTGGTAGGATGGCCATTTTTACAACGTTAATCTGACCAATTCAGGAGCATGGAAAGCTCTTTTCATCTTGTAGTGTTTTTAATCGTGTTCTTTGGTGTTTTAAGGGTCAGTGTAAGAAGTAGTTGGGATAAATAAACTTGGACTCAGTAAAATTCTTCTTGATTATTTTAAAGAGAACTGAGCAAGTTGCTAGAATTAATTTATTCATTTGACATTGATCGAGGAAGACTTTGGAGCAGGCCTGTGTGAATAGCAAACATTAGCAAAACCGTCAGACACATTTACTTCCACGGAACTTAAAATTTAGTAGATGAGAGTAATTATAGAAACACTTGCTTCTAGAGTTGTGTAAAGTACTAGAAAAGGCATTTGTAAGCATAAAAATGATTATCTTTTTCTGTCTTAGAAATGATATTTAGAGATTGGTTGTCTCAAAGTTTAGAAAAGTATTTGCAAATCCTCATATGGTCCCTTATGACTCTTAGCACCTCCTATATAAATCAGAGTCCTGCAGTTATGTTTCTAGTACTGATAAGGGAGCATTATAGAACTATTTGTGTAAGAGTAAAGAACTGGCTTATTTATTTAATCTTTTTCATCTCTGTCTGTCCGTCTGTCTCTCTGTGTGATGTGTATGTGCACATTCTTGTGTGAGTGTGGCACATGCATACTATATGTATGGTGGAGGTCAGAGGAATTCAAACTCAGGTCCTCACAGTTGCACAGCAAGCATGTTTATCCACTGTCTTAGTTAAGATTTCTATTGCTGCAACGGGACACCATGATGAAGAAGCAAGTTGGGAAGGAAAGGGTTTATTCAGCTTACACTTCCATGTTGCTGTTCATCACCAAAGGAAGTCAGGACAGGAACTGAAACAGAGCAGGACCTGGATGCAGAGGCCATGGAGGGTGCTGTTTACTGGCTTACTCACTATGGCTTGCTCAGCCTGCTTTCTTATAGAACCCAGGACCACCAGCCCAGGGATGGCACCACTCACAATGGGCCAGCCTCTCCCTTACTGATCACTAATTGAGAAAATTGAGAAAATGTCTTACAGCTGGATCTCATGGAAACATTCTTCTCAACAAAGGTTCCTTCCTCTCTGATGACTCTCGTGTATGTCAAGGTGACACACAAAAGCAGCCAGCACACGAACTGCCCCATTCCATACCCTCAACTTATTTTTCCTTTTATCGAAAATAGATGTTCTTTCCTCACACAATATATCCTGATGATGGTTTTTCCCTTCTTCAGCTCCCTCCAGTTCCTCTTCATTTCCCCTCCCATCATCTTGATCCACTCCTTTCCTGTCTCTCAGAAACTAAACAGGCTTCTAAGAGATGATGATATGATGATACAATACAACATGATACAATACAATATGATATGATACAATGTGATGTGATATGATGTGATGTGACAACAAAAACTAGTCCATTACAATAGGACAAAACAAATGAACAGAAGGAAAAAAAAAAGCTCGAGAAAAGGCATAAGGAACAGACATAGATGCGGAGACCCAATTGTTCACACACTGAGGAATCCCATAAAACACTAAACTGGAAGCCATAATATCTACACAAAGAACACTCTTTCAACTTTCTTTTCCACAAGGTTCTCTGAGTCCTTAGGGTAGGGAATTGATAGAGACATCCTGTTTAGTAAAGGCTGAGTGTTTCAAAGTCTTTCACTCTCTGCATAATGTCTCGCTGTGGGTTACCTGATTCTAGAGGAAGCTTCTCCGAGGATGATTAAGCAAAGCACCATTCTATGAGTATAGCAGAATGTCATTAGGAGTATATTTTTACTTTTTAGAGCAGTAGTACTCTATTTTACTCTAAGTTCTAGGGTCTAGTCTCAGGTTCTTAGTCATCCAAGCAGTGCTAGGTATGGGTTCTATGTCTAGGAGTGGGCCTTAAGTCAAATCTTATATTGGTTGGTTATTCCCACCAAGTTTGTATAACCACTGCACTGATGTATTTGCAGAACACCATTGTAGATTAAAGAAGTTTTGGCTGGGTTGGTGTTTATGTTCCTCCATGGGTAGCATTCAGAGTACTTTTTTATACTAAGGTCTCCTCAAGTCCCTTACTCTATACCTACCCTCTGTGGTTTTATTGTATTGTAGGTCAGTTGTCATTGACTTAACAGCTAATATCTACATACAAGCAAATGCACATCCTCATTCAGTCTTTCTGGGTCTGGGTACCTCATTCAGGATGATTTTTCTCTAGTTACATCCATTTCCAAGTTTCATGATTTCAGTTTTTAAAAATGGTTGAGTATTACTTTGTGTGTATATGTGTGTGTGTATGTGTGTGTGTGTAAGTGTACCATATTTTCTTTATCCTTTCATTTGCAACATATAAGTTGTCTCCAGTTTCAGGCTATTATGAGCACAGCAGCAATGAACTTGGTAGAGCAAGTCTCTGTATTAAGGATGAAGCATCCTTTGAGTATATGCCCAAGAGAAGCATAGCTGGATCTTGAGGTAGATTGATTTCCATCTTCTTGAGGAAATGCCATACTGATTTTTCATTCTGGCTGCACAAGTTTGCATTCCTAGTGGCAATGGACAAGTGTTTCCTTCCCTACACATTCTTGCCAGCATGGGCCATCACTCGTTTTTACTGAACTTAGCCACTCTCTTTGGTATCAGGTGAAATCTCAAAGTGGTTTCGATTTGTATTTTCCCAGCGATTAGATATTGAACATTTTTTGTTTGTTTCTCAGCCATTCGAGTTTCCTCTTTTGTGAACTCTCTGTTTACCTCTGTACCCCATTTTTAAATTGCGTTATTTGACTACTTTATATCTAGTTTTATGAATTTTTTCTTATATATTTCAGATATTAGCCCTCTCTCAGATATGTCATTGATAAAACTTTTTTTCACTCTATAGACTGCCATGTTGTCTGAATGACAGTGGTCCTTTGCTGTACCAAAGCCTTTTGGTTTCATGAGATCCTATTTATTATTATTATTATTATTATTATTAATCTTAGTGCATGTTCTGATCAGAAAGTCTTTTCCTGTGCCAATTAGTTCAAGGTTATTTCCCACTTTCTCTTCTCTCAGGTTCAGTGTATCTGGTTTTATGTTGAGGTCTTTGGTGTGTTTGGAGTTGAGTTTTCTGCAGGGTGATCAGTATGAATCTATTTGCATTCTTCTACATGCAGCCATCAGTTTGACCAGCACAATTGGTTGGAAATTGTGTCTTTTTTTTCCAGTGTGAATTTCTCTTTATCAAAATCATATGTCCGTAAGTGTATGGGCTTATGTCTGGGCCTTCAATCTGGTTCCTTTGACCAACATGTCTGGTTTTTTGCCAATACCATGTTGCTTGTATTACTATATTTTTATTACTATATTTGAAATTTAGGATGATGACACCTCCAGCAGTTCTATTATCATTCAGGAGTATTTTAGCTATCCTGGGTTATTTTTGTGTGTATGTGTTTCCATATGAAGCTGAAAACTATCTTTTCAAAATCTGTAAAGAATTGTATTGGAATCTTGATAGGATTGCATTGAATCTGTATATTGATTGCTTTTGGTAAGATTGCCGTTATTTTGTTTTTTTGTTTTTTGTTATTTTTTTTTTTTGTTTTTTGAAATCAGTCCTAACAACCCATGATCGAGGAGGTGGAGAGAAGAGAGAGAGAGAGAGAGAGATATCTTTCCACTTTAGGATATCTTCTTCAATTTCTTTAATATCCTAATGTTTCTACTTACAGATCTTTCACTTGCTTGGTTAGAGTTACCCCAAGATATATTATTTGAGGCTTGTTGTGAAAGGTGTTGTTTCTGTGATTTCTTTCTAAGCTGTTTTTCATTTTCATTTAGAAAGGCTTGTGATTTTTGTGAGTTAGTTTTGTATCCAGCTACTCCACTTACAGTGTTTGTCAGCTGTAGGAGTTTCCAGGTAGAATTTTCCAGGTCACTTATGCATACTATCATATCATCTGAAATAAACACAGTCCAACTTCTTCCTTTCCAATTTATATCCCTTTGCTATCCTTGTCTTATTGCCCCAGCTAAGACTTCAAGTACTCTATTGGATAGGTATGGAGAGAGTGGTATGGAAGACACAATTTCTAACCAATGGTGCTCGTCAAACCGTTGGCTGCATGTAGAAGAATATGGAGGTATGTAGAATATTAAATACTCTATTGAATAGGTATGGAGAGAGTGTCTTCCCGATTTTAGTGGAATTGCTTTGAATTTATCTTCATTTACAACCTATTTTTTTTATTGAAAAATTTATTCTTCTTGTCCATTGAAGAAACAAAACCACCCTGTACATTTCAAAACGAAGGGAAAGATAACCGTACATTTCCAGTCTAGTTTCCCTGTCCTGTGGCCTTTATTTAATCATCAATGTTACTTTGTTCGTAATGACAAGAGAATTGAATTGAAAGTCTGTTAAAATATATATACTTAAGTGACCCAAAACTTCCACCAGAGAGCTCCTAAACCTGATAAACAACTTTAGCAAAGTGGCTGGGTATAAAATTAACTCAAACAAATCAGTAGCATTCCTCTACACAAAGGATAAACTGGCTGAGAAAGAAATTATGGAAACGACACCATTCACAATAGTCACAAATAGTATAAAATACCTTGGTGTGAATCTAACCAAGCAAGTAAAAGACCTGTATGACAAGAACTTCAAGCCCCTGAAGAAAGAAATGAAGGAGATCTCAGAAGATGGAAAGATCTCCCATGCTCATGGATTGGAAGGATTAATATAGTAAAAATGGCTATCTTGCCGAAAGCAATCTACAGATTTAATGCAATCCCCATCAAAATTCCCACTCAATTTTTACAGAGATAGAAAGAACAATCTTAAAATTCATTTGGAATAACAAAAAACCCAGGATAGCGAAAACTACACTCAACAATAAAGAACTTCTGGGGGAATCTCCATCCCTGATTTCAAGCTGTACTACAAAGCAATAGTGATAAAAACGGCATGGTATTGGAACAGAGACAGTCAGGAGGATCAATGGAATGGAATACAAGACCCAGAATGAACCCCCATACCTATGGTCACTTGATCTTCGACAAAGGAGCTCAAACTATCCAGTGGAAAAAAGACAGCATTTTCAACAAATGGTGCTGGTCCAACTGGAGGTCAACATGTAGAAGAATGCAAATTGATCCATACTTATCTCCTTGTCAAAGCTCAATTCCAAGTGGATCAAGGACCTCCACATAAAACCAGCTACACTGAAACTAATAGAAGAGAAAATAGGGAAAAGCCTTGATCACATGGGCACAGGGGAAAAGTTCCTGAACAGAATACCAATGGCGTATGCTCTAAAATCAAGAATTGACAAATGGGATCTCATAAAACTGCAAAGCTTCTGTAAAGCAAAGGATACTGTCAATAGGACAAAGCGGGAACCAACAGATTTGGAAAAGATCTTCACCAACCCTACATCTGATAGAGGGCTAATATCCAAGGTATACAAAGAACTGAAGAAACTAGATTCCAGACCATCAAACAACCCTATTAAAAATGGGGTAAGAGTTGAACAAAGAACTCTCAACTGAGGAAACTCAAATGGTTGAGAAGCATCTAAAGAAGTGTTCAGCATCCCTAGTCATCAGGGAAATGCAAATGAAAACAACACTGAGATTCCACCTCACACCAGTCAGAATGGCTAAGATCCAAAACACAGGTGACAGCAGATGTTGGCGAGGATGTGGAGAAAGAGGAACACTCCTCCATTGTTGGTGGGATTGAAGCTGGTACAACCACTATGGAAAGCAGTCTGGCAATACCTCAGAAAATTGAACATAGTGTTACCTGAGGACCCAACTATACCCCTCCTGGGCATATACCCAGAAGATATTTCAACATGCAACAGGGCCACATGCTCCACTATGTTCATAGTGGCCTTATTTATAATAGCCAGAAGCTGGAAAGAACCCAGATGTCCTTCAACAGAAGAATGGATACAGAAAATGTGGTACATTTACACAATGGAGTACTACTCAGCTATTAAAAATAATGAGCTCATGAAATTCTTAGACAAATGGATGGAGCTAGAAAATATCATCCTGAGTGAGATGACCCAATCACAAAAGAACACACATGGTATGCACTCACTGATAAGCAGATAATAGCCCAAAAGCACACAATACCTAAGATGCAACGCATAAACCTCATGAAACTCAAGAAGAAGGAGGAAGACCAAAGTGAGGGTGCTTTTGTCCTTTTTAGAATGAGTATCAAAAGATTCAAACAGAGCTCCCAGGATCTAAACCTCCAGCCTGAGAACAGACAGTGGCAAGCTGTCCTCTGAGAGGCTCTAACCAGCAGCTGACTCAGACAGATACAGACATCCAGAGCTAAACAGTGGATGGAGCTTGAGGACTCTTATAGAAGAATAGGCGGAAGGATTGTGGGCCCTAAGGAGATAGGAACTGCACAGGAAGATCAACAGAGTAAACCAACCTGAACCCTTGGAGCTCTCAGAGACGGAATCACCAACCGTGGAGCATACCTAGTCTACACAGATCTAGCTCCATGGGCTGGACCTAGGCCTCCCTGCACATATGTTGCAAATGTGCAGCTTGGTTTTCATGTAGGTCTCAAACATCTGGGTGGGGGCTATCCCAAAACATGCAGCCTGTATATGGAGTATGGTCTTCTAGCTGGGTGCCTCATCTGGCCTCAATGGGAGAGGAAAGCACCTAGCCTCTCAGAGACTTAAAGTGGCAGGGTGGGGAATACAGGAGGAGGGGGTACTCAGAAAAGAAGAGATGGGGAAGGATTGTGGGAAGGGGTGACTGGGACGGGATATAAAGTGAATAAGCAAAAAAATAAAATTAAAAAGAAAAAAAAGGGCTGAAAAAAAAAAGAAAGTCTGTTAACTATTTTATTTTATTTATTTATTTTTTTTAAGAATCTTTTGTTGAAGAGGACTGGGGATGAATGCTTGCTGATAATATTAACCATAATATGAAGGGTCAGTAATAAAAGCAGGCTCGGTGTTGTCTGTTCCTTTGAGTGTTCCCATTGATCACACCGTCAGGAGAAAACATGGGAAAAGGTGGAAAAAGTAGTGGACTGTTTATGAGAGCTGACTGTAGAAAAAGCCAGTTGGCACATATTTATTACTTTAGAGGCCTGGTTTTAAAAGAAAGTATTTATCTTTCCTAACTAGAACTTACCTTTCTACAAGAGGATTTAGAAAGAACTGCCTGAACTTTAGCTATATGTCAAGTGGAAAATGAGATGCACATTTCAATCAGTTATTTCTGTGCTCTGTGTGTCAGTGTGTGTTTTGTGTGTGTGTGTGTGTTCACAGGTACACACAAATGGATGTACAGGTAGCCATGCATGCGTGTGGGTGTGCTCACCACAATTGTGGAGACCAAAAGTGGGCGTTGGGTACCACATTCTGTCAGTCTTTGCCTTATCCCTTAAGAAGAGTCTCTTCTAGAGCTATGCTGACAATCAGCAAGCCCCAGCAAATCTTCCAGTCTCCAACCTCCATAATGCATGGGTTGCAGCCACATGGCTTTATATGTGGGCATTGGTGATCCAAACTTAAGTCCTTGGGAGCAGGAGCTGAACAGAGAACATGGAGGGATGCTGCTTATTAGCTCGCTTCTCATGACTTGCTCAGCCTCTTTCCTCATACAAGCAAGTAGTACTTGCCCAAGGGTGGCACCGCCTACAGCATCATGCTGGGCCCTCCCAAATCAATCATTAATAAAAAAATAAACACTCCATAGGCTCGCCTACAGGTCAATCTGGTAGAGGAATTTTCTTAATGAGGTTCTCTCTTCTGGCATGACCTAGCTTATGCCAAGTTGAGAACAACATCCGAACAGCACAAATACGTATGTGAATTTCATCAATTGCTTTAAAATGATGGCATTTATTTTTTGTGGGCTCCAACTCAGGCGTATACATAGAATGGTAGGTTTGGTGTTGTGGTGTGTGTGTGTAAATATATCTCTATATCTATCTCTATATCTATCTATCTATCTATCTATCTATCTATCTATCTATCTATCTATCTGAAGAGTTTTTAGTTTCTTGACATTTCTTTTAATTTAATTTTTTCTTACGTATTGCTTTACATTCCACTCACTGTTTCCCTCCTGGTCCTTCCTCCTGAAACCCTTCCCCCCTCCCTTTCCCCTCCCCTTCTTCTTTGAGTAGGTGGACCCCCTTGGGTATCCCCGACCCTGGCACTTCAAGCTTCTAACAAACTTAGGCAGTTCCTCTCTCACTGAGGCCAGACAAGGTAGCCCAGCTAGAAAAACATATCCCATGTACAGGCAACAGGTTTTGGGATAGTCCCCGTTTCAGTTATTCGGGCACCCATATGAAGACCAAGCTGTACATCTGCTACATATGTGCAGGGAGGCCTAGGTTCAGCCCATGTATGTTTTTTGGTAGGTGGTTCAGACTCTGAGATCTCCAAGAGTCCAGGTTAGTTGACTCTGTTGGTTTCCTGTGGAGTTCCTATCCCATTCGGACCTACAATCCTTCCTCCTATTTTTCCATAAGAGTCCCCAAGCTTCATCTACTCTTTGACTGTGGGTGTCTGCATCTGTCTGAGTCAGCTGCTGGGTGGAATCTCTCTGACGACAATGTGCTCTTGCCTGCCAGTATAACAGAGTATCATTAATACTGTCAGGGATTAGTGCTTGCCCATGGATGGGTCTCAAGTTGGGCCATTTATTGGTTGACTATTCCCTCAGTTTCTGCTCCATCCCCTGTGCCTGCATTTCTTGTAGACAGGATAAATATGGGTTGAAAGTTTTGTGGGTGGGTTGGTGTCTCTATTGTCTCCACTGGGGTTCCTGCCTGGATATAGGAGGTGGTCTCTTCAGTCTTGATATATTTTTTTTAAAAACGTTAATTTTTGTTTGTATGTGCAATGCAGTACAAAAATGCCATTTTGTTCTTCTCAGTGTGCATATGATATTAGTTTACTTCAATATGAGTGACAGCACATGTGTACATTTGCATTTCTGTTTGTTCTGTATTAACAAACCAGGTTTATTCTGACATCATCGATGCTAGCATATTCATTTATTCAGCATATGACTATTAGAAGTTTATTCAGTTGGGAGAATACCTTATCAGTCACCTGGAGAATTCACAAAGAGGAGGACAAATACTTACATTAGAAGGAGCTCACTAACCTGGTTGGCCTGATGATAGAGAACGTAACCTATAAAAAATTGTGATCAACCTAGGAAGGAAGCAGTTGATATGCAAGTATATTGCTAAACCTGGAGACTTGATGCTACAAACACTGAGCATTCCCCAAAGCACGAAGCCCATATTCTCTAGAGGTGTGTACAGTGTTTCTTCGGTGACAGTGGGAGAGGTACCCTTGTGGCTAGTCTCCTGAGGGTGACACATTGCTGTGCTTGAGACAAGGTATTTACTCACGTGACCTGTAAGGATGTTGGAACAAACGCAGGTAGATTACCAAACCACAGAGGCCTGGAGTACTTAACCTCAGAAAGAAATGAATTGATTCATGGAATTCCAGTTGGAGGAACGGTCTCCATGATGGAAGTAGAGATGGCAGGCTTTCTTTTCATCCAGGCATTTCCCACCGTTCAACAGAACACCCTCCAGCCCTCAAAGCAGCACGCATGTCATTGACTCCGTTTCATTATGGCCTCCACTGTAGTGTGAAGACCTTGTCTGTCTTGTCAACCCACATCTCGGCCTTCAGATTCTTTATTGATGGAAAATAAATTACTCAGTTGATGACTGAGAATAATCTGACTTCTTTTTCTACTCCCTACACTTCCCTTCCTTCCTTTCTATCTTACGGGTGAGCTCCAGTCAAGCAATGTTCTAAAACTATTGGAGGAGGAAGCTATTTCACTGGCGAGGTGGTGACATTTTTGGTGTATACTGTATCTGTGGCAAATTCTGTTGCACCCTGTAAGTAACAGAAAGGCTTTTCTTAAAAACAACAAAAGACTATTAACTTTGATAAAGGACAGTCTTTCTCTTAACCCCATAAAGACTCATTAGCTCTCAAAGAGTAAGCATATTAACTCCGTTAATGATGAGTGTGTGTGTGGCACGGGTCTGCTACTGTGATATTTGGTTTAATGTCGCCATAATACTTCTGAAAAAAAAATTTATGCTTAAACTCAGAAAATAAAAGAAAGAGAACAGACAGAATAATCCAATTTGATTTATTTAGTATTGTATTATCTTGGGGAAATGATCTGAGTGTGTCGCACGTTTTAGCTCATTTAATCTTCCCAAAATCACTGTCGAGTACCAGTACTCTTTGGTTCTCAGCTTTGGCACAGAGAAGTTCAATTAATCTCCACAGCAACACAGCTGGAAACAGTGGGTTGGAGTCTAAGCAATCTGTCTTGCGAGTTCAGGGTTCCAAGAAATCACCTCTATTCTGTTACCAAGTAGAATAATTTATTGCCATGGCTTTTGTTACCATGTTATGGTATAAAGTTATCATTTATGAGTATTGATAGGTCTTATTTGAACTATAGTAATAGAAAAAAAATCATACCATTATGCAAAATATGTATAGCAGCACTTGCTTTCATCTTAAATTCATTTTAGGGGATTAAACTACAAACCACACAAAGAGATTTACATGCACATTCATTAATAAAGATAAAATGTTGCTAGCTTATTTGTTGCTAGAGCATCCTGTCTGACCCTGAGGGTAGGGTAGCACATCAGACATACATGGAGGTTAAAAAAAATTTATGCTCATAGTTACTATGCGGTTGTTTTTATTAAAAATAATAGAAGTTGAATTACAATTATGGAGTATCTCAGTTGGAAAATACGCCCAATGGAAGAAGGAAAGATTCAAATTACAATCATTTGGAAATTTGGAAAAAACATGCATTTTGCTAATATTCATTCATGTTCTTCTTTGAAAATGAGAAAATGTTACAATGCATTTGTAATTGATGACAGAATTACTCTAGAGATATACATAGAAGATTAAACAACAGCAGCAGCAACAACAGCACACACGCGCGTGCGCACACACACCCCAGCCTTGTTTGAAGGAAAAGGTGATCCATGGTACTGTATTGTCCTATTAGTGAGAAGATACATTGAAGACTTTGTTCATTAAAACCCTTAAAAGTTCTTCTCAGACTTAAATGCAGATAAGGTTGATATAGGATCTTACTTCTTTTGATTGCTGTGGTAAACATGGAAAATCTTACCAGACAATCCATCCAAATCCCACTGGTTAATACCGGGAGCAAAGTCAATAGAGCAGACCTGCTTTATCTGACAAAGGCTGTGTTCCAATAGTCCCAGTGGACACCTCAGCAACAACCCTGTAGATAGTATGTTGTTTTCATACTTCCATGATCAACTTTAAATCATAACTTGGGCGCAGTAAGAGATTAACAACAGATTGCATTATGTAGCGGCAGACACCTGGTTTTTTTCCCCTCGTAAGTCTAGAATTTTCTCCTTGTTACTTGTAGGGAGTGCTTGCACAGTGGGTTCCCTTTACACATCAGAATCTCCAGCATCACTCTCTCATGTTAAGTAACATGAGCATTGATTTGAACACAAATGACTTCTGCTTTCTTGCCGTCACTGGGGGGCCTGTGTGACAGAGACTTTATTCCCTTATTCCTGGGCTTGCACTGTCTCCCTTACTCCCATTCCAGTCCAGTGCCCTCTCGCTGGCTCTGTGAATTTTTGTTTGCTTTTGTTGTTTTCCTTTTCTTTTTTTCAAGACAGGACATAGGATCTAGGAGTCTAGGCTGTCCCAGAACTCCCTCCGTACACCAGGCTGGCCTTGAACTCACAGAAATCTGCCTGCTTCTGCCTCCGAAGTACAGGGATTAAAGACATGCGCCATCACTGCCCTCTGGGAATTTCTGCAGCTCTCGGCGGTGGATAATTTTATGTCAGCTTGGTACAAGCTAAAGTTATGAGACAAGTGATCCTCAAGTAAGAAAATGCTTTCAAAAGATCAGGCTGCAGGCAAGCCTGGAAGGCATTTTCTTTATTGGTGATCCATGGGGAGGGTCTGGTCCATTGTGGGTGGTGCCATCCTAGGCTGGTGAGCCTGAGTTCTGTATGGAAAGCAGGCTGAGCAAGCCATGGGGAACAAGCCAGTAAGCAGCATCCCTGTATGGCCTCTGCATCAGCTCCTGTCTCTAGGTTCCTGCCCTGTTGAGTTCCTGTCCTGACATCCTTTGATGACAAACAGTGCAGTGGAAGGATAAGTCAAATAAACCCTTTCCTCCCCAACTTGTTTTGGTCATGGTGTTCCATCACAGTGACAGGAACCTTAGCTAGTGCATTCCGTTTTCCTCTTTGAGGATTTTATTCTATCCCAACACTCCCTGACTCTCTTATAGTCTTAACCAGAAGTCCTCTGTTGCAATTTTCAAGAATACAACTCTCTTTAAAAATATATTCTGATTTTGTAACAAAATACTTAAGGAGCAAAATATGGATGCAAAGTGCAGGACAGAAACTGAAGGAGGGGCCGTCTGTAGACCATTCCACCTGGTATCCATCCCATGTGCAGTCACCAAAGTAGATGATGACGTGGGTGTCAGGAGGTGCATGCTGACAGGAGCCTAACGTAACTGTCGCCTTAGAGGTCTACAAGAGTCTGACATATTCAGAGGCGGATGCTCACAACTAACCATTAAACTGATCATGGGGTTCCCAACAGAGAAGATAGAGTGAAGACTGAAGGAGTAGAAAGGGTACCGGACCCCATGAGGAGAGCAACAATACCAACCAACCAGAGCCCCCAGGGTCTAAACCACCAGCCTGGGAGCACTTAGGGAGGATCCATGGCTCCAGCTATATATGCAAGGGAGCTATATATAAGTGGGAGAAGAGATCCTTGGTCCCATGAAGCCTGGACATCGTGGGAGGTGGTATTCGAGGGTGGGGAGGTGAGGTTCTGGGGAGGGTGGGTGTGGGTACACCATCATAGAGGCAGGAGGAGGGGGAAAGGGATAGGGAGTTCCTGGGAGGGAGGGGGGAAAGGGGGTAAGGGGAAAACACCTGAAATGTAAATAAAAGTTTCAATAAAAAAATATATATATTCTGATTTTATTTTATAAAGGCACATTTGAAGTACTATTACTAAATGTTAAATTAACATTTAACGTTATACTTCACGATAGTCTATATACCTGTGTCTACATATAGGCGTGTTTGTACACGGACAGCTTTATACGTGGGCAGAGCACCAAGACAGAGAGCAAATTCTGCTAGTAAAGCATTTATTATCTCGACAGTCACCTGGAAAGCCTTTATTTTCTTGTTCTTATAATGAAGAAATGATCTTATCTGCATAGATCATTGGGCGATTAAGCCAGAAAATGGGGGTTAACGGAAAAGTTCAAACATCATAGCTGTTGGTATACATTTCTATCATCTACAGTCTGTGTTACTGTGGCAACGTCTGAGAACATATCCTGCTATTCAGACCAGGGAAAGTTTCCCCACTGCTGTTCTTTGTGGCTCTCTTTGCACTTCCCCAACATAGAATAGCACATCACGGCACTAAGTCGAAGGAAAGTGCTGGATCTAAATTTCCTACCACTTCCCTGTCTGCTGCTGTCAGCATGGAGGCGTTGTTTTGTATTAACACGGTGAAGGAAATTCATGAGAATAATTAGTTCTGTGTTGCTTATATTAGAGCTGGTTATCTCAATTCTTGCTTGGTAGGAGGTTTGTCCCCTGCCATCATTTGGCTCCGGGTCCACAGTTTTAAATTATGTGGAGGAGAAAATGATTATAAATGGTTCCTTCCTGTGGCGTTTCTTAACATTTCTTTTCTTAACCTGGAGTTTCTTACGTTTTTCTTATCAGCTTCTCTGTGTGCTGTAGCCTAGGAGCAGTGTCTCATCTGGTGGTCAGGTTGCAAAAGCAATTCCTTTAAGCATCATTAGTCCGTAGCTAAGAGTTAGGTTTGTTTCTAAACTTTCTTTCCTTTTAAATTGTAGTGTGCGTATATGCGAAATGTACATATATGTATTATTATGTACGAATGTGGGCTTGTATGTGTCAGGATGTTCAGATGGAGGTCAGGGGACAGCTTTGGAGAATTGTTTATGGATGTGCATGCTGTTAAGGCAGGGTCTTATTTATTTATTTATTTATTTATTTATTTTATTTATATTGTTTTGGCCCTGTGCAGTATGCTCTAGGCTGACAGACCTGTAAGAGTCTGGTCTATTTTTATGTCTCTGCCTCCTATCTCACTACATGAATGCTGGTACTACCAATACCCACCACTGAATATCTATCTATCTATCTATCTATCTATCTATCTATCTATCTATCTGTCTGGATTTTGGAATTGAACTCAGTTCGTCAGGCTTGCACGACAAATCAAATGCCGTGACCTGCTAGCCATCTTTCATGTCCTAGGTTTGTTTCAGAGATGAAAATCCATTTAATCATACTTTCTTTTTTTTTTTTTCCTGAACAAAATTTAGGTAGAACTCTTGAGAAACTGCTATGATTTTCTTTTCTTCACGGTGAGGGTCAAGCTGCAACACCTACTTGGGTATGAAGCACATACACGTAGATATAATTTAGATGCAGGGAAATCTACAAGAGTACAAATTGGCCTTCTGATGTGATGTTTGAAATGCTCCGTGTTGGTGGTGGTCAATACCTAACAGCAGGAGACCATGTTCAGAACATACTTGGGTGCACAAGCCAGATTTTTATAGAGTCCTGAGTAGCATCCTTATGGTAGCTTTTCAGTTCACCATTGCTTTGCCTACTACGAGCCTGCTGAGAATGAAACGTAGTTTTTGAACAATGCAATAAAAACAAGTGCCACAAAACAAACAAAGCAAAACAAAAACAAAGCAAAAACTATTGGATCAGGGGACAGGCTTTCTCTAGAAATGAAGTGAACATATACAGTCATTGTATAACAGCTCTTAAATGAATACTTGATGTTTCCTCTCTGTGTCTTTATTTAAATTAGTTACCAGGCTCCTATATAACTAGCTGAGGGAGAAAAAGATTCTTCATCTAATGTTGGTTTTTAATGGAGCATCTGAATGGATCATACTGGATTTGATGACCTTAGCACTGAGCACAAATGAACATTATAAGACTTTGAAACTCTACCCTTAGCTTGCAGAAGAGGTAACTCTGCCTGGTACCTGCGTAGTTCTGAGAATTCTAGGGTCTGTTTCAAAACAAGTGTGCCCCTTGCAGGTTTCCATGTGATATTCCATTTCATGAAATAGTTTTCTGTCATTAATACATAGGTGTGAGTGGTTGAGAGTAGTGCCCACCTCCCATGCTGATTTAGCCAGTGGGTTTTCTGCAGCAGGTCAAGACTTTGGAGAGTTTAGAGGAGAACAGGCAGAGTGGAGGCTTGGCAGTGAGATGTGAATGAATAGTTCTGTGAGAATTAGATGTGCTTTCCATGCTTTTGATCTCATGTAAGTGAACACACACATGTGCACACACATGTACACATGTGCACACATGTGCATATACATGCACATATACACACATGTACATACACATGTACACACACATATACACATGTATACACACACATACACACATAGACACAGACACAGGGGATTGATGTTTTGCTTTGAGATGGACTTTCCACGGGACTCATGTTCATGCCTTTGGCTGGGTTCCTTAATGTAGCTGCTCTCAGCCCTGTCGCATTAAGTGACAGATGCCATGCTCCTGCCTCTCTTGTTCTCGGGAGTTAAGTCATTGGTAAAGGAGAGTTCTCATGTTTTATCTCACACCATATTTCCTAAAACATATATGGAAGTCATCAGGGATAAAGTATACATATGATTTCCATCCATTTAAGGAGATTTGCCTATCTGCTGGACATGATAGGACCACTATGCTATGAGCTCAGGGCATCTGTGATTACATGTACAGTTCCTGCATAAGATAAAACCAGTACATTCTGGCATCAAGTGGGAAGGGGTGAGCCCCCATCTGTAACTGAGGAGCTATTTAAAAAGAAGAGAACATGAACTTAAGTGGCGAGTAGGGAGCTAGAGGTAGAGGAGTTAGGGGGAGGAGTTGGGGAGGGTAGGGTTAGAATACATTGTGTGAAATTCGAATGGAATGAATAAAATGTTTTAAAAATATTTTGTTAAACAAAGTGGGGGGTTGTAACGGGAAGGTGAAAGGAAACGGAAGGGGAGGGGAAGAGAAAAGGGAAGGAAAGGGGAAGAGGAAAGGGAAAGGAAAGTTTCTTTCTTTCTTTCTTCTCGTTTTGTTTTTTTGTTTTGTTTTTTCAAGACAGGGTTTCTCTGTGTAGCTCTGGCTGTCCTGGAACTCACTCTGTAGACCAGGCTGACCTCGAACTCAGAAATCCACCTGCCTCTGCCTCCCAAGTGCTGGGATTAAAGGTGTGCACCACCACTATCCAGCGGGAAAATTTCTACTTGGAACAATTCTAACTCGTTAAGAACAGAAGAACATAAGTGAGAAGGATAAAATTCTATGTTCACAAAAATAAGGAAGCCCACCATACTTATCTGCTGCACATTTTTTTTTTTTTTTTACAAGATCCCTCCCTGCTGTGTTGCAATGCAGAGATTCCAAATCAAGTTGAACATTATTCGGCACTTAGAAAATTGTCTGGAAGTTAATTATAATTGCACACCAAGTTTCCTAGTGCCTTGCTTTGTGTTTCAAGTAGGCATCCTCAAATAAATACAGAGACCTGAGCAGGTCACGTGATACTGTTTCCCTTCTTCCGGGGCAACTTAAGCCCTCTCTTCACCTTCAGTGCTTCGGGACTTCCGGCACTGTCCTGCCAAGTGCTTTCTGCTTGTGTGCCTGTGACTTCTGCTGCCCTCCGACACTCCTTAGGAACGTTTGAAAATCCCTCAGGTGCGGTCCCTGGCAGGGTTCAGGTACTACATTTGCTGCAAACCCTTCTTGTAGATAACGGTCCCTGCCTTGCTGCGTGGCACTGCTACTTTAAGCCCCGCGCATGAGTTTCTCTTGCTGTTTTGGGTTTAGGAGAATGAAGTGATGAATGAGAATGTCTCATGCGTGCTCTCTTCTTCCTTAATTGGAGTTGCCAAACACACACACTTCAAATAAAATGGTAACAATGGACCTTTATTCTGTCAGACTCACAAAAAAGATCAGAAGCCATTATAATCAGTGTGTGTTCACCAAGAGGGTCTGAATCTCTAGAGTTTTTAGAGATCTAAAAATTGTTTAGTGAGAACTATTTTGGGGCTCAAGTTTACACACACACACACACACACACACACACACACACACACACACAACATAGTTTCTGAAAGATAACATTTAGGGTTTTCAAAAGTATTAGTCTCCTTTTTATATAAGCAAAGTCTGGACAGATGGAGAAGTCTCTTCTTGTCCACCGCGAGACAGTGCACAGATGGCTGGAACCGCAGGCGGCCCTGGGATATCATTATTCTATACCAAGGTATTAGAATATATGTAGCATAAAGCTGACCCCCTTATGGCCCTGTTGCAGTAGGATTTACAGCAGCACGGAATCAAAAGGGTTTAAAGGAAAGTGAAATCTCTACTATTCTTTCTTACCAAATAGCCGAAAGGAAACAATCGCACAGTGAAGTTTTCTCACGTTTTCCCATATCGTTCCATCTGGGAAGCTCTTTCTCCTTCTAGGCCATTCAGGCTCCTCAATCTCTCCCCTTTCCCCTCTGCTCCGAGTTTCATTAAATAGATAAACCTGCCATCAACGACCTGTTCTAAATTTCTGTTGCTCTAGTAGTCACAGCCTGTGCAATGGAAGAGGGCCGGATGTTTCTCAACTCTGAATGAGTCTATGTTTAGTGGGTGGTATATATGTGTACGCATGTTTGTAGTGAGAATTCTGAAGACTGCACACATATAACTTGATAACTTTATTCCTTGACCGTTGAAACTGGGTGTATGAGCATATGGTTGTATCTATTGTATGGAGGAGAAGAGTTTAGTAGCATGTTTTAAGGTTTCTTTTTTTCTTTTTTGAAAAATTAAAACATCTTACTACCAAGGTTAATTGTACTGCCTTAATCAATCAAGAAACTCCTTTTGAAGTTTTAAGGTATATAAGTAGTAACTTTAGTATTTTCCTAAATCAAAGAAAGCATTTAATTGGGTTTATGGTTTCAGAGTCCTTGATGCTATAGTGAAGACATGGCAGCAGGGACAGACGCAAAGGAACAACTTCATAAAGGAAACACTACTGGATCTAAAAACCACACACTGACCCTCATACAATGATAGTAATGGCCTCAACATCCCACTCTGGCCAGTAGACAAGGCCATCTGAAAAACAGCAAGCAGAGAAGTGCTGGAGTTAAATAATGTCGTAAACCAGATGAACCTGGAAAACATCTACAAAACATTTAACCAAAACCCAAAAGAATATACTTTCCTCTCATGTGTTCATGGAACTTTCTCCAAAACTGACCACCTAGTTGGATACAAAGTCAGAGGGAGAAGAAAGTCACAATAGCGCCCTGTATTCTGTCGGACCACCACTGATTTGATATCAAGAACAGAAACAACATGAAGTACACAAACTCGTGGACACTGAACAACTCACTACTGAATGAAAATGTGGCAAGACATAAATCAAAAAAAAAAATAAAAGCTCTTTAGAACTGAACGATATTATTGCAGGGACTTTCTAAGGGTAGAATTCATAGCAGTAGGGGCCTACCTCAAAAAATTGGCATGGTCTCATATTAGATCTTCTATTAGATCTCATAGAGCTTAGTGGCGCACCTGGAAGTTCTAGAACAAGAGCAGTGCATGACATCTGAGAGGAACAGATGGAATAACCAAACTCAGGACCAAAATCAATGAAACTGAAACAAACAAACAAACAAACAAACAATAGCAACCAAAACAATACAAAGAATTGATACAACAAAGAGTTGGCTCTTTGAGAAAATCAACAAGGTTGATAAACTCTTAGTCAAGTTAACTGAAGGTTATGAAGAAAAGATCTAAAGTTAATTAAATCAGAGATGGGAAGGGATGCATTACAGTGGACACCAAGGAAATCTCAAGACTCATAAGAATATACTTTAAAAATTGATCATCAAACTGGAAAATGCAAAGAAACAAATGATATCTCTCTATCTCTCTATCTCTCCATATCTATCTATCTATCTATCTATCTATCTATCTATCTATCTATCTATCTATCTATGTATCTATCTCTTACTTAAAACAAGATCAAATTAAGCAATTTAAACAGGCCAATAGCCCCTGGTGAAATAGGAGGAGTATTTAAAAGTCTTCCATCCCAAAATATAAAGAAGCCCAGGGCCAGGTGGATTCAGTACAGAATTCCATTAGACCTTCAAAGAAGAATAAATGTAGAGATGGGTCAACAAATGTCGCGTCTTCTCGGCCGGCAAGTAAGACACGACACGCCTGGATTCTTCTTTAACAGCTCTTTTATTCCAGGCACAATCTTCATCCATCGAAGGGGCCGCCACCCAAGCAGCTGAAATGCACTGCTTATATACCCTTCCAAGGGGGCGGGCCAGGCGGCCTGTTCTCTCAGGATTGGTTAGGGCCAATACCTCATTAGCATAAGCCCTGTGATTGGTTGGGGCTCGTGCCTCATTAGCATAAGCCCTGTGATTGGTTAGGGCTCGTGCCTCATTAGCATAAACCCTGTGAGCTCATGTCTCATTAGCATAAGCCCTGTGATTGGTTAGGGCTCATGCCTCATTTGCATAAGCCCTCTCGGGAGGGGCTTGAGGCTGACGCATGCGCGGTAGGCTTATACAGGACGCTGCACCAGCCATGTTGGAAACCGGCGCTGTCTCTTCGGCTGCCTACATCTCCCCCTTATTTATTTTATCCCTAAGGGAGGCCAGCCAAATACTTGGGAAGCACCTTCCTTCATGGCAGTCAGCGCCTGATAAACTACAGCCTTATGTCTTGCATGGTCATGGCGTAGGCAACATAGAAACCAAAGGCAGAAACCACATCCTAAGAGAACAATGGCTCCCCATACAAATACTCCCACCCATAAGTCTTTTTAGAGTGACGGGATCTAGGCAAGTGCCGTTCAGGGTGGCGATCTGCGACAGGAGCTTCAACATCAGGATCTGCAGTTTCATCATCCCTCCTTTCTTCTGGGATCACCGGACTGGAGATCTTCCGAGTCAGTCTCTCAGGGATCCAGACAGGGTTTTCTGTGGGAAAACACAAACAGAACCTCGTGCTCTTATGAGCACGGGATCGGGCCCTTGCCATGCGTTAGTTATGATATCTTTCCATTTTACCTTTTCTGGCGGAGGGCGTAAGTGATTATGATGTCTGTCAGCAGCAGACTGACCCTGAGTATCCAAATTTAGAATATTTAAAGTAAATAGTGTTAAGGATAGTCTATGCTTGGGGGTAAGGCCGTGGCCTATTCCCTCTTTTTGTTTTTGAAGACATTCCTTGAGCGTGAGATGTGCTCGTTCTACAATATCCTGCCCCTGAGGGTTGTAGGGCAGTCCATGAGTGAGTGAGACTTCCATACGTTGGCAAAAGGAAGAAAAAGCTTGAGCCGTATAGGCTGGGCCATTGTCTGTGAATATAAATCTAAATAGGACTGTTATAAAACAGCCAACAACTAATTAATTTACATATCTATTAATAATAGTTTTTTATTTTTTATAAAATTATCTTTCTATCAGCCAAAAAAATTAAGGTTTGTATCTCTCTTGAGGCTTAAATTCTTTTGTGGAGAGCTTAAAAAAGAAAAATCTTAGCCAATTAGCATCTCCTAGAAACCTTTGAATCTTATGTCACAATTTATTTAGGAATATAGCTGATGTCTCAAATATTAAAAGATATTGTCATACATCTGGTTTTGAGTGACTCCAACTTTGAATTACCAGTTTAAATCTAGTTTTTTATTACCAAAATTATAAATTTGCAATCATACCCAATAACATATTTTTCTTAACCCTAGTTCCCTGTGTTCTGAAGATAGGCTCTTGGAACTGTGTCATGAAGAGTGATTGCTTAGAAAATATTTGCCTCCAGGATCAAAAACTGGGAAGGCCATACGCGCTTCCTTCCAAGTCTGTGGGCAGAATGAGCATTGTGTCTCTGGGGACAGACTGGCCCAAGGAACCTCCACATAGGGAGGCGAGCCTAGGGGCGGAGCTGTGGGCATCTCCCAAGCATGCGGTTTGAGCTTTTCTGCCATTTTGCCTTTCTTTTTCCTTGAGAGGACCACAGTCTCTATTTTAGTTAACATGTCCTCAAGGTCCTCCTCCATCTTTTCTAAGCTCTTTCCTTCCTCTATCTTTTCTAAGCTATCAGAGCTAGAAGAGCTCTCTGTATCTATATTGGTTATCTTTTTTGGTCCCTTGTTTATTTTACTAACTCCTGCCTCAGAGCCTTCTGACTGAGCCTCTTTCACTTGTTCAAAAACTTCCTGGTCCTTTTGGACAGCAGATTCATATTCACAATGAGAATTTAGGTACAAGCTAAGACTATACGTCAGGAAAGGCATTATTATGATACCCAAGCCAACCCACTCCGGGTTGACAATAGATATCATAGCTTAGAAAATCTGCGGACCTTTTATTGCTGCTTTCCTTATACTCGTCCCTAAACCTTGACTTGTCCCAAATTTAGGGAACCTCTATTCGTCCCAAACCAGGGAACCTCAAACCAGGGAACCTCAACTCAAACCTCGACTCGTCCCAAACCAGGGAACTTCAAACCAGGGATCCTTAACTCGTCCCAACCCAGGGATCCTCCACTCGTCCCTGACTCGTCCCAAACCAGGGAACTTCAAACCAGGGATCCTTAATTCGTCCCAACCCAGGGATCCTCCACTCGTCCCTGACTTGTCCCAAAGCAGGGATCCTTAACTAGTCCCTGACTCGTCCCAAAGCAGGGATCCTCCACTCGTCCCTGACTCGTCCCAAACCAGGGAACTTCAAACCAGGGATCCTTAACTTGTCCCAACCCAGGGATCTTCCACTCGTCCCTGACTCGTCCCAAACCAGGGAACTTCAAACCAGGGATCCTTAACTTGTCCCAACCCAGGGATCCTCCACTCGTCCCTGACTCGTCCCAAACCAGGGATCCTTAACTCGTCCCAACCCAGGGATCTTCCACTCGTTCCTGACTCGTCCCAAAGCAGGGATCCTTAACTCGTCCCAACCCAGAGATCTTCCACTCGTTCCTGACTTGTCCCAAAGCAGGGATCCTTAATTCGTCCCAACCCAGGGATCTTTCACTCGTTCCTGACTTGTCCCAAAGCAGGATCCTTAACTCGTCCCAACCCAGGGATCTTTCACTCGTTCCTGACTTGTCCCAAAGCAGGGATCGTTAACTCGTCCCAACCCAGGATCTTCCACTCGTTCCTGACTTGTCCCAAAGCAGGGATCCTTAATTCGTCCCAACCCAGGGATCTTTCACTCGTTCCTGACTTGTCCCAAAGCAGGGATCCTTAATTCGTCCCAACCCAGGGATCTTTCACTCGTTCCTGACTTGTCCCAAAGCAGGGATCCTTAATTCGTCCCAACCCAGGGATCTTTCACTTGTTCCTGACTTGTCCCAAAGCAGGGATCCTTAATTCGTCCCAACCCAGGGATCTTTCACTCGTTCCTGACTTGTCCCAAAGCAGGGAACTTCAAACCAGGAATCCTTAACTCAAACCTCGACTTGTCCCAAACCAGGGAGCCTCTACTCGTCCCAAACCAGGGATCCTTAACTCGTCCCAACCCAGGGATCTTCGACTAAAAACTACACCTTTTTACCTCAGTTTCTGAATCCACGAGGTTGTTGTCGTCGGCTCGTTGTCGTTAGTCTTCTTCAGCTGCCGCATCTCTTGTTGTCTCCGCCGCGTCTCTTGCCACGTCTCTGCTGCGTCTCTCTCGTTGTGTCTCGCCGTTTCTCAGCCGCGTCTCTCTTGTCTCTCGTCGCGTCTCTCGTCGTGTCTCTGCCGCATCTCTCTCGTCTCTCGCCGCGTCTCTGCCGTTGTCTCCACTGCGTACGGGCCACCAGTTGTCGCGTCTTCTCGGCCGGCAAGTAAGACACGACACGCCTGGATTCTTCTTTAACAGCTCTTTTATTCCAGGCACAATCTTCATCCATCGAAGGGGCCGCCACCCAAGCAGCTGAAATGCACTGCTTATATACCCTTCCAAGGGGCGGGCCAGGCGGCCTGTTCTCTCAGGATTGGTTAGGGCCAATACCTCATTAGCATAAGCCCTGTGATTGGTTGGGGCTCGTGCCTCATTAGCATAAGCCCTGTGATTGGTTAGGGCTCGTGCCTCATTAGCATAAACCCTGTGAGCTCATGTCTCATTAGCATAAGCCCTGTGATTGGTTAGGGCTCATGCCTCATTTGCATAAGCCCTCTCGGGAGGGGCTTGAGGCTGATGCATGCGCGGTAGGCTTATACAGGACGCTGCACCAGCCATGTTGGAAACCGGCGCTGTCTCTTCGGCTGCCTACAAACAAATCAATAAACACAATAGACCATCTAAACAGACAAAAACAAAAGCCACATGATCATTTCATTAGATACAGAAAAGACCTTTGACAACATCCAACATTCCTTCATTATAAAAGGGCTGGAGAGACTAGGGATACAAGGGACATAACTTACCACAATAAAGGTAACTAACAGTAAGCCCACAGCCAACATCAGCCTAATGGAGAGAAACTCAGAGACTGTCCACTCTCTCCACACCTATTCACTATAGTAGTACTTGAAGTCTTAGCTAGAGCAACAAGACAACTGATCCAAGGGATACAAATAGGAAAGGGAAGAAGTCAAAGTGTCTTTATTTGCACATGATATGATTTCATACATAAAAGACTCTAAAGGTTCTACCAGAGAACTTCTATGGCTGCAAAACACTTTGAACAAAATAACAGGATATAAAATTACTACAGAAATATCAGTAGCCTTCCTTAATACAAATGATTAACAGACTGAAAAAAGAAATGAGGGAAAACAGTACCTTTCACAATAGTTTCAAAAGGATAAAATATCTTGGGATAACTTCAAGCAAGCAAGTGAAAGACTTGTATAATAAAAACTTTAAGACACTGAAGGAAGAAACTGAAGAAGATATCAGATGATGGAAAGATTTCCCATACTCATGGATCAGTAGAAACAAAATTGTGAAACTGACCATCCTATCAAAAGCAACCAAAAGATTCAATGCAATCTTCATCAAAATTCTAATGCAATTTTTCACAGAAATTATAAAAATGCCACTTTTCAGCCTCATATGGAAGCACAAAAAATCCAGAATATCTAATACAACATTGAATAATAAATGAACTACTGAGTCTAACACCGTCCCAGGTTTCAAGTTATACTACAAATCTATAGTAATAATAATAATAATAATAATAATAATAGTAATAATGAACTACTGAGGCTAAAACTATCAAGTTATATAACAAAGCTATAATAATAATAATAATAATAATAATAAAGTAATAAATTAATTACTAAGGCTAACACCATCAAGTTATACCACAAAGCTATAGTAACAGCATGGTACGGGCATAAAAACAGACATATTTATCAATGTTTTTGAATTGAAGTCCCAGCTATATGTCCACACACCTATGGACACATGATATTTTGACAAAGAAGCCAAAAATACACACCAGAGAAAGGACAGTATCTTCAACTGGTCAAACGGGTTGGCTGCATGTAGAAGAATGTAAATAGATCACCCTATACAAAACTCAACTCCAAGTGGGTGAAAGACCTCAACATGAGACCAGATATACTGATCCTGATGGAAGGGAAAGTGGAGAATAGCTTTGAACTCATTTGCACAGAGGACTTATGGACAGAGTACTGATCCTATAGGCACTAAGACCAACAATTAAAATGAGACCTCATGAAACTGAGAGCTTCTGCGTGACAAAGGACACCATCATTCAGGCACAGCAGCAGCCCACAGAAGGGAAAAGATCTTTACCAATTATATATCCGATAGAGGGCTAGTGTCTGAAATATAACAGAACTGAAAAAAAAAAAAACCCAAAAAAAAAACGGATGTCCAGAAAACAAATAATCCCAATTAAAACTGGGGTACGGAAGTAAGCAAAGAGTTCTCCAAAGATGACACACCAATGGCTGAGAAACACTTAAAGGAATGTTCAACATTCTTTGCTGCCAGAGAGATGCAAATTAAGACTATTTTGAGATTTCATCTTACCGCAGTTAGAATGGCCAAGATCAATATTACAAATGGCAGCTCAGGCTGGCAAGGATGTGGGTAAAGAGGAACACTTATTCATTGCTGGTGGAAGTCCAAACTGGTACAGCCACTGTGAAAATCAGGTGGCTGTCCTTTAGGAAGGGAGAAATAGATCTACCTCAAGATCCAGCTATACCCACACTTGGGCATATATCCGAAGGGCTCCACATCCTACTACAGAGATAAGTGCTCATCTATGTTCATTGCTGCTCTGTTCATAATAGCCAGAGACTGAATGCAGCCTAGTTGTCTATCAGCTTATGACTGGATACTGAAAATATGCTATATTTACAGAACAGAACGTTATTCAGCTGTTAAGAAAAATGAAATTATGAAGTACACAGGAAAATGGATGGAACTAGGGAAAAAAAATCACTTTGAGTGAGGTGATCCAGATGCCAAATGACAATGTATATTTTCTCTTATATTTGAATATTAGCTTTGAAGCTTTTGGTATGTATGCTACAATGTGAATAATCACAGAGTTAAGATAGTTAGTAAGGGACTTGTTGGGAGGGGAGGGAGAAGATGTCCCGAGGAAGAGGATGCAGTATATATTTGAGAGGAAAAGGATACAGCATATATTTATGGAGACACAGGAGAGAAGTGTGATAGGAGTAAACAGAGAGGGCTGGGCAGTGTAGAGGAATATAAGGAGGGGCAACTGACACTCAAGGCATTTTGGATAATTATATGAAAACTTATGCCAGTAGAAGCTTCCTAGAATATATACATACACAAAAGGAATCCAAATGGAGTCATCAAATAATAAGGGAACAATTACCCAACTAGACATGCCTCCAAAGAAAGCCTGCAGTGACAGGAATAGGTTACATCTTGTTGAATCATTGGCCAAAAGGGTCCCCATGGCAACCCTCAAACATCATAGGCAAAGGCCATGGCTGTTGCTAGCTCTCCACAATCTGATGGCAAGGCCCTGTTTTTGAAAACAACACTTGCATATGTCATCAAACATGGAGACGTTGAGCTGGTGGCTAACAAGAAGCTTTCTTCCTACTGAGTAGCGTTCATGGTACTGGAAGGTACTCTGTACACCACCAGAGGAGACAGGTAATCATCAATAGCTCCTAGCTGTAAACGCTGTGATTTCCAACGGTGAGCTGCCTGCACCATATGCTGGTGCAATAGTGACATAAGCTATTGCACTCTCTGATTGTATTTAAGGCCTTCTATATGAGATGGAACTCATAAGTAGACCAAGAACCTGAGATTCGATAAGTCATAAGCCCTAGGGGAAAACCTACCATTGCTGCTATTTTGCTAAATGAACACAGCAATAATATGACTCATTGCTGTACCTATTGGTCAGTCTCAATCTGCCCTCATCAGGGGAACATCTTGTAGTAGATGGTACTCACATCTAGACAGTGGGTAGAAGGTGAGAGACTTTGGAGCCCTCAGTCCTAAATGGTATATTTTCATCAAAGCCTTCCCCTCAGGGTTCAGTGTTCTGTGCAGAAGAGGGGCAGAAGGATTGTAAGATCTAGAGGAGACAGTGTCTTCTAGACAAAAAAAAAATGAATTGATTAATACATGAACTCATAGAGACTGTGGCAGCATGCACAGAGCATGCCCAGGACATGAACAGACTCAAGTCAGGCAAGGTCCCTCTGCTGAGAGGGGAGAGTGGCATGGGCTTCCCTGTTAACCAAGAGACTCTATGCATCTATATGGCAATGGAAAAATTAGTTTTCTCTGTTGGAGTTGTGTTGGGCTTATTAACCACATTTCTGGATAGGGCCCATCCCTAGCAGGTGTTTTTCTGTTTTGTTTTTGTAGACTTTTTTCTCATTTTGCTTTGTTTAGGCTGTTTTTGTCTTATTAGTTTTTTGTTTGCTTATGTTGATTAGAGTTATTGTATATGCTTTTCTTTGTTTTTTCTGTCTTGTCTTTTTGCTTCCTTAATTTTTTTGAGAGAGAGAGAAAGAAAGAGAGAGAACATAGAGTATAGGGAGGTAAGGGAGGATCTGGTAGGAATTAGGACAGGGAAAATTATATAATCATAATATATGATATGAATAATTTTTAATAAAATGTTCAAAAAGTTACAAATAAGTGTGAAGAGCAAAATATTATTGATTTTTTCCTATTAAATAATTCATGGCAACTGAAAAAATTCATAAGAGTAAATGCAATTCAATTAAGATTTTTTTTGATTAGTATGTCATCTAAGTGTTGCATATAACAGGATTTGGGACATCTAAAAATTGTTTGCCTTGAGTTCTTTATTGGCATTAATGCTTTGATTATGATAAAATTTTACTTTATGTTTATTCAACATTTCGAGAATTAAATAGTAAAAAAAAAAAAAAAAAAAAAAAGTCCTGTACAATTTGAGAGACTAAATTTAGGCTAAAACCTAAATTTCTTATGTTCAGTTTAAAATATTAAAAAAATTGTCATGAGAGAAGCCAACACTGACTGCTAGAACTGCGAACAGAATTACTGCAGACATAGGTTTTATGATTAATTTTCATTGACATTATTCAAGTACTACGATGCAATGATTCTAGGCACTGAGGTCGTCCCGAAAGAATTTTCAACGATCCTGTATATAACATGAATAAACTCAGAGCTAGACAATGACATTGTTTCTTTTGATCCTACTACAGACAAGAAGGCAAGAAGGAGGGAGAGAGGAAGGAAAGAGGGAGGAATGATGGTGGTCTAAAGCTTCCTGTGTCCAGAGGTCTGGAGACGCCATTTGTTTTGTAGCTTTGGAGGTCAAACTCAGGGCCTTGGACCTGGCAGACAAGCACTCTGCGGCAGGACTACATCTTGGCTCTGTCCGTAACATTTCTGAGCGAGCATTCTGAATTCCAGAACACACCCAGTGTCCGTGGTGTCTCTCCTTTGAAAGTGCGTGATCGGAAATGGAAGCCGCAGAATTGGCTTGTGCGTGCTGCGTATGTAATTTCCATGGAAGAAAGCTCATGGATACCAGGGACTTCTTTGAAGTTAAAATGAAAGAAGCAAAAGTGGAGGGAGGCCGTGTGCGGAGAAAATTGTATATTTAGCTAAAGCTTCAAGTTGGTTCTCACAATTGACCTCTTAAAATGTGAAGCGTGACGTAATGTAGCTTTTGACCTTGCTTAACTGGGAAGTTTTAATGCACGGGAGGGGGTAGGGATGTGGGGAGGAAGGAAACTATGTGAAGAGATTTTTATAAAGCATTTTATTTTCTAAGGGTTAGGAACAAAGCAAGCAACTCTTGGTAGAGGCCACGAAATAAGAGTGTTTTTGATTAGAAAGCATAGAGGGTAACATGTGTTTGTTCTGGAATGCTGTCCTCTGAGCAAAGACAGCTTAATCCCTTAATCAGAGCAGTTGTAATGACCCACAGGAGATCCTTAAGATTTGACTCGTTGGCATTCCTTGTGGTGGCGGGAGGGCCCTTAGGCCATCACTTGCTGTTCCAGCCACTCTCTGGTGTACACCCTCATAGCAGCATGGAATTCAACTCTGGCTGAACTGGAGTTTTCATCTATGCAGCTACAGGGAAGTTGTCAGTTTTTCTTGGGATGAGACTTTTCAGTGATGGAGCTGTTTTGAACCATCATGATTCTTTGAGTAATCCCTCACCCATGGTCTTATATGCTCAGTATTGTCTTTGGTTCATCACGATGGACCTGGATAGAATCTTTATTTTGGCCCATGGTTGGCACCCTCTCTAGGCATGCATTAAGTCCCTCCAAGGGAAGTCCACAAAGCCGTTGTGTTCTTTAGGCACTGAATTCTGTCACTGAATTGCTGGTGGTTCTGGGCAAGTTGGGGGATCTCAGCGTCTTTATGTGTGGCCAAGTTTGACATGGAAGTCTTCAGTTTCATTATGCGGATGATTCCCCCCCCAAGTTTTCAATGTTTTTTACAGTCAAGAAATTGAAATACTTGCCCGTGAACTTAAAGTACTTCAGCGACCTCTGGTTCATATTTGTAAAATATTCAGAAACAGGGTCAGGAATTAATTGCTTCATAACATTGTGAGTTCTTGGTTCTGAAAGGTACTTAGGCAGAGGAGAATGGAGGTGAGGTTAATGGATTTGTTACTTGGTATCTCAAGCCCTGGAGGTTTGAGGAGTCTGGCTCCTGGCATTACTCCTCTTATTGACTTTTAACCTATTTGTGTTTGGAAAAAGTCACAAAGTATAAAAAAAAATGAACACAGAGGCAGTTTGCTAAAGATTTCCTTCCAAGATAGCAAAATAGCAATTGGCTGGTTGTTACATGCAGTAGTTTTTCAGTATCCAAGATGGCTTGGCTCCAGAACCTCCAGCCTCTTTCCTAATATTGGCAGGGATGGAGTTTTATCTAGAAGGTTTTTTTTTGTATTTGCATATAACCTGTGTACATCCTCCCGTACACATTAAGTCAGATTTGCATTAAGTCTGCATGCACACTCAAATTTGACTTTTGAGATCTGCCAGAATAATTTCATCATCTGTGGTTAGTAGAATTTGTGACACAGAAACCTTGGATGCTGAGGGACCTCCAGCCAAGATGGATTTCCCACATTGTCAAAGCACTTCAGTTCCCCAGGATCAGTCTTCAGCGTCCGTTTCTCCATTATGCGCCTATTATACTTTCCAAAGGCCTTTTATCTTTCTGATTTTCCCATCATTCATTGCCACATGTTGACACATCTTTGAGTTTAATACATATACCATTCATTTAGACACTTTGGCAAGTTAAACTGATCTAGTCATGCCAGGTCACATAGTATTAATTGCCCTCACATGGTGGCCATGCCTCTCCGTCCTGCACTCTTCTCAGGCATGGCGTCTCTCCTCTCCTCTACACTCTCCTAGCATGGTAGATCCCTCCTCCCTCTCCTAGTCCAAAGCCCAGAAAATCCTAAAATTTCACCTCTCTTTGTTCTCTCCAGCAATTGGCTGTTGGCATCTTTACTTACCAATCAGAACCAACTGGGGGCGGGTTCCTAGAGGCTACGTGCAGATGCTCTTGTGCAAACAGTTTTTGGGGAACATAATTAGCATTAGAATACATCTCCTATTCATCCTATAAAAAAGTGACCCAGAACCTTTAAACTCTGGACTTGTCCACTTTCTTTTAACAAACTAACATGATATTGGCCCAGGGAGATGGCTCATTGGTAAAGCACTTGCTATGCAAACATGGGGACCTGAGTTTGCATCCTCAGTACTTGTGTAAAAAGCTGGGCACGGAGACATGTATCTGTGACCCTGCCCTACCCTCCATTTTGCACAGGCTTGTTGGCTAGTCAGCCTGGCACTAATGATTAGTTCTAGGTTCTGTAAGACCCTAACTCAAAAACGTCATGTGGAAAGTAATATAAGACACTTGATGTTAAACTTTCATCTCCATATGTACATGCTTGGGTTAGTGTACACATGTGCATACATTATATGCACACGCATACATACTCATCATGTTCACATAAGTATATATATGTATATATGTGCATGTGTTTGTGCACTTGGGTTCAGTGTCCATGGGGACCAGAAGAAGGCTTAGAATCCCTTAGATCTGGAATTACAGGTAGTTGTAAACTGCTTTGTTGTAGTTGCCAATCAATCCTGCTCAAATTGACCCAGTGGTGGTGGTGGCTCATGTTCCTCGCTACCCACCCCAATGCTCTGGGTCCCTGAATGAAAGACACACGCATGCAGCCTTCTATATTAATATGCCTTAAATAGGTCAATGGCTCAGCCACTTCCATCCTTCATGTGGCTAACACCTCCCCTCCGATATTCCCAACTCATCACTTACTAAAATCCACATTCCATCCTTGTTGCCCTAGACCCAGTTAGGTGGAGGGGCTGGAGCCTCTCTTTCCCAGCTTTTACATGTTGGCTGTCCCTCGGTCCTGCACTTCTCTGGCTGGTCTTTCTCCTTTCCCGGCATGGGGTTTTAAATCCTTCCTCTTCTCTTGGTCCCCTTGCCTGCGAATCCTAAAGTCCTGCCTCTGTCTCCTTGCCCAGCCATTGGCTGCTGGCAACTTTATTTACCAATTGAAACCAACTGGGGCGGGCATCTTCAGCATCTTACCTTGTGGATTCCCCGGGCAATTTTGGGAACATCAAGCATCAGACCAAATCCACAATACTGCTTGACACAAGTGTCGGGACCTGCACTCTAGTCCTCTGTAAGAAAAGTCACTGAGCACTCCCTCCAGCCCCTCTAAATATATTTTAAGGCTTTCCTTAGGACTAGAGCATGTAGCTATCATGGTATCCCTGAGAACCAGGCTCTTAGGTCCTAAAGGGAGCATGTTTTAGCATGGAAGATGAGACTTGAGAGTGTTAGGGCTTTACCAAGCAAGAGAGGCTAGCATTGAGCCGAGGCAGGCTGACCTGAACTTTGCTATTTTCCCTGTGCAATGAAGGTCTTCTTGAATTGTTCTTTGAAGAACATAATCGCGACTTTACAACAATAAAGCATTACACCACTGCTTTAAACATAGTCGACAAACACTTTTGATATTTTAGTTGGCAGACTAGTCTTTAATGGCTGGGCCATCTCTCCAGCCCTTGACACACACTTTAATACCTATGTACTGTTTTCCAAAGAAGGTCAGGTCTTAAGTCTTGAAGGCTTAGGTGCATTTTTAGTTCTCTTTTTAGAGACGTCAGATGTGTAAATGCAGCCGAGGAGTGCTGTGCTGGTTGCTGTAGACCTCTGACAGGAGCGTGTGGTGAATGCCAAAGGAAATGCACAGGGCACCTTGTCTGAGGTGTATTTCACAGTGGCCCAGTTCCCTAGTCAGTGTCTAGGATGTCCTATGGACATTGCTTGTACATCCTCATTAGGATGGTAACCAAGTGTGCTTGAGAAAACACGCATGGATTCAACAAAGCTCTTTGTGCAGAAAGAAAAAGTTTGTGCCCAGAATGTATCTCAGAATTTAACAACTCTCCCCCAAAACACTGAAAACAGTTTATCTCCATCTTTCCAGAACATTATACTTCAATCATTGGTTGAATGCCAGTCTAAAGGGCATTTCCTTTGGGAAGCATTGAGTTGAAAGATTCAAGCTTATCACACGAAGTTTCTTCTGCTACAGAACACTCCTCTGGGCTTGCTAAGCTGAAGACAGTTGGAGGCTTTAACTAGGCTCACCTCTTAACCTGTGCTGAGAAGTTTCCTCCCATGGACCTCTCATAGTCTCTTTATTTAAATATACCTAATTTATAAAAGAATTTATTTTTATTTTATGTGTAATCAAGTGTTTGCCTGGGTGTGTGTTGTACACCACAGATATGCTTGGTGCTTGAGGAGGCAAAAAAGATAGTAATGGATCCCCTGGAATTGGAGTTGTGAGCCTCCGTGTAGTTGCTAGGAACTGACTTCCGGTTCTCTGCAAGAGGACCCCCCGCCCCCCCCCCACACACACCTCTTAACTGGTACCTCTTCTCTCTTTTCTTGCTGTTGTATACATTTTGACTTCCTAGTTTATAAGCTTTTCTGCTCATCAGTAACATTAGAGGTTGAATCTTTTTAGATCCATTTTGAAAAATATGAATATATTATGTCTACGGGAATGCATCAAATTCAGCGGGGTCCATATTGTCTATGAACCAAACAGAAAGCCAAATTAAAAGTATGTTAGATTCGTTAGGATACATACCTCCTTGGGGAAGAGGGCTTGTTTTATCTGTGTGCTGGATTGTAACCATACCTCCTTCATTTTAGATATAGGTCAAAGAGTCTCAAGTGTATACACTGCCCCGGCCAGCTCAGTACAAATCCAAAAGCATCATACCTACGGGCTCTAACATATGTCTCCGAGCTTTGCCATATATTGAATTTTCCCTTATCAAGGTTGTAATATTTCTGCACCACCCCAGCAGGTTAGTCAAAAATGGATTTCCCTGCCAGCAGCCGAGATTGTTCTCTGTAATTAGACTGCTTTCCCGAATGTTCCCCGGAGAGCTTCCAAGATTTTTCATGATGTTGGTTTTCTGACCAAGAGCTCTACAGTTTGTCTCTTACTCTGTAATGAAAGAGTATGTAACTTACCAGTTCCTTTTGTTTATGCTACACGTAAAATGTCTCGCTATAGCATAAGCTACATAAAGCAAACCTCAGGAATAATGGATGACTGGAACTTTTTAAAATCGCATTAGCTGTGGAATACTTGGTGAGCTGTGCGAATTAGTTTCTAAGCCTCATGCGCCCTTTCATCTGTACCACTGAAAAATGTACTGAGCAGCTTTCTGAGGGATACTCACGTCTTGTCTTTTTACTTCTGTTAATTTGTGTGAAAGGATAGATCGGTTGACTGTAGACTAGGGCCCTCTTAACTGAGTAACCTATGATCCAAAACTTCCACTGTTGCTAGCTCCGTGATTGTCAGGGCAGCCTTCCTCCTGGGCAGTGAGAGGACAGTGCCCCCATTCCCTCCCAGCCCCCCTCAGCCTCCCACTCCCTGCCCCCCTCCCGCCCCCGCCCCCACCTGCCTCCTGCCCCCTTCTCCCCCCGCCCCCCAGGAAACTGGGTCTATCTTGTTTTCCTTGTTTGCTTAGATTGCGCAGATACAAGGGTTGTTCTCTTACATTCCCAGTCTGCTGGTCTGCCATGATAAAATGGCACCAGCTGGGTAGCTAGAGACAACAAAAACTGTGGAAGCCGGAAGTCGAAAAGCCAAGGTGTCCAGTGCCCCACTTAATCATAAGCCTTGCCCTCGTGTTTTAATTTCACATGGAGGAAGGGAGCGAGGAGCTGTGTTTGGCCTCTTTTATAACGATGGTTTCGAAACCCCCTGCGTAAGATCCCCACCTTCACGACCTAAGCCACTCCCCAAAGGCTTTCTTCTTCCTAATAGCAATCCTCTTGGGATTAGGATCTCAACATCTAAATCAGGCAGGGCACCAACACTGTGATCATAACGGGTCACCCCGCCTTCTTTGAATATTGTGGTAAACTTGAGGCCATTAGCTCCTGGATCAGATCGGCCATGGGTGATTCTAACACATTTATTTTCAGGAAAATAAAATACCATTTGCTTCAGTTTATTATTCTTATTTAAATGATTTGTATTCATTCTTTAAGAATTGCATGCAAGTATTGCGATCATATTTATACCCCCAATACTATCCTTAGCTCCTTCCAGTTCTGTCTTCCACTTTCCTACCCTGCCCTCTCAACTTCCTGTTCTCTGTCTCTATTTAATAACCTTCTGGCCCACTTTGTGGCATATATACATATAGGAATATATATACATATATTCCTATATGTGGGGCCATCAACTAGAGCATGACTGACCTACAGGGGGTCATACCCTTAAAGAAAACTGACCCCTTCTTCAGAAGCCACCAGCTGTCTACAACTCCTCAGTTAGGGGTGGGGCTCATGGACTCCCTCCCATTCCATGCTGGAAGATTAACTGGTCTTGTGTGGGTAACCACAGCTACGATGAGTTCTTGAACTACGTGGTCCTGTCATGTGGAAGACATTGTTCTCTACTGTCTCCCTTGACCTTCCCAATCTCTGGCTCTTTTCTTCCTGCCCCCTCTTCCGTGCTGTCCCTGTGCCTGGCTGTGGGGCTTATGGTACGATGGGGCTGTTCCATTTATGGCTGAGCACTCCTCTGGTACATCGCCACACTTTGATCAGTCGGAATCTTCTGGGTTAACCACTGTCCACAGTCGAAAGAAACTTTTCTGATAACCTTTGTTACAGCTTAAAAAAAAAAAAAAAAAAGCAATCCCCCCCAAAAGAAACTCAACAAAATCTTAAAAGCTCTCCTAATTAATACATGATACACATTGACTATCCTCAAGAAAGTAGACAAGTGTCCTTTTCATTTGCACAAGGTTTCTTACGCTTGAATCCTTAGCATTTAGTGTTTTGTAGTTATGGTGATGGCTGTCTGTCTGCATTGTAAGACTTTAGCACAATTTCTGGTCTTTATTTATCAGGTGGTGTTGTAGTAATTATTTAAAATGGCCTCTGGTCAAACCAACTATCTAAGCTGTGGCAGCTCTGCCTAGCTCAGCTGCCATGTTCCATGGCCAGAGGCCACGTGCACATAGCAGCTAGAACCGGCCAGCCAGAAACACCAGCCCTGCCACCCACGAGACACCGGCGTGGGAGATGGCTCTGCCAATCTTCCATGCTGTCTCTACAAGGCTAGGCATTGCCCAGACCATCCCGCCATCCATGCGGGCCCAGTAGAAAGATGAGACTCTAATGCTTAGAGATTGATTAATCAAAGGCTTATACATTTGGTAATGATCAGTAACAAGATACCCATACAATCAGAAGTGTAACCCAATACCCAACCTAGATATATCAACTACCTTTGCCTGCTACAGACACGTGAACATCTGACTCCATCTCTTCTCTTCTCTTCTCTTCTCTTCTCTTCTCTTCTCTTCTCTTCTCTTCTCTTCTCTTCTCTTCTCTTCTCTTCTCTTCTCTCTCTCTCTCTCTCCTCTCCTCTCCTCTCCTCGCTCTTCTTCTTCCTTTTTTCTTCCTCTCCTAACTCCTCCCACTTTAGCTCCTCCTACAAGGTGGCAATAACACTTCGCAGCTATAACAGCCAAATAATCTTCAGATATTGCCAAATATTAATCCAGGAAGGAGGAGCCATAACCAGCTCAATTCCTGTGACATTAAAAAAAAAATTAAACAATTCAAACCAGCTCATCACAGAGTTAATGGTAGAATCAGAAATAGAAAATAAACCATCTAATATCTAATGCCTACTGTGTTCTTCTCATAGTTGGGCACAGCTACTTACAATAATCTTGGTAACCTCCCCTTTCCCTCTTTTCTCTCTCCTCCTCTTTCTTCTTCCTCTTCCTCTTCTTCTTTGAGAGAGAGAGAAGGAGAGAGAGATATATATACAGAGATACAGAAGGAGGAGAGAGACAGAGAGACGGATATACACACAGAGAGACAGGGACAGAGACAGAGACAGAGAGACACAGAGAGAGAGAGACGCATGTGTTTGCCAGGCTGGAGGACCACTTTGTGTGTTACTTCTCAAGTAGCATCCACCTCATTTGGAGACAGGGCTTTCACTGACCTGATCATACCTGTTAGGTAAGGCTGGCTATCTCTGCTTCTTTAGTCCTGGGATTATAAGCATATAGTACCATGCCAGATTTTTAAATATAGGTTCTATGTTCTGTGTGCTTGTGTGGTAGGCCCTTCACTTACTCCTCAGGCCCAAACACCATGTTATTAAGTGATTTATATTTACACAATGAGAAAACGATAACTTGAGTATCTTGCATTTTACGATGGGTGAGTTTTTAATGAAATGATTAAAATTGCATTTTCTGTGTATATGTACGTGTGGTGTTCTCATGTGTGTAGGCACATGGGCATTTGATCATCTGTACATGTGTTTGGAGGCCTGAGCCTGACAGCACATGCCTTACTTACCAGTCGCCACTATGTATTGAGATAAGATCTCTCTCTCTTTCTCATAGAACAGAGCTTACTGTTTCCCTGGTCTTAGGAAACTGTCTTTGCCTTCCCAGTTCTGCTGTGTCTGCCCTGCTTTTACTTGGGTTCTGGGGACTGAACTCTGGTTCTTGATGCTTCTGTGGGAAGCACTACAACCACTGAACCATCTCAGCAACCCTAAAATGACTTTCAAGTCAATCTAAAAATATTTCTCCCCACCCCAAAGTCAGCTTGTCTTTTTTGTTGTCTCCTGATGCATGCCTCTCCCTGGGTAGTGCCTCACCCCTAGGCTGCTCTCGTCCCTCCTTCAGGTCCCAGCTTGAAAGTAAAACTTTGTTTATTTATTGAAAAAATTGGAACAGATTTATGTTATTTATTTATTTATTTACTTACTTATTTGTTCATTTAAGTCTTTAAAATTCAAATTATATACCTTTTAAGGTTAAAAGAAAATCAGAAAAACATAACATTATGAATTAGGGCTTCTAAGCTCTCAGACCAAATCTGCTACCATCCTGTTTTTATGATGTCCATTTGAGCAGAACGCAGCACACCTGTTCTCTTACTGGACCCACTCGGCTGCTTCTACATCGTTATCATCGGATGCTGCGACAAAGACCACACAGCTAATAAACCGTACAGCTATCAGCATCTGTACTAAAAGAAAACCTGTGTTCAGACCTCTTCTAGAGCTATAAGGAAATCTTTGAAATCATTTGTGACAGTGGCCTCAAAATTGTTCAGATGTGTACAAGCAAGGAGTGAGATTTATCTGAGTTCTAGCAACTGCTAGGAAATATTTGAGAACCACAGATACCATGCTGAATGTAAAAACAAACGACCTACTTCATAGACATAGAGTTTCCTGGGAATAGAATGACAAGTGAACATTTATTTTACTAGATTGTATATAATTTAAGTGCTTCACACACACACACACACACACACACACACATAACTTATACATGTATATATTTATACATTTATAAAATCACACACACACATAACTTATACATGTATATATTTATACATTTATAAAGTCACACACACACACACACACACACACACACACACACACACCACTTATGGTGAAGCCTCCCTTGACTCCACTGATTTCTCCTAGATCCATCAGGGCAATGAAAGTTTTTTTTTTTTTTTTTTTAAGTTATTTTGTATTTTCCAGAGTCTCTTTGTGCATCTAAGAAGACATAAATACATGTTCTTCCCCTTCAGTTCATAGGAAGTACAGCTATATAACGCTGCTGCAGCTCGTTTCACCTGCCGTGACAACCTGGAGATGACTCTAAGGACCATCCCTTAGAGACAGCTTCTGCCTTATTGTAATGGCTCCCCACTATTCAGTTACATGATTGTCAAACTCCGTTCTCACTCTTTCATGGACATATTTTAATTGCTTTTAATATTCTGCCATATATAAATATATCTACCTACACAATCTCTCAGATGAGCGAGTTTTATCCATAGACTGAAGCTTTAAGGTTGAAAAGGACACGTATTTATAACGTGTAGATGTTTTATTTATTTATTGGTTTGTTTGTTTGTTTGTTTATTTTGGTTTGTTTCAAGACAGGGTTTCTCTGTGTAGCCCTGGCTGTCCTGGAACTCACTCTGTAGACCAGGCTGGCCTCGAACTCAGAAATCCGCGTGCCTCTGCCTCCCAAGTGCTGGGATTAAAGGCGTGCGCCACCACTGCCTGGCTTCGTTTAGATGTTATTGAGGTGCCTACCAACACTGTCTACTGGTTTATAGTTTCATAATCGACAAGGACAATTGCCATCAAATGTCTGTTGTCTTTCTAAACTGATAAACAGAAGATAATATTTTACACGGCTTTAAGGGCTAGGAACATAGCTCAGTTGGTAGAGCACTTGCCTAATATGCACTGGACCCAACCCCCAGCCCTGCTTACATTGGGCATAGTGGTGCACGTGTATAATCACGGCACTTGGGAGCTTGTGGCAGAAGGACCCAGCTCAAGGTCACACTTAATTATTTGGTGAGTTTGAAGGCAGCCTGGGATATGTGAGACCCTGTTGTAAGGAAATCAATGTGCATCTTCATCAGAAGGCCAAGCAAGCGTATGCGTGTATAAAATACTGTTCGTATATGTGTCAGACTCCTTTGGTCGCTTGCCCATTTGCTGCAGATCCTCTCTCTGGTTTTCACCTGTGGTTCAGATGCAGGAGACGTTAATTCTTCTCAACATTGCTCCCGGCTACTCTTCCATCAGCCGTGTTCTTTGTCCTTTGAGTTTATTTATAGGATCTTTTTCTTTTGCCATCTGAATATTTTTATTTTACTCAGACTTACATTTTTTTTTCCTTCGTTTTTGGCTCAGTCATAGAATTTTTTCGTTCCTTCCTCAGACCAAGATTAAAAAGGGATCTCCACGTGGATACGTCTCACAACACGGTACAGATTGTAGTGCTAAAGTGTGACATGTGGATCTGATGTTTAATCCCTGACTGGTTATAGCCAGCTCTCCCATCAGCATCATGACTTTGCTTTCAAACGTTCCCCAGCTGGTCTCAGATGCCACCGTCTCTATATACCACCAGTGTTTTAATTACCGACACCTCAAAACATACTTATTGAAGTATAATCTGTGTGTCATAAAGGCATATATTTTGTGTGTGTGATTTGGTGAGTTGTGGACATGTTTACAACCATGGTCAACACATGGATGTACTGAACTCCTCAGTATTTTCTCTTGGCCATATGTCCTCATCTCTTCCTTTCCTTTGCATGTTTCTGGCCTTTTCTCCCTGGGCTATTACTTTACCTACTTTATGTCAGTACAGAGTCGGTTAAATTTATATATAGATCATGGAATGTACGTTCCCTTTTGTCTGATTTCTTTAATGTAGTACAATCATTTGAAATTCATTCATCTTTGTGCATACATCAATAACATTTTTTAAATTGTTAAGCAATAGTCCATAATACGGATAACACTGTTTGCCTTTCTCCATATTGATGCATACTTATGTTATTTCTAGTTTTTTGACTATTGCAGCAGAGCTTCTGTGAACATACATGTTCAGATATGTGAGAAGGAAAAGAAAAAATAACACATGACTAAATCTGTGATGCACTTCAGTATTCCCCAGTGATCTTACCATTGTTAGAGTCAATTCACTGTCCTAGATTACGATTTGACATTTCTTTTCTCCAAAAAATCAAACATTTTCTCCAATATCCTGAGGTAAAATGACTGGGTCAAGCAGTGGGTATATGGTTAACTTTTCAAGAAAATACCAGAGTACTCATCAAAGTAATTGTACCGTCTTACATTACCACCCATGTATGAGTGTGTTAGTTCTAGCACCGATGACTGGGTTCTGTCATTCTGACGGGGACATAGAGACATTTAAACTTGATTGTCATCTCCTCTTCCTGATTACAATCATCATATTTTTTAAAAAATGCATTCTGGTTTTGCTGTATGTCTGTCTTTGGTGAAATACCCGTTAATCACTTAGCTACTCATTTAAAAAATTGCATCGAATTTTGCATTTTTTGAAGCATTCTAAGTCTCTTATGGGAGTTTTGTTTTCAAATATTTCCTCTCAGTCTTTGACAATGCCTTTTGAGGAGCAAAAGGTGCATTTTTAGTAGTGATAAAGGCTTTTTTAAATACTTTTTTTTTTTTTAATATTTTGTCCTACTAACAAACTTTGCTGATTTTTCTCTTATTGTTTTCTTCCAGGCATTTTAAGTTATTAGCTCTTAAGGTTAACAGATTGGAGATCCAGTCTGAGTTAATTTTTGTAAAGCTTAAACTCTATGTTTTTCTGTATTTGGCTAGCTTATTTTCTAGTATTATATATTGAAAATATTACTTTTAAAATTAAAAATTATTTTTATTGTTATCTTATATGTATAGGTGTATTGCTTGCACGTTTATCTGTACAGTGTGTGTGTGCATGGCACTCAGGGAGGACAGAAGAAAGCTCTGGATCCCCTGGAATTGGAGTTACAGAGAGTTGTGAATTACCATGTGGGTATCGGGAATTGAACCCAGGTCCTCTGGGAGAATAGCCAGTGTTCCTAACAGTACTCTCTCACTCCAGCCTTCCAAAGATGATCCTTTTCTGGACTAATTCTATTGCACTTTTGTTGAAATCAAGTGTTGCTATCTGTGTAGAAGTGTTTCTGGACTCTATTATGTTCCATTTGTATGTTGTGTTTAAAATCAAACATCTTGTATTGGTCACTGATTCTTCATGCTCAGTGATGAAGTCAGACATCAAGGTTTCAGACTTTTTTTTTAAAGATTTATTTATTTATTTTCTGTATATGAGTACACTGTCATTGTCTTCAGACACACCAGAAGAGGGCATCAGATCCCATTACTGATGGTTGTAAACTACCATGTGGTTGCTGGGAATTGAACTCAGGACCTCTGGAAGGGCAGTCAGTGTTCTTAATCACTGAGCCATCTCTTCAGCCTAAGGTTTCAGACTTTTAAAAGTTTTCCAAAAGTGCATCTTGGCTACTTTCTTTTCTCATTTCAGGAGTAGAGGTGTTTGGGCTCCAGCTCCTCCAAAGTTCTTTAAAACAGGCTTTCTTTCTGTTCTAACATGTTTACATGTATATGAACCGTGGGTCAGTTATTTTAGTTCAAAAGGAAAATAATCAAATCGGAAACAAATATCCTCCAAACCATCAGCTGTATTTCTATTATGATACTGTCCTATCTGCCCATTCTCTTAAAGGGAATTGACATATTTATTATGTTGAATTTCTGTAGCCAATGTAATTGCATTTTCTCGGTTTTCTTCTGTGTTTCCTGTTATGTTATTGGGTTTTATTCACATTGATCTTAGACAGATCTTATTAAGCTTATTTGAATGTTTTCCTTTTTTTTTTTTTGCTAGTATAAATGGTGCCTTCTATTACATAAGAGTATAGAAAGAATCTTGCCTTCTTTGTAACATACACTCTCGACTTTTTGAATATTCATATTTTTTTTATTGTATTTCCCTCCAGTTCTCTTGGGATTTTCAGATATGCAGTAACTTCTGAGAGAGACAGCATCATATATGATATTTGATATCAATTGAAATGATCCAAAAAGTGGAAAACAATGTGATTGATAGCTCACAGAGGAGAGCAAGTGAGAAGTTTGTGGGTAGTGTAAGAGATGAGCTTGATAAGAGCTGAGCTTACTCACGGTGCTATGTGCATGAGTTGTAAGATGCTACATGTGGAGTGCACACATACGTGCAGAATCTATTACCGATTGTCGTAAGGGTGGACGAGATTGGAAGGAAGAGACGTTAAACAGCTGTCTATTAACTGCGCGCTTGCGGTTCTTGGTGTTGAGGTCATGTTATTCATAATGAAAACTCTAGATCCCCGTAAATGGCTGGAGGGTACATCTACTGAAGGATAAGAGTTTAAGAGGTCTGAAGCTCAAGAATATTGGGCAATTCAGTCACAATGAATTGGGAATTGGGAAGGGCAGACAATGGTGACGATCATTAGAATCTTACGGGCATTACAAAGACTGATGCTAATCGTGGTTCAGAGTGGTGGCGTGAGTTGTTTTTCTGGATATTTGGAGGGAGAGTAAAAAATGTCCTAGAATAATGAGGACAAGACAGTAATCCTTAGAACTCCGGGGAGAGATTAACCATCCTTTGAAGGAACTGCAGAAGTTCTTAGAGCCAAAGATGGAGTCAATATTTAGGAGAGAACGGAACGTGAAGGATTTAATAAGATTTAATAACCCGCCAGAGGGTATAATGTCATGCATTCTGAATTTGGGAAGATAGAGTGAGATTAACAGATGCACAAGGCAGAGCCCCACTGATGAAGAAAACCCAGGAACTTCAGAGGAGTTCTTGATGGCCCGGAGGTAGCGAAGACTCTCAGTGGTCTCCAAAGTTTTAAGGAGGTGAGTATAGTAGGGTTTATGAGCTTCAGGGCTCATTCCGGCAGATGACGTTGTAAAGGCTGGACACAGGTGGTATAATGAGGCCTGGTACTTGCTCACTGCTAATCATTGACGTGTATTACCTAATACAGCTTGTGCATAGTACAGCTTACATAAAGAAGAGTGTTACTTAAGACTGGCGAATTATGTCACACCTTATCAGTACAAAATATCTCAAGGCAGTCTGTGTGCTCAAGGTGATCTTCATCACTCATGATGGTGCATGTAGACTTGTGTCTTAGTAAGATTATTCTTTCTTTTTGTGCCTTTTTGTTACAATTGTTTTATGAGTGCTAAAGAACTCACTGTAGGGTTGAGGGATATCGCTCTGTGGAAGAGCGCTTGTCTAGCATCTGTGAGGCCCCATGATGATCAATCTTCATTACCACAGAACAAACAAGAACATACTATAGGAGTAGAGGCAACACTTCTATCACCGGCTCTGCCCATATTTGCATAATCATTAACTATTCCACACCGATAACTTATATAACCAGCTGGCTTGTTTTAGTAAGGATTTCTTTTTCTTTTTTTTTTTATTTTTTTATTTGGGGGATTAGTTTGGGTAATACTAAGTCATGGAGTCAACAAACCTACCTTCTGTGGCTGTGTAGACCATAAACTGCATTCTTGCCTCCTGCCATTTTCTTCCACATATATGAATCTCCTGTCTTGTTTATAGATGGCATGCAGAGTGGGAGGGGCCAGTGGCGTCTTTGTGAAATATCACCCCGGCTAATTTATGTGTGGCTTTGCTAATAAATATACAGAAATAGAAGTGCTAGTATTTCCTTCCCACATCCCAGTGGCAGGCTTCACCTGTGTAACCGCTGTGTGACTACTGACAAGCTGGCGCTTGCTGCCGTGGGAAAGAAAACAATAAATCAATGTGAGGCTTAAAATGTCATTCGGAATATAATTGGTTATTAATGTGGAAGGGGTGCTTTGAGTTTGAGACGTTCATGGTTCTGCATATAGGTCTGGAGAGAACACCAGCCCTCTTCAAGGGAGTACTAGATTCGGTTTTATTAGCAAGGTGTCATGGAATGTTTATATTGAACTATGATTTAAATACCCCTTCATTATAAACGCAGCAATTAATTGAGAGCCACCCATTGATCTCAATATCTGAGAACACTTTTGAAGAATAGAACCCCCACCATGATATTCTGGTATATATTTAACATAACTTTGTGAGGTTCCTTTCTCATTAATATGCATGCTTTTAATATGCATGCTCTCGCTTCCTTGTTAATTGCATTCCTTAGATATATTGCTTTGTTTCATAAGTAACAGTTGATGCATATTAATTCTATCATCTAATAATCCCATTATTTGTTGCTGAAGGGGCCTTTTGGCTTCTTACCTTGAAAAGCTTTTAAAATCTACAGCAATGAGATGCTTTTTTTTTTTTTTTTAAAGTATCTCCTCTTTGTAGTCTTATTTATTTTTTTTAAAAAGTAAAAAAAAATGTAAATGAATAATTTAAGCTCAGAATATAGAAATAGGGAGAATTCAGCTCACACATTTGCAACATTTATCCTTTCAGATTTGAGGGCATTTATCATAGTAGTTGCTAGGTGCTTGGGAAAAAAACAGTGCTAAAGAATAATAAACATAGTAATGAAATTTCCTTGGCCCCCGGTTTCATAGCATCCGTGGAAGGTTATTTTGAAGAATACAAGGCAGTATGTGGACGATCGGCCATCCGTCTCCCTGGCCCACTTGTTGACCCAGTTAGGCAGAACCGCATCTCTTTTCTCTCCTCCCTGAGTTTATACTGAGCATTCGGTAGCCCTAGAGCAGCCATGCCTTGCTAGGAAAGGAAAGCTTTTAGCACCATCTCTGGAAACATTTGTTTCAGAGTAACTTGTTCACTGTTTGTATAACAAGGCTGGACGTCAGTGTGGCGGTCCGAATGATGGCGGCGTAGGCTGCTGGGTGGAAGATTTCCCTGAAAATGTGAGGGTTATTTCACCACTCTCTCAAAGCTGGAGTTCAGGTTTCTTCTTATAGGGCCACAGCAGTGACCTCCTCCATGAGCGACTGATCGAGACTCATTTCTTTTTTTCCAAATAAAACTACTTCCTGCTATACAACAATCTTTGACAGCAGTTCATAAAAAAAAAAAAATCCTATGGAAACTATCTCATTTTTTCATTTACACATTCATTTCTCAGCAAATATTTACTGAGTTCTATAAATTATACTAGATGGTGAAAATTTTTTTTTTTATTATTTAATCTATTTTATTTTAAATTTATTCCTGTACTAGAAGATTTTATTTCTTCACTTTCTTCAGGCATATCTTTTTCTCCTGCACAGCATCCTCTCTAGTTTAGGATCAAATAATTGGTTTTGAGGATCGTCTCAGTATCATTTGGGGCTTGGGTCCCAGTCATAACCATGTGCTTAGTTAGTAACTTCTGGTGTTTGTATAACAGGACCTATGTATGTTCCGTAGCTAGGAGAGTTACATCCATGACTCCTAAGGCCAGCATATGCATTTTAAAGCATGGCTTTTGGTTACATGGTTTGCATCCAGTCCCACTATGATATGGGGCAGTGATGTGACCAGATACCTACTTTAAAGTGACATCTTTCAGACTGATGGCCTGAGCAATTTTGTGGGTGTTTTTAGAGTGAACACAGAGCTTTGGGCCAACTTTTTTTTTTTAAAGCATGACTTTGTAGGTTTCTCTGGTTCGAGTCTGGTTCAAAGGGAATAAGGAGCTAGTCTTTTGTTGTTATTGTTGTTTTGTTTTTTTTGTTTTTGTTTTCAGACTACTTCAGGCTTCTTAAAGGAAGAACATTGGTTTTAAAAAGAATCATGGCATATGACCTCAGTACTATAAGGTTTATCCCATCATCTATGTCATTTTAATTTTGGCATATGTTATTGACCTCAATCATTATAATCAATTAATCAATACATATGTATATATTATATGTATAGACACACATAAATATGTGTGTGTAATATAATATAGTATTGACTATCTAACAAAAGATATATACATATATATCTTCCCTATGTCTTTAGCGTCATTCTCAGCTATGTATCAAGCATAGGTGAAATATCAAATTTGGCTGCTGGATTGTTGGCTCTCTTTTAGAACATGGCACTTGGATAACAGAATGAGTTCCTTTATTTAAAAGCAGGATCTCATACATCCAGGCTGACCTTGAAAACACTATGTAGCTGAGGATAAACTTGAACTTGTGATGCTCCTGCCTCTACCAAGTGTTGAGATGGCAGGCATCACTACCTTGTCTGTTTTAGTGATATTTATCTATGTAGTGTGTGTGTGTTGCACATGTGTGTGTATTGTGCACGTGTATGTCTCACTGCATGAATGTAGAGGTATCAGAGTGACTTTCAGGGTAGGTTCTTTCCTTTCATGTTTTTAATACAGTAGGGTCTCTCTCTTTCTCTCTCTCTTTCTCTCTCTCTGTCTCTCTCTCTCTCTCTCTCTCTCTTTCTCTCTCTCTCTCCATTCTGTATACTCCTGGGTAGCTGGCCAATAGTTTCTTGGCAGTTCTCTGTCTATCTTCTAGCCTGCTGTCAGAGCACTGGGATTGCAGATGTAGGCCACTGTTAACCAATCATTTATGTAGGGTCTAGGGACTGAACATGACTACTCAGGCTTGCAGAGTTAGTGTGCTGATACCTTTGCTGAGGCATCTCTCTGTCTCACAACGCTACTTGAAGGGAAAGTGCTGAGCTGCTAAATGTCTCACCTCCTTAAGGCTTTGGGGAAGTTTATCGGCTGATGCTGTGTTCCCGTCATTTCGTCATCGTCCTCTTTGTCTCATTGTTCCTCCTCTCATCTTCCTGTCCCACATCTTAGGATCACTCCCGTGGGGCACCTGCTCTTGAGAATTTTCCGTGCAAAGCCATCATGCCAAATTAGTCAGATAATATTGACTATTTAACAAAAGGGTATCGCCAAACCTAGGACCCACTAACATCTGTCTTCAGAGGTGAACAGGACGCTCCATGCTTTGAAGAAACCATTCCTTTGGCACACATTCCTTAGACCACCACACCCCTTTTTATTTTCCAGAGGAAGACACTGCCAAAATTTTCAGGATGGGTTGAAACCACAGGACATGGTTGGGTTGAAATCCCATTACTTTGGAATGTTTGCTTTACCTGGTCTATGTAGTTAAGGTGACCAGTTGTAGTTCTGCTACCGTGTTTCTGCTAGACAGAAGGCGTCTCAGAAGACATGTTTAAACCTGTCAATCAAATGTCTGGGTCCAATAGTTAGCCTGCACAAGACACACCCCGCCCTTCCCAACCACCCTTACCTTTTCTACCACTGTAAAAGGATGAGAAAGAAATATACCACCTAGAACCTTTACTCGTGCTAGAAAGGGGCAGTTTAACCAGTTACTCACTATCCCTATGGCAATTTATCAGTTAGAAAAAAATTACTAAGTCATCAAATCAAAGTGCAAGTGTCGGGGTCAATTGGCATTCTCAGAACTATAATGGGCAGAAGTGGTAGTCTAGGATCAAGGAATGGTTTCTTCAAACCGTGGGGGGCATCCTGTTCACCTCTCAACAGTTTAATCTCCTGAAGACAGATGTTAGGGGGTTTCAGGGTCTAGTTCATAGCCCTTTTTTTTTTTTTAGCTAATCAATATGCTTCCCTTGAAGTCATTTGCATGTCCTGTGGTTCTATGGTACATTTACATTTTCATTTGCAGCTGTCTCTGCCACTGCTACCCCCACCCCCACGTGGATTCTTTCACATCTGGAAAGCTGCATTTTTAGACTTGTTTACCGGTCCTAGCCCTGTGCTCCTCATACAGTAAATGCTTGGTGCATGTTTGTTGAATGAAGCCACATTTATTTTTAACAACATTTTCCCAGAAAATGGAACTTGATGGGCCCGACTTCTGGATGATCCTAAATTATTCTCTCTAGCAGAGTGTGTCAGAGAGTGCATTAACATCCCAGCAGTTATCTTCCCAGGCCACTTCTTTTCCTCTTGTTAGGAAACAGTATTTATCCTGGTAAATAGCCCAATAGTACCGAATTTAACATACCAGAAAGTCACAAATTCCGTTTTGTCCAATGAGTACAAAGTTTGACAGTTTCTCTCAGGGATGGTAACTCTGCATTAATTTGTGTTCTATTCACAAAAGGTACAAAAATCTATAAACATTTTACTGCGATTCAGAGGCTAGCATTCTGTCCAACCACTTAGGCTTTTAATAAACATGTTTTTATGGCTTGCATGTAATGTTTGAAAAATTACAGTCTGGTCTGTGCTTTAAATACCTAGTTTTGGTATCCTGTTTGTAGATGGTATTCTGCAAAAAGATGTTTTTGTGATTTGTAGCATTCAGAAACTAGCAAGCCTTTTATCTTATATTTAGTTTTAGGAGAAATGTTCTGTTTTGCTCTTCAATTTACTTTTAATCCAAATATAGCAAGGCAAGCTCTTTGGGCCACAGCTATATGAGTTTTGGTAAATAAGTAGAGACACGGAAGAGTCAATGGGAGAAGTGCCAAAAAGCCTCCCTGAGCCTTCTCTTCAAAGATTGAACCACACCGTTAGTACTAGAGGCTGATGTACCCTGCCCAGAATGCCAAAACCCAAGAGGGAGCACAGAGCCTTAGCCCCCAGTGCACACCCTCTCACTGGGTGGGATTCACTTAGGATTCACTCATTTGTCACGTGCACCTGTTGAACTCTAAGATCCAAAACCTGGGGAGGCGCTCCCCCAGAAACACTCACAGAGGGATTTGCTGCAATAACGTGAGGTTTAATGATAATGATAATAAAAACCAGTATACTGGGGTTCCCCTGTACGCAGACAAGAGGAACCCTGAGACAAAGTTGGGAACAGTTTTTATACAGAGTTCACAAGGGAAACCACAAAGGCTGACCTTCCCAGTCCGGTCTCTAGGTGACTCAGATTATGACAATGAGTGTCTTCCGTTTGCCCAGGTTTATTACATTAAGGGCCCAGCTTCCTGATTACCTCTCATCTTGGTTCTCCTGGAATGTGTCTGGGTGCTCTGGGCCTCCCTCACCCACAGGTGGGTTCCCTCCCCTGTGGTCTGAGGAATGTTAATCAGCCTCTCCCTTCTTCCTTTGAATGTTAATCTAGCAAGTGTCCTCTGACTAAGGAATGTGCCCCTCCCAGGATGTGTCCTGGGACAGTGGGGTTCTTTCAATTTTAAGTTCAAACCGAGACGGAAAGTCCTACACACAGCTGTTTATTCCTCTTTATTGCTGATTAGTATTCCACAGTCTGGATACACGGCTGTGCTGTTAAAAATCTCCTCGTCCTTTGAGGACCCGTGGATTGTTTACAGTTGTGTTGCTGTTGTTTTTTGTTATACAAATACATGTGCTTTTTCTTTAAGTTACTTTGATAATTATCAATACAGAGGTCTTTGTGGCCATAATCTCCAGGCTCAAACTGAGGGGCTCCAGCGATGGTTTAGTCACTAAAGTAACTGCTTGCTGTCCATGCATAAGGAACTGAGTGGATGCCCAGCACCCAGATATGGAAGCTGGGTAGTGTGCTGGGGAAGTAGAGGTGGGAGGATCTCAGGCACGTGACAGCCAGCTCATTTGGCCAATCACAGAGCTCATGTTCAGCTAGAGCTCCTCCTCTCAAAAATAAAGTAGAGAGAGAAAGCAAGGAAGATACCCTAAGTAGACCCCTGGCTTCATACACATGTGCACACACCTATACATGAACCCCTCACCCACACTTGTGTACACACGGACATATATAGCATGCGATCACATATACAAAATTTAAAGTAAAAACACCCTTTAAAACTTGAATGGAATGCTGGTATCCCTTGAGGTATTTCCATTTATCAAGGAGATTCACAGTATTATGAGAAAGTATGAATTAAGATGAGGGCAGATTATTATTATTTTACACAAAATGAAATGGCAAGTCTTCTCAACTCCCTCCCTTAATTATCTGCCTTTTTGTACATGGCCCCCAGCCATCCAGTCTGTGTAGCACCCCCAGCAGTCCAGTCTTTGGAGGAGCTGCCTCTGCTCACCACAAGCCTTGGCTGCTTGACTACCTGAGAGTTCTAATGGTTAAGGGGCGATGCTACTGTTACTGAGGCATGTTTTGTCTCATCTCTGCCACATGCCAACTGGATGCTAGAAAAATTAATATATCTAACCCCCAGTTTTTCATTTTCACACAGAAGTGATCAGACCCACACAAACATTTTCTACAAGTGGCTGGGGTCTAAATATGTCTGAGATTGCTCATTAAACTTCACCTGTGGCAGTACTGTTTTATTCAGCCAGTCTTTTCTGCTCTAGTTCATCACTGAGAATTTTTACGACATGATTAAGCTAATGTCTTGACTGTCTCCACACTTGTGCTTAATTCTTCTGCATGTGGGTTCCTGTGTAGGTGAACCCTACTCAAGTCTGAGCATGGATGATGCCCAGTTTGGCAGGTCATACCAAGTTGCTTTGCCTGCGAGCTCCATATTGGAGCTAGGAGATAATAGCAAGCACACTGGGAGCAGCCTGGATGGCCATCACAGCATGACGCTTTGCATTTTAAACACAAATCCTATTTTGCGATGAGAAGGCCAACACGAATTAACAAAAATGCAAATATACAATAAAATAACCACAGGCTCAGAGTTGTACAATCCCAGGAACTTCCTTCATCTCACTTAGCAGAAACTTTCAGACCCTCAATTAGTGTTTTTGCAGTTACCCCAAACCCTGGAAAAGACAAGTCCACAGTGATTTTTATGCATTTAGATGGTTTAAATACCACATTTTACACAGCAGGTTCACCTATAGGAAGTTCATCTATAGCAGGTTTACCTATGTTGTCATGTTTGGAGAGGGAGAAAGGGAGAAGAGAGAGAGAGAGAGATATTATGTGTGCTGGAGTGTGTATTCTGTCACTGAGCTAAGTGCCCCTCCCATTTTAAAATGCTTAGATACTATTGTATTTTAAACAGATGCCATTTTTTTCTTTATCCATTTATGTGCTGATACATGGTAAACCTACTTCATAGTAAGCTGTTGCGATGCAATGTGAACAGGACAGTTAATAGGTCCTGGAGATTTTCCCTTCAACCTAGGAGGAGGATGCTTGAGTTCCATGGTACCTATATTTTTAAGTTCTTTGAGAAACATCCATACTGTTTCCTGTAGAGCCTGTACCATTTCATGTTTCCAGAACACCGCATAAGAGTTCCAATATCTCCATGTTTATGTTAACACTCATCTTGGTTTTTATCTTATCAGCCTATAGTAATTGTAAAAAATGAGTTTCTTTGTGACATTTCCATGTATGTACCCAAGAGATACCATGACTGAGTCTGGCTTTTATCCCTTCAGGTGTGCATCCAGGAATGGTATGGATGAATTAGACGATAGCTTTTTTTTTTTTAAAAAAAAAAAAAAACAACTTTGTGCTAGCCAACTATCCACAAGCATGAGAATATCATTTATTGATACCAGAAAACGGGTGGGGAGGTCAGGGGGATGACCCAGGAGGAGCTGGGAAGGGAGAAAACTGTGATATATTTCAACGCCGATTTCCATAAGTATCTAGATTAATTTTCGTTACCATCAACAGTATATGACAATTCCTTTCCCCCACACCCTTTGCTAGTATTCATAGTGCTTTTTTTTTTTGTTTTTTTTTTAATTTAAACAATTAGTGTGTGGTGCAAGATGATGTTTATTTTAATGTGTGCATTACATTTATTTACTCTCATTCATATGTAACACCGTCTTGTAAGTCTCTTCCCAGTCTTGATGGTTCTCTTCATACCTTCAAATGACAGCTGAATGTTGATTAACAGATGAGAGAGAGAGAGAGAGCTGCAATATTTGTCTTTCTAAGTCTGTCTTATTTTGCTCAACAGACGATTTCAAGTCCATCCATTTCTCTTGCAAATGACACACTTCCATTCTTCTCTTGGTTGATTAAATGCTCATTGTGTATGTACTATATTTCCTTTATTGGGTCATCTGTTGATTGGCATCTAGATTAATTCCATATCCTGGCTGTCACAGACAGTGCAGCAGCAACTGATGTGATGACAGCCATGTTGCAGAGCAACTTGGATCCATCTGGGAGCATGTCTAGGCATGATACCGCTGGATCTTACAGTAGCTTCTAAGTTTTTGCTTTTGAGGAATAACCTACTAGCTTCTACTATGTTTGTCTATCTACCATTCCTACAACTAGAACTCTGGGCCTCCCCTTATCACTGTGTCCAGTGTAAAGTTCAGTGCATCTCCTGAGTCAACTACCTCACTGACAAACTGTGTTGTGGTTGTTTCAACATGGAGTCCTTGCAAAGTTGCAAAGTGCTCCTCGGTCCTAATCTGCCATCTTGGCTCCCACTTTCCATCATTTTAGCCTACCTGGTAAAGCTTGGTTCTGGAAAGTTCCTGAACAACGCACATGTTAAGATCTGGGCTTCGTCTCTGGCATGTGGCACTGATAGGAGGCTTGTGGAACCGTTACTTGATGAGACCCATCGGGATATTTTGGGTCGTTAGACGTATGCTGTACAGATGGTGTCCTCCCTACTTTTTCCTGTCATTCACTTCCAAGCCCATGAGGTGAGAAGTTTTATCTGTCATCCGCAACCAACCATGATACATTACGGCTAGCCTCAAACCTATGCAGCTGGCCCACCATGGATTATCTGTTATTTCAGGTGAAGTGACAGAAAGCCTACTAACACATAACTGTCCTCATGGGTATGCAATGCTGTCTCTCGGTGGCTGTAACCTGTACATTTTAGTGATTAGTGTTGACCATCTTTTCATGTAGTGACTTCATAGAATGAATCCGTATTTATTTTTTTGAAGTATTCATGTTCTTTGACCATTTTTAGTCTGAGTCATTCGTTTTTGTGTTTTGTTTTACTACTGAGTTACAGGAGCTCTTTATACCCTCTGGACATTAACTCTGTGTTAGACATAGGATTTGCAACCATTTTCCTTATAGCCATGTTTTCCCTTTCCCTTCATCGGGTCTTGACTTTGCTGTATGGATCCTTTTGACTTGGACAGAGTCATGTTTATTTTTGCCATTTGCTTCCGTGCTTTTGGTATCAGCGCTAAAGTCCGGTAGCCCAAACCCACATCGTGATGCTTTTCCCAGTGCTTCTGCCACCCCCTCCCCCCAGAAGTTTAATAGTTTTACAGCTTGCATTTAGTCTTTAGTCTGTTTGGAGTAGACGTGAGTGTATTGATTAAGATAAGGGCCTGAGTTATTCCTGTCGTAAGTAACGATTCCGTGTTCTTCCAATGTCTTTTGTTGAGGGAACTGCTTTGCCTGCATTTCTTGTATTTGATATCCCTGTTAGAGGTCAGAGCACCCCCGTTAGAGGTCAGGGCACCCCTGTTAGAGGTCAGGAACCTTTTGGCTTACTGTTTACCTTGCTGATGAGGTCATGAAGAGTAGCTCAGGTAGTACGGGATTTGATCTTTTTGAGCACAGTCAGTGCCTCATTCAGATGCGGTGACATTGTGCAGAGGAGAAAATCCCATTCCATCCTGACTCAGTGTGATTTCAGCTTAGGTAGGACTTGGGACTGTGCATCACATGGCCTTTGGGGACAGTTAGCTCTGAGAGCACCACATCCCTAAGGTCTTCTCTCCAAGGGCATCACCATTGGGGACAGTGACACAGAACTAATGGAAGTCCTCAAGGAACTGATTTTGGCATCCACTGAGGCTTTATAGACGTCCATCCTGAAGGCGAACTGGAATTAGTGGTTGGAGCATGAGCCTTCACTACAAGATAAGGGAGGCCTTGAGAAACTAAAATTGTGCCTAGATTTTATTTTTTTCTCCATCTTCCCTACCTGCCCAGGCTTCACATAACTTTTAAGGACCAAACGAGGCACATCTATCCGCTCATTTGCTTGTCCATTTAATCTGTGTTTTAAAAACACAGATTTTTTTTATGTCCTATCTCAGCACCACGCACAGCCCCTGTCGACTTCTTACTGCCTGCCTTTATCAGGTTGTCTCCATCCCTTTCATGAGAACACAGTAAGAGAGGGGACTTGCTAATTTCAGTTTTCCTCCAGGACTTGAAGTTCAGATTTCTGGCAACCTGCTTTGTCAGAGTCCTTGCAAGCGTCGAGGCCCGCAGGAAAATGGTCAGCTCAAGGCGAAGAATGAGGTGCTAGGTCAAAAAACTTCCAGATTCTAACCTCACAGGTTATTTTTCTTATACATTTAAGCACCGTCAAACTTTGGAAAAAAAGTCTCTGCATGACAATTATCACAATAAAGCTCGTGGAAGGGCCACATCAGAAACTCCCTTGCAGAGTAGCCATTGTGACCTTTACAATAAGAATGCATTCCCTTGACTAATAAAACTGTGCTCAGGATAAAAGCATAAAGGAGGAAGAATTTGTAATAAGCATAAGGACAGATTTTATTGATGAAGGATGCAACGGACATGGGGCCTATTTTATAAGGATGGGCTTTATTTACTGAGAGGCAAAGCTCAGGATTAGCACCTAAACAATGCTCAGATTTGGGGGAGTGGTCAGATGAAGGCTGGCTTCATAGAATAGCAAGAAGAGCACCAGGTTGGGAGACAGCTTCTACTTCAACCTTCCATTTTTTTTTCCCCTTGAAGAAAAAAAAAAAAAAGCCTTCATGCTTAACAATTCTGGATTTTCTAATGCTTTCTGTGAGCTGTTTCTTCTATACCTCTTTTAGACTAACTTGCTATATAAATACAGTGATTGAGAACATACCATTTAGTTTTCTTCCAAAGTCTAAAAAGGAAAGAAAAATCAAATGCAGTATTCATGAGACACTCTCTTTCCTTTCTTAGTAGAATGTTATGGCCAATATTCCCAATAGTGTTTCATTCTATTAATAAAGCTGTTTTATTTTAAATCACATCTTATGTAAAATTGCTTAACTATCTGATCTGCTTGATTTCATTTGAAGTTTTAGTTTCGGGGTGAGGTGGGCAGGGCTGGAACAGCAGCAGGTGAATCTGACTGTTATGTTGCAGTTTAAAGAGGCTTTAATTGGCTTGCTGCTTGGGGCACATTGTCTTTTCGAGGCCAAGTTGCAACTCTCTGGTCCTGCAAAACCACAGCAGAGAGTAAATCAGAGACAGTTCTTGCCTGAATTAGTCTTAAGAGAAAATAATTATGAAATCCCTCTCTGAACTCGGCATGCAAAGATGGTGATTATTTGGAAGTTTCCATCAGCATGGACAGTGCCTGGCAATCTTATTTTTTATTGGGATCATGTCTACAGAGACACGAAACAGTTTCCAAGAAGACCAGATAAATTTGAGAAGATAATAACCATAATTTCTTTGTTTTGGTTTTGTTGGAATATTCTTATAATGTTACTTAAGCAAGTTTAAACGTAAATCTCTTATGAAATATAATACATCTTTGGCCAAGGTGCACTCCTGAGAAATTACGCCATGCAACAGATCTGATGAACAAGAGTTTTACTGGGGGAATGGGAGAAATGAGGACCTGGGGAAGAGGTAGAGGCAGACAAGTAGACATATAGACAGACAGACAGACAGATAGACAGACAGGGAGCAGAGTGAGAGAGGCATGAGGGCAGAGAAAGGGGGCAGAGAATGGGCATAGGCAGAGAACAGAGAGACAGCTGGGGTGGCTGGCAGTCCTTTGTGTCTGCAGCACACACCTGGTCCACCTAGTGTTGGAGGCAGGTGTTGGTAGCAGGCGATGGCAGCAGGTGATGAGTAAGCAGTTGCTAGGTCCCCAAGTGCGGCCAGTGGAGCTGCCTGCATAATAACAAGATCTATTTGGAAATGCAGCAATCATATCCTCCTTTCCCTGAACTCACTAGATACCACATCACATCTGTGTTCCGGCCAAGTGTTCACCTTGTAAGAAGAATTTTTGCAAAGATCCCAAGGTATCTTTTAGAGTTCATAAACTTTGGGCTGGGAAGATAACTCAGAGGTTAAGACCACTTGCTATTTTTGCAGAGGACCAGAGTTCAGTTCCCAGCACCCATATTGGCTGGCTTACAACGGTCTCTAACGCTAGCTCCAGGGAATCTGTTGCCCTCTTTCCGGCCTCTGTGGGTACTGCATCACATGAAGATACCTTACCCCATACACATACTTGAAAATAAATCTATGTATTTCTTAAACTTTGAACGACTGCAGCTGGATAGTAGGAGTATTAGTTAATGTATTAATGAAGGTTTTTTTTTTTTTTTTAATATTTGGCAGCAAAGAAGAAAAACTGAAGCCACACATCTTCCCCTACCCATTTGCGGATAAAAAAAATGCAAGTCTTAAGCTTAAGAGGAATTATTTTGGCCATGAGTTGGCATAGGGAGTGCCGATCACACTCAAGTCAAACAGCTTTTATTTATTACAGTTCTCATAACCAATCAAAACAAAGCACCATCACAAACTGACGGCCAGAACAACACTAATTACTTAAGAATTTGTCACATCTGATTTACTTTCACTCTAAGACTTCACTTTTTATCAACAGCTATTTTAATATAAGGACATTTTGTAAGTTAATAATATGATTATTTTTTTTTTTTTAGAACACAAGACAGCAGGGGAATATTCGAACAATAAAAGATTTATTTTCACTTTATTTAGTTTTTATAATTTAACTTAATTTTTTAAACTTATTCACTTCACATCCCACTCACTGCCCCCTTCCTGGTAACCCCCTCCCATAATTCTTCTCCTCTTCCCCTTCTTTCTGAGGGGTGGGGGCCCCTGGGTATCCCCCCCACCCTGGCACTTCAAGTCTCTGCAAGGCTAGGCACTTCCTCTCCCATGAAAGCCAGACAACGCAGACCAGCTAGAAGAACATATCCCACAGACAGGCAACAGTTTTTGGGATAGCCCTGCTCCAGTTGTTCCAGAACCACATGAAGAGCAACTTCACATGTGCTATATGTGCGGGGCAGGGGAAGGAGAAGGGGAAGACCTAGGTCTAGCCCGTGTGTGTTCTATGGTTGGTGGTTCAGACTCTGAGATCCTGAGGGTCCAGGTTAGTTGACTCTGTTGGTCTTCCATGGAGTTCCTATCCCCTTCGGAATGCTCAATCCTTCCTCTATTCTTCCATAAGAGATCCCAAGCTCCATGTACTGTTTGGTTGTGGGTGTCTGCATCTGTTTAAGTCGGCTGCTGGGAAGAAACTCAGAGTACAACTGTTCCATCTGCAGGATAATAGAGTATCATAATAGTGTTAGGGACTGGTGCTTGCTGATGGGATGGGTCTAAAGTTGGGTCACTTATTGGTTGGCTATTCTCTCAGTCTCTGCTCCCTCCCTTGTGCCTGCATTTCTTGTAGACAGGATAAATTTTGCGTTGAAAGTTTTGTGAGTGGGTTGATGTCTCTGTCACTCCACTGGGGTTCCTGTCTGGATACAGGAGGTGGCCTCTCAGAAACTGTGAAACAAGTCCTTTAGCATGCGTCGGCCTCGTGCCCCTTCGGAGCGGCTTATGCTAATAAGGTATTGGCAGCTTAACCTATCCTGGAGGACACATCACCCACCCCCTAGGCAGTTTATAAGCACTCCTTTCTGCTGCTTGGGGTCCAGCCCTTCCCTTCCCTTCCTGGTCCAGGCCCTTCCCTTCCCTTCCTGGTCCAGGCCCTTCCCTTCCCTTCCTGGTCCAGGCCTTCCCTTCCTGGTCCAGGTTCCCCCGTCCAGTTCCCCATCCCTATGTCAAGAGTCTTCCTGGAATAAAGCCGACTGAGAAGGATCCTACCGTGTCGCGTCTTACTTGCCGGCCAAGGCGGTACGCACATATGGTGGCCCGTCCGGGAAACTGAGGACTTCACCTTCGTTGGATTCAGAACTACAGCAGCTAGGAACGGCGGTACAGGTATATTTATTGCCACAGAAAGTGCCCAGTGAGTAGGGCCGTCACAAGGTCCGCGGTAAGCGCGTCACAGAAGGTCCCAGGAGTAGGGCCTTCACAAGTCCGGGAAAAAGCGGGGGCATGAAAGTGCCCATGATGGATAGGGCCGTCCAAGGTCCGCGGTAAAGCGGCGTCATAAGGTCCGTGGGTCATAGGCCATGGTAAAGTGGCAATTGAATCACGAGAAACCTTAGAAGTACCATGTTTGTGTTTGTTGTAGACCAGGTGGGTCGGTCCTGGGTGTCGTAATTATGTTTTTCCTAGTATGTAGTCTTTGTTTTCTGTTTAAATTGTCATGTTCCAAGACATAAGGTGTAAAAAAAGATAAAGAACGAAAAAGGGCCTCCAACATTTATCCTAGCACAAAAGATTTAGAGACAGAGAGTTCTCCAGCTCCGATAGCTCAGAGAGGGGAAGGAGGGAACTTAGGCAAGATGGAGGAGGAAGAAAAGTTAGAAAAGATGGAGGAGGACAAGAGAACCTATCAGTTGAAAGGGAGTCTGTGACCCTCCCTAGCGGAGGAAAAGGCAAACATGGGGCGGAGAAGCTTAAACCACCTGCTTGGGAGACCCCCACACTCCGCCCCTAGGCCCGCCTCCCTTATGCGGAGGTTTCCTCGGGCCAGTCTGTCCTCAGAGACACAATGTTCATTCTGCCCACAGACTTGGAAGGAAAGTGCGTTATAGCCTTCCCAGTTTTATCTTGACTGGAAATCCATTTACAGTACTGCGTTGGATACCGGGTGACTTTATACCTTTTGTGGGCCGTCACACGCACCTGGCCAGTGCTTATGCCGGTCCCATTCTAACTCCCCGGTCCTTCCTACCTTTTCTCTACCTTTTGTGTTTGTATGCTTTGCAAAAATCAAAACTCTGCGCTTTGTATTAGCAATTAATCTGCTTGTTGGATCCCCTTGCAGATAGTAAAGTTGACGCAGAGGTTTTGAGAAACGTGCTTGTTTCAGGTAAGTTTGGATCGTTCACAAGGTTCGGGGGACGCCTCGAACCGGACTGATGACTCCCCTAAACATCACCACTATTTATGATTTACAATGCCACCATATCTTTGCCAAAGAACTCTACTAAATGCAGAGTGCTGGGAAGGCAGGAAATGACATGCCTTTATTGTCAGACTGCCTACCTTTGTACCGGTAACGGTGAAGCTGACCTTTAATACCTTTCCCAGTTTTTAACCTGTTTAGATTATAAACTTATTCAGCTCTCTTTGCGTCTCCTCTCCAGGGGACTGTATATTATTCCTTTGGTATATAACTCTTCTCAGTCTCTCAATCAGAGTCGCCTCCTGTCTGAGTACCTGAAAGGAAATCGTTTTGAAAGAAGACGAGGACCTATCCAGGAGGTTCCTGTTGCAGATCGCTTACCCTGAATGGCACCCGTCTGGATCCCTCTACTTTGGAGGGGCTCACCACTTGGGTCAAGGGGTTGCCCTCAATTTTCTTTAAAGGATGAGCGGGAGTATTTATCTGGGGAGGTGTTGTTCTCCTAGGATGTTGGTTTCCTGCTTTTGGTTTCTGTGTCATTTGTGTCATTTGTGCCATGACCATGCAGGACATAAGTTGTTTACCAGGCGCTGACTGCCATGGAGGAAGCACTCCCCCGCAGGTATTTGGCTGGCCTCCCTTAGGGAGGCATAGTAGGAGGCCTTCTGGACCCGGTAATGGCCATCCGGGCATAATCCCTAGATCCTGACCATCTTGACCATTGCCAAAGGTGTACACTTTATGAGGCTCCTCAGCATCACCTCAATGTTTCTGAAGCGGGGAGTACGAGGAGCGCCTCGACTAGAGATGTTCTCAATCCTGAGATAGATTCTCTGAAAGCATGTCCGAGTGCATAGAGGTTTTGTGCCAAATGTACCTCTCCCTGAAAAAAGGCACGAAGGCGGGTATGCAGAAATATAAACTTTCCCATCACAATGCCTTCACTTTGCACAAGGGCTCGGACCTCTGTTTTTCCACCGCTGACTTGCTGCGCTAGCGGCGACCTTCTAGTGTGCTTTCAATCGCCTCACGCCAACCACCTAATGAAATGAGTTCAAGCATGCTTGGGTGTGGGATGCCTAAGGTCTGAAGGGTCCAGAGGTAACCTAATTCAAATTTAATAAATAAATAAGGGGGAGATGTAGGCAGCCGTGTTTACAGTTGTAAAGTCGTATGACCAGCACCTGGCAATGTAAGCAGCTGGCTTCCAGAGTGGCCAGCTCAGAAACTGGTAAACAAGTCCTTTGAGCATGCGTCGGCCTCGTGCCCCTTCGGAGCGGCTTATGCTAAAAGGTATTGGCAGCTTAACCTATCCTGGGAGGACACATCACCCAGCCCGCCTAGGGCAGTTATATAAGCAGCTCCTTTCTGCTGCTTGGGGTCCAGGCCCTTCCCTTCCTGGTCCCCGTCCCCGTCCCCAAGTCAAGAGTCGTTCCTGGAATAAAGCCGACTGAGAAGGATCCGACCGTGTCGCGTCTTACTTGCCGGCCAAGGCGGACGCGACAAGGTTCCATATCCCCAATGTTGTGAATCACAGCTAAGGTCACCCCCCATTGATTCTTGGGCACCTCCCTTATCCCTGATCCCTGTCTCATCCTGGAGATCCCCCCACCTCCTCACTCCTGTCAATTGCAGATTTCCATTCATTCATGGCCATCTTGCCATCTCTCCCATCTTTCCCCACAGTTATGGGTAGTAAAAAGAATTGAATATTCAACTCATGGGACCTAAAGCTGAGTTATTTTGTGTAACACTGGAGCTGGGTAAATACTAACATTGCCGACTTATCACTCACATTCCAAACTCTAAATGCTATAAGGTCTGATTTGACTTTAGTGCTCAAAGGAAGTAGTGTAACTTCTAACATTCATCATGACAACACTTTTCATTACTCATTTGGAACAATAGCTGTGAATTGTGACAGTTAACTGTCCTGTGACTGGACACATGCTTTATGAATATACAACAAGGCAACCCAAAGAGTAGTATTGATAAAGACGTGTGTGTGTGTGTGTGTGTGTGTGTGTGTGTGAGTTTGCACCCTGAACTAGAATCTACCCTGTAGAACATGTGGTTAAAGGCATCACAATAATTGGTTTAGAACCTCTCTGAGGATTTCTACCTCACAACTGACCACATCTTCATTTTTATAAGACTTTATTTTAATGTACTATAAGAGAAATGATGCTAATCTCCCTAAGTCTAGTGGGTAGTGGGTTATAAAGAACATTGTACCAGTGGTAGAGGTGAGACTAAACTTCAGATGTTCTGGCTCTCAGCCTAGTGCTCTGTTGACTGGTAAAGAAACAGATTGCGTTATTATGCAGAAATAAACACTTTGGGGTACGAATGATGGGATGGTGATAGAAGAGGCGATTGATACTTGGTGCTTTCCAGTGGCCACAGAGTCAGCGCTCAACTCAGCCAGCTGCCTCTGAGTGAGACTCTGCGAAGTCAGTGTAGATATGCATCTGTCATTTCTCCAGGTAGCGCCTCATGAGCTATGGATTGAAAGGAGACCATGTCTATGCTTTCCTGTTCTTTGCATGGGCAATTTTAAGAAGTTATGAGTCTTCTTTGATGTTTCTGAGTGATTTTCATCAGCTACCACTTGACCCTAATCCCATTCCTACCCTCCCACCCAGTTTTGGGCACTTTTTTTTTCTCTTGGAATTTTACTGTTATAAGACATTCAGTCTCACTTGCTTATAAAGACAAAATTAAGGGCATCCCCATTGTGCATTCTCTCTCTCCTCTCTCTCTCTCTCTCTCTCTCTCTCTCTCTCTGTCATCTCTCTCTGTCTCTTTGTCTCTGTCTCTCTCTGTCTCTTCTCTCTCTCTCTTTCCACTCTCTTTTTCTCTCTCTCCAACATGCATGTCACATGAGAAAGACAGAGACAGAGAGACAGATAGAGGCAGACCCACGCAGACAGCAGACAGACAGACACAGAGAACACAAATAATCATCTTCATTGTGAATGGACAGTGTTTGTAGGTTATGAAGTAAGACAAATGGGTTTTCTTTTTAATCGGAAAAAAAAGTAGACCTAAGCTAATAGGGTAAACTGATGTCGCTTAGACTTCGAGGAAACTTACTACGGGTCTTCTGGCGTCAACAGATGAGAAACACTTTTTCAGTTAGTATTCTGGAAAATTAGTTTTTATTTCTGTCAACTATCTGCATTAGAGGCCCAGGGCACTGACTAACAGAGTGTATCCATAACTTCTTGTTGAGGAGCTGGGTATCTTAGAGAACTGCGTCTCCATCATTGACAGAAAATACCTCTGAAGCCCTGAGTGCTCTTATGCGGAACATGATCTCTCAATTTACTTTCAGTAAATTTTGGATTTTTCTATCTAGGCTTTCAAACTCAGCCCTTGGAGGCTTAGCTACCATTTCCCCACATTATTTTACCCTAATTCTTTCTAAAAAAGAAACTAGAACAGCCCCTTTATTTTCATTTTTGTAAAGTATAAAAGAATGAAGCAGAAAATCATTGTAATTTGGGATAAAGGTTTTCTGGGAAATTTAATCCTTGATTATTCATGATAATTCAACCAGAACATTTTGGGGCCCGTTTTAAATATTTAATTTTCATCTCATTAAACTAACATGCACTTTTCTTCTTCCCTTTTTGTCCCAACCTGAATCACATAGAGTTCATAAATGACTTCTTTTATTCTTTTCTTAGTACCATTTATCTTAGTGCCGGGGTCATTCAGCAACATCATGGTCATGTCCCTGGAATCCCAGTTGCTTCTGTGGAGGATGGAAATAGTCTATTGAGTAACGGTTTTACTGTCACCAAGGATTCTGTCCATCACCGGAACTGTCTGTTACTGATAAAGTCTGGATCCCTAAAGATATAGTGTTCTCCTACTCCAAGGCATATGGGAGAAATTGACTTTGGTGAAATTTGGCCAGAAAAGATTCTGTGTCTCATCTCAAGGGTACTAACAGGTACACACTCACCTCAGGGTGCTACCGAGGAAGGGAAGGATGTTCATATGATCTTGACGTTTCAGTAACTGAGTGATAGCTAGACCTGCCTTCTGGGTCATACTGTTCCAATTCTGATTCAGACTGTTCTGCCTTCCCCACCTCTGCCTTGATTCAATAAGAATCCCTTGTTATTTATCATAATACTGTGACTAAATAGCATTTAATAGGTAAAATAAAATCGACGTGTTTCTAAATAGGTTCTAAATGGATTATTTGTCCTGTGATATTTCTCTGTGACTTGTGCCAGTGAACTTCCTGCTGCATAACGGTCCTGTCTGGAAACCAAAGCAAGCGGCTGACTCATGGTTTTAATCCTGTGTTTCACAAGTGAGGATTCCCACAGTGGAAGTACTGTTCATTGCTACAAAAAAAAAAAAAAAAAAAAAAAAGATAAAAAATGAAAACCAGCCAACTTAAATCCAATATTTGAAGCCTGGAGAATATGTGAAAGAGACAATATCCCTTATCTGTGCTGTGCTAAATGCTTCAGCATAGTAGTAATGGGACAGATTTTCCTCCTGGTTGAGTTTTTGAAACAATGCCATAGTTGTCAATAACGGCTAAAAGAAATTTTGAGCATAAGTTATAAAAAGCAATCCAGGTAAGGTCTCCCTGTGTGTTCATTTTGTTACTGGATTAATGGCTGCGGCTATTTTCATGTGAAGCTAGTTTTTAGCAAGTAGAGATTTCTTGACTTTTGTCTTGTGTTGGAAGAGGTATGTTGAATTTAGGCCTTTGCTTTTGAGCCTGCATGACTTCAATAAACGCACTCATCCTAATTGCTTCTCCTCTCCACTTAGATTTTTTTTTTTTTTTTTTTTTTTTTTGGTTTTTTGAGACAAGGTTTCTCTGTGTAGCTCGGGGTGTCCTGGAAGTCACTCTGTAGACCAGGCTGGCCTCGAACTCAGAATCCGCCTGCCTCTGCCTCCCAAGTGCTGGGATTAAAGGCGTGCGCCACCACTGCCTGGCTCCACTTAGATCTTATTTCTCTACAAGTGGGGGAATTATCAGCTTACTCCAGGCACCATCAGAGAAGGTTTTGGGAGAGACATGTATTTAGATTTCCCATTTCCCATAGTTAGCATGATATGAAGCAGGTGTGTTGTTTTACAAAGCCTGCACTTTTTTTTTTTTATGAGTCAATTCTGTTCTGTTTTCCTTACGGATAGATGGTTAGCAAGGCTTCTGTGAGTACTGTAGTGCTGACTCTCTGTTTCTCTGTCTGCCCCCATGATGCTGCAAAGACCACAAGCCTGTACTTAGAGCACTCTCAGACCCCCTCTACATCTGGTCCTGGGCTTCTTTTTTTTGTTGTTGTTGAGAAACTTTTAATGACTCCTTCTATTTTCTTAGGGACTATGGAACTATTTAAACAGTTTATCTGGTCCTGATTTAACTTTGGTACCCGGTATCTGTCTGGAAAATCATCTATTTCATCTATATTTTCCAGTTTTGTTGAGTATAGGCTTTTGTAGTAGTATCTGATGATTTTTTTTTTCAATTTCCTCAGTTTCTGTTTTTATATATCCATTTTCATTTTTGATTTTTGTTAATTTGGATACTCTGTGTTCTTTAGTTCATTTGGCTAAGGGTTTATCTGTCTTGCTGATTATCTCAAAGAACAAGTCCTTAGTTGACATCAGTCCTGAGTTTGGTTATTTGATGCCATCTACTCCTCTTGGGTATATTTGTTTCTGTTTGTTTTAGAGCTCAGATCTGCTGTTAAGTTGCTAGTGTAAGATCTCTCCAATTTTATTATGAAGTCACTCAGTGGTATGAATTTTCCTCTTAGCACTGCTTTCATTGTGTCCCATAAGTTTGGGTATGCCGTGCTTTCATTTTCATTAAATTCTAGAAAGTCTTTATTTCTTTATTTCTTCTTTGATGAAGTAATCATTGAGTAGAGAGTTGTTCAGTTTCTATGAGTATGTGGGGTTTCTGTTGTTTTTGTTGTTATTGAAGATCAGCTTTAGTCTGTGGTGATCTGATAGAATGCATGAGATTATTTCAATCTTATATCTGTTGAGGCTTGTCTTGTGTCCAATTGTATGGTCAATTTTGGAGAGATGCTGAGAAGAAGGTATATTCTTTTGATTTAGGGTGAAATGTTCTGTTAAATCCATTTGGTTCATAACTTCTGTTAGTTTCACTGTGTCTCTATTTAATAAGTTTCTGTTCTATGATCTGTCCATTGCTAAGAGTGGGGTGTTGAAGTCTCCTACTATTATTGTGTGAGGTTCAATGTGTGTTTTGAGCTTTAGTAATGTTTCTTTTAAAAACGTGGGTGCCCTTGCATTTGGGGCATAGATGTTCAAAATTGAGAGTTCATCTTGGTGGATTTTTCCTTTGATGGGTATGAGATGTCCTTTTGCATCTCCTTTGATAACTTTTGATTGAAAGTCTGTTTTGTTGGATATTAGAATGGCTACTCCAGCTTGTTTCTTGGGACCATTTGCTAGGAATTTTTTTTCAGCTTTTTACTCTAAGGTAGTGTCTGTCTTTGTCATTGTTGTGTGTTTCCTATGTGCATAAAAATGCTGGGTCTTATTTATGTATCCAGTCTGTTAGCCTGTGTCTTTTTATTGGGGAGTTGAGTTCATTGATATCAAGAGATATTAAAGACAGATTATTGTTAGTTCCTGCTATTTTTGTTGCTGGAGGTGATATTATATGTGTATGATTCTCTTCTTTTGGGTTTGTTGTGAAATGTTTAATTTCTTGTGTTTTCTTGAGTGTAGTTTCCCTCCTAGTGTTGGAGTTTTCCTTCTATTATCCTCTGTAGGGCTGGATTAGTGGAAAGATATTGTTTAAATTTGGTTTTGTCATAGAATATCTTGCTTTCTCCATCTATGGTGAATGAGAGTTTTGCTGGGTATAGTAGTCTGGGTTGGCATTTGTGTTCTCTTAAGGTCTGTATAACATCTGTCCAAGATCTTCTTGCTTTTAGAGTCTTTGTTGAGAAGTCTGGTGTAATTATGATAGGTCTGCCTTTATATGTTACTTGGCCTTTTTCCCTTACTGTTTTTAATAATTTTTCTTTATTCTGTGTATTTAGTGTTTTGCTTATTATGTGACAGAATTTCTTTTCTGGTCCAATTTATTTGGTATTCTGTAGGCTTCTTGTATGTTTATGGCCATCTCTTTCTTTAGGTTAGGCAAGTTTTTTTTTTTTTTTTTTCTCATGATTTTGTTGAAGATGTTTTCTGGCCCTTTGAATTGGGAATCTTGATTCTCTTCTATTCCTCTTATTCTTAGGCTTGGTATTTTCATTGTGTCCTGAATTTCCTGGATGTTTTGGGTTAGGAGCTTTTTGCACTTTGTATTTTCTTTGATGATATGTCATATCTTCTTGTATCTTCTATGCCTGGGATTCTCTCTTCTATATCTTATATTCTGTTGGTGATGCTTGCATCCATAACTCTGATTTCTCTCCTAGGTTTTCCATCTCTAGGGTTGCCTCCCTTTGTGATTTCTTTATTGTTTCTATTTCTATTTTTAGATCCTGGATGGTTTTGTTTAATTCCTTTACTGGTTTGATTGTGTTTTCCTGTATTTCTTTAAGGGATTCATGTGTTTCCTCTTTAAGGGCCTCTACCTGTTTACCTGTGTTCTCTAGTATTTAAAGGGAGTTATTCATGTAATCCTTAAGGTTCTTTATCATCTTTATGAGATGGAATTTTAGGTCAGAATTTTGCTTTTCCGGTGTGTTGGAGGATCCAGGGCTTGCTGTGGTGGGAGAACTGGGTTCTGATGGAGCCAAGTGGCAGTGGTTTCTGTTGCATATGTTCTTGCACTTGCCTCTTAACATCTGGTTATCTGTGATGTTAACTGCCCTTGCTATCTCTGACTGGTGCATGTTCCTCCTGTGAGTCTGGTGATGATGGACCTACTCATGTCTTGCTGTCTCTGGGTATGTATGGAAGGGGGTCTGGAGCATTGGATCTACCCCAGTCAGAGTTGCTTGCTGGAAGGAAGATGTATCTCCAGCAGGGAAGATAGGTCTCACATACCCTAGACCCTGTGAATGTCCCAGTTAGGCCTGGTATTGGGGCTGAAGGGGTTATCTCACCTGTAGAGTGTGGTTATGACCGACCACCTGGGAACCAAACTTTCTCTGCATGTGGGCAGGGGGTGGGAGGCTATGTATTTCAAAAGAGAAGAGGCAAGGTCTCTCCTTTTTCCTCTTTCCTCCTTCCCCTCTGTTTTCATGTCTATAGTATGGAAGGAGAGCTAGAGCGTGGTTTAGAGAACAAACTGTTGCTAAGTAACTTAATGATGAAGATGACAAAGATTAAAGACCTAGCATCTATTTTTACACCTGATTGCATTATAGTTGGGTTTGTTAAAAGTAGCAGAACTGATTCTTTCTAATCTGAATTCTCCTCTTTCAGTTCATGGACCAAGAGACTACTTCCTTACACCACCTCAATACTGTAAGAGTATGGATCGACTGTAGAAAATGAAGAAGGCATTCATGCTTCACGCCAGGGCCACCGTTACTGTTGAGCTCAGTATCTCATTTTGCTGACATTACCTGAACACCTCCCAATGCATTTATTGACTTCATAAGCATGTATTGAATAACCATTTCCTATAATAGAACTCACTGTAACCTCCTTTTAAGGATTCCGCATGTTTTTTTTTTTCAGCTTTGTGAACCTTATGGCTGAGTTGCCAAGTTTCCCTGCCAAAATAAATACAGTGCCCAAAATTTGGGCTCCCAGAAAAAAAAGATGAAATATTTTTATTTTATTTTTTTAATTGTAGCTCTAGGGATCGAATGAGGAGCCTTACTTGTGCTGGGCAGGTGTTCCCCTCTGATCTGTGTCTCCAGATGAAGATAAAGTAGCCTAAAGCAAGGACTTGAATCCAACAGATGGTTTCCATGTTGAGATTTGCTGATATTAAGGTGCTTTCCACATAGTTATTTGATTCCTAGAGGATTCAGTTAATGTTAATAAAAGTCCCTTCTCACCTGTCCCGTCTGCTATGCACACATCCAGAGACTATCTTGGCTTTGTTCTCAGAGTCAGCTTTTTCCACTTTCCTCTTCAAAATTCTATAACTTTCTATTATTTTCATTTTAAAGGAGCCTGTGAGACTCACACTAGATTAACTTGGTTCAGAAGACTACCCAGCTTCAAACATGTGGCTTTAGGAGGACCCAAGTCTGATCTTAAAAGCTTGGTACTATACAAATGAGAAGTTCCTATTTCCATAAGGGCTGTATATACTGCAGTTTTCCAAAATTTATTGTGTCATACCACAAATAATTCTTAGAATATTTCATATCTTTGCCCAGATGAAATGCACATATTTTATCTATTTTCTTTAAATTCAGGCATTTTTATAGTTCACAGATCTGATTACTTCGGATGTTGAATCCACAGCATTTGATAGCTAAGGTATCCTTAAGAAGTCCACTGACTTCCTTAAAGCAACTGAAAGATTTTATGTCTATTAATTTCATAGATGTAATTATACCAAACGCCTATTATGTGGTATGCAGTCTCATAGGCTTGTATAATACACCAGTGAACAAAACTATCTTCTAACCTTCATGTAGTTTACAAGTGAATAATGGGCAGTAAAAACAATTCATACATAAAATGTATAGTGTACTAGTGAGTCAGGGTTCTTACGACCCTTCCTGATCTTAGCAATGCATTAAGAAGATTCACAGGAATCATCAAAGCAAGGTGCAGGAGCAAAGGTACAAAGGGTTCCTTCTTGGTAAGACCCAGCACACACTCTCAGAGTCCTCTCTTAGTGAGGCCACAGAGGACACAATTCCCTAGTGACAATTTGCAACAGCATGTGTATGGCAGATTCCACTAGTGAAGTCTGTTAAAGGCTCAGTGCCTAGGTTTCTATTTAGCGCTTGAGTACTCAGCAAGGAAAAGCAGGTGTTTACCAGAAACTGTGTTGTACACACATACACACACACACACACACACACACACACACACACACACTCATTTAGGAACAGCAAGCTATTTCATCCTTTCTAGCAGCATGGAAACCTTCTTGAACCCTAAGTGCCTTGATGTCAGTTGTTTATAAACTTGACTTTCCAAGAGTCCAGTCAGACTTACTATGTGAACTGTTGTGCAGAGCTAGATTACAACATGGAAGGGAACATGGACTGCAATTTGAAACACAGTGATCAGAATAGGCTTTACTGGTAAGGTAGCATTCAAACAAAGCTTCGAAGAGTAGAAGAACAGGGGGAGGAGGAGGAAGAAGAAGAAGAAGAGGAGGAAGAGGAGAAGGAGATAGATAAGGAGAAGGAGGAAAGGAGAAGACGGAAAGGAAAAGAAAATTCCTCACAGAGATAGTTAGTGTGATTACTCTCAGATCAAGTTGTTAGCTGTGTTTGAGAAAGAATGAGGAGTCCCATGTAATGTGAACAGAGTATAGACAAGGCTAGACTTAGAAATTTATGGTTGTGAGAAGGAATTATTAATTCTGCAATTTATGCATTCACACATTTCATTGGAAAAAGTTCTTGAAGTTTTCATTTCTTCAGATTCCGTGAGCCCTTAACATCTGTAAAAAATTTATTTTATCAGACAGGCCCTTGTTCTTTATAAGACTTGACATTGAACTTGTAATCCTCTTGATTCTAACTACCAAGTATTGGAATTTCTGGTGTGTGCTAGCATAGCTGGCAAGCCCTCTGAATTTAATAATGACAGGCGTAGGGTAGCCTCCTAATCTTATAGGGTGATAATAAAGCTCTAAGCAACAAATTGTGTCTTGTTTGAGGCCTCAGGATCTTTGCTGAGAAGACGGGAGATGGAATGTAGAAGGTGAACATGTTGACCCGTCACTCCCTCATGGCAAGAGGAGTCTAATGATTTGTTTATTCCATTGTCCCATTCTGAAGTTATGGTAGTCAACAAAGAATGGATGCCAGAGTTTCAGAGTACTTTAGGTAAAATGTGTTCAATCATTTCTTTCTGTTTAGAATGGAGACTCCAAGTGAGTGAGCACTAAGACGAATACACAAAACTCGAGTATCTCTCATCAGCTGGAATGTCTGTTAGCACCTTACGTGTCCTTGCGCCCATACCCGTCCCTTCTGGAAAAACCTGTTTCTTTACTGTTAAGGACTATTCTGTTGTCTCTATGGCAGTTATATTTTAAGAGAGGAGATGATTGTAAGCTAACTTCTGATCTTGAAGGGATTCAACTGAAGTTTTTCCACAAGAGCTTCAGAAAGAAAACACAGCTAACTTCCCTAGCTGAAAAGTCGCTCCCAGAAAGTACAGTTCAAAATGGACGAAGAATGGCTAAAAGAAGCCTTGGGGTACACTGATCTGGAAAGCAGCCTACCTGACCTGAAAAACCAATGTGACAGAAAAATGCCTCTAAAACCAACAGATCGTTTCTATCTAGTTCTGTTTTTTTTTTTTTTCTTTCAAAAGAAAATCAGCCTGAAAGGAAGATTGACAGCCATTTACACATTTGCCGTGTTGAAGCATAAAGAAATGAACGCTCGATGCAAATAGGTCTGTAGCGTGTGTTTGCAAAAGATACGATTTTTGAGACAGCTATGGGAGGCAATTCAACAGTGTCCTTTTTGTTGTTTTTTTGAAAAACCAAAACCCCAAATAAAATGAATCCTTTAAATACATTTTAAACAGTTAAGTTCAGACCTATTTAATTATTATGTGGATTTAGAGCTGCAGATATTAAAAAAACAAACACCTTCTACTTTTGTGTAAGAAAGCCATGAAATACTTTCCCCTAGCAGGAGGAGGTAAAGCTAGGTATATGCAGTTTTCCAGATAGAACAGATTCATTGGACAGCATCATGCCTACATTGCAGTCTTTGGATGCCTGGTTGAAGCTACGTGCTCCATTATCTCAGTCAATGATGCAATGAATGGCCCTGACACAGGCTGGCTGGCACAAACACAATGCTAAGCACCGAACCCATTACTTTAGAAGGAGATGCAGTAAATGCAACACAGAAATGTAAGGTACGGAGGACTTCCACTCTACCTTTGCTTATTTCTACCCGTTTGGCACCTTCAGGCCTTGTTTTGTTGACAGTGGGGTAGAGCTGATCACATCTATCTATTGAGGAACATTTTGTTTTAATAAAGAATGGGTCTAAAATTCCAATATATTTTACTATAAAAATGGCAAAATGATTATCATGAGAAATTAGACTATGTGTAAAAAATAAATAAGAAAGCAGATAAGTTCTTCAAATTTCCTCTCTGGAAATAACTATTCTGAGTGAACATTCCCAGACGTCCTTCAATATATCTGTATTAAGCAAAATATAGCTCAATAAAATTTTAGGAAAAAGATGCACAGTACTCAGCATTTTACACCAATAATTAATTATTTTATGTAGATTTGATAAAAACTAGAGGACTTACTTAAAAAGGGCCATCAGTGACTCAGTAGGCCAAAGCACTTGCAGAGGAAGCCTAGTGACCTGAGTTGGATCTCCAGAACCCATGTAAAGGAAGGAAGAGAGAGCAGATTTCACAGTGGTTCTCTGACTTCTACAGGTGCTACATGGACACGCTCATGCATTCTGCACGTGTGTGCACACACAATAATACCTTACTACCAGCAGCCCGCTGCTTAAAAAGCATAAACCAGCCTGGGATTTGACATCAACATGATTTTCAAAGTCCCAGGTGAAAGTTGATCCCCTACAAGTCCATCTCAGCTGCTCTCTCTTCCTCTGTGGCAACAGGGTTCGCAGGAACAAGATGCTTTGGGGAGTGAAGTAGAACCTTTTGAGCACAAGGCAAGTGCCTCTTCTCCAAGTTCTGCATCCATTACGATGTGCTCAGAAAGATGAAAAAAACAAACCATAGATCCTCACAGAGCTCCTTCCACCTTCTAGGTTTTGATAGAATTTATTAAATACTAAGTCATATCTATACGTTGAGATGACTTGTCTTTGGGGCATCTCAATATATAGTGATGACAGTATACTTCTTTTCTTCTGTGGTCATAGATATCAAAACTTTAATTCTTTACTGCAAAACAACATTTGTGTCTCTCACCAGCCTCCATACTCCCAATTTCTTAACTGAGCCCTTCCTTTGATTCTTGACTTGGATGGACCCAGTAGCTCAGGAAACTTAATGGAGTGCCCTCAATATTTTGTTTGCAAAGTTCTTGATATCTTTGAGATTGCCAGTTTAATTTATAATGAAGGAGGAGTTTTACTGAGTATAATCATTCTTATTTTCTCTGTCTTCCTAAAATTATAAACTATTGTGATTACTTCTTCATGGATACACTAATGGAAGATTGGCAGTAAGTTTTTTTTTTTACCAAGTCAACAGTTTTCTGAATAAGGAGTGGCCAAGTTGAACAAAGTCTAATTAGGATATTTGAGATGGATTTCTGGTTGAAGTTTCAGCACCCTCGAGACAAAACTGAAGATGTCAAGAGGTAAGAAGGACATGACCCTGGAGCTGGACGGAGAGGCTAGGCTAATGACAGACACTTGGAGCAGATAGCATGGAGATGTTTGCTGGGATTGAACTGGATGAGAGCTAGTGTAGGTGGAGAGGACCCAGGGTCTGGGGAATGAGTGCGGCACCTCAGCAGTTAAAATCAGAAACATGAGGAGAGATGGCAGTGGGAACACAGGAAGACCTGTCATTGCCCCTGGTAAGAGGGAGAAAGTGATCAACTGGGCCGAAAGCTTTCTGAGTACAACAGATACTGAAACTAGTTGAGAATGGGGCCGCTTACAAGCTATTTGGTTTTCCTCCATGACAAATGCAGTGGGAAGCCTTATTGGAGAGAGAAAAGGGAGCCGGAGCTATACACTGCTAGTAGCATCATGGAAAATGGTTTAAGGGAGTAACAAAGATGATAATCAGCCCTGACAATAAATTTAGACGTTGGCCACACCAGCACACTTCACAGTGTCTTCCGTGCCTCAGTGCTCTTTGTCAACAACTGAATGAGCAATGAAAACCAGTGGGTCACTCTATTCCTGTCCGTGCGATGGAAGGGGTGAGAACACAGATGCAGAGCAGCTTCCTTACAGACGTGCCACCTCAGCAGCAGGGCTCCCGAGAAGCTTGGGAAGGTTGTTTACACCTGTCTCCTCTGGGCTTGCTTGACATTGCAGTGACTAACTATTTTTGTTTGCACAATTATGCAATGAAATAAACTATGAACTTATGGAATAAAAATGAAGATTAGTGTGCAATTCACAACTGATACTTTACCTTGCCTTGCCCTTGCCCTTGGCTTTAACGCTACCTAACAGTCGAGGGAGTCTTTTTCTGAGATTCAAGGCTTGGGCTTCAGAATCTTCAGCTTTGTCGGTATCTAGGCAATGGCTCTGTAGGTAGTTGCACTCAACTGACTGTAGTTAGTCCTGAATGATCTATGTAGCTCTTTTAAAAAATAATTTATGACTTTATGTGTATGAGTGAGTTGTCTATATGGATGCCTTTGTACCACTTGTTTGTGGCATATGTGGAGACCAGAAGGCGGCACTGGATCCTGAGGAACTGTAGTTACCAATGGTTGTGAGCTGCTATGTGTGGGCTGGGAATCGAACCTGGGTCTTCTGGGAGAGCAGCCAGTGCTCTTATTTATGAAGCCATGTCTCCTGCCCTTCTTCCTCATGTTTAAATTAGTTGTTAAGTTAGCATACAAGGAACCCAGGTAATAGGTTTGGTGTTGACATTTCATACATCTGTGTTCTTTGTTCTAATTCATTTCCTTCCCCTCTCCACCTTCTCTTCTGTTACTTTTTTTTTTCCTTCTCCAAGCTCCTCCCCCTCCGCTTTCACAGTGCATATGTATTTTTTCTTGCCAGGTTAGAATCCCTCTAGATTTGCTTTCTGATGGTATAATGCTCCTAGAACCCACCCTATGCGTGAAGTTATATCAACGTGAACTGTATTCAGGAGATGGGGGTGGGTCTCTGCATATGGTTTAGACATTGGTGTGATTGATGGAGTCAGTCACCTGGTGGCATAGGAAGACTCCTGGGCTTTGAATGTGGAAGGTAATGAGTTGGAAAAATAGGTTTTAAAGAAACCGGCTTCAATGTTCTATAAAACTTATTCTTCTAGAACACATTGTTCCTTAAGATTATGGGATAGTTTTATGCTCCCCTTGCTTTCTTTATTCGGTCACGTTTCTTCCGAGCTGCTTTTGTAATGTTCTTTTCTTTCTCTCCCCTGCATTTAGTCAGCTGTATGACTAGAGAGGATGTGCTTTTCCAGGCATTTGATTTTAAAAATCAACTTTATTGAGGTATAATTTGCATATAATAAAATGCACCCATTCTTACGGTTGAATGAGTTTCAAGAAACGGAGCCTGTCATGGAATCGTCACCGCAATGAAAATAGGAACTGTCTCCCTTCAGAAAGTTCTCTGCAGCTCTCTGCAGTCATGTTTCCATGCCCGCCCACAGGCAGCCACAGATCTGTTTTTGGCTATTGTCAGATTTGTCAGGCATTCAACTTGAAGATACATCTTTCCTGTTCAACATCACCTGTTGCCTCTTCTCCAGATCTCCCTCCGTTGTCCTTTACAGATGGAGCCTGGGAGCTGCTCTCCATGCTCCCCAGGGAAGCCTAACCCTTGGTCCTGCCTTCTCCAAGTCTCTCACTCTGTTGTCTTCTCATTCTCCTTCAGATGTTGTTCTTGGTTCTTTTCCTGTCATATAATCTTTCTGTAGACTAGGCAGACTATAGACTGTCTGCAAGCATTTGCCTATGAGGTTTGTTTTTTCCAGAGTCAAAAAAACTCGCTTTCAAATTTGAACAATGTTACCTTCTAGAAGGTCCATTAGAGGTGGAGAAGAAAGCTTTTAGATTACAATTTGACAAGCCTTCAATGCCAATTACAACACACAACACACACACACACACACACACACACACACACACAATATATATAATCTCAAACTGGGAAAATAAAACCACACATGAAACTGAACTTATTTTCAAAATTGTCTTTGTTACAATACACTATAATTTATGATAACTAAGTAATATTTTAAAATTGTAAATATGTGAGTACATTTGGGTGATTATCAGAACAATGAGTCTTCATTGATTATCCCATCTTAAAATTTCATATCCCAGAAACCTTTGACTTTAGGAAGTGGGTTTTTCTTTGGATACCAGTGTAAAGGACATCATGTATATTTAGTTCTGCTTTATTTGATTAAGTAGGAGGGAACTACTTAGGAGGACTAATTTAAATCTATTTCACTTGGCATCTGATTGGGTTTAGATGTTCTGAGATATATAGGGCTAGATATGTAACGAGAGGCTTTATAACGGTAAGTATTCTATAAGAACAGTCTTGCAGTGTACTTTTGTATTTGAAAGTCTTCCAAGGTGTGAACCCCTAAGATTTTCCTCTGCTCACCTCTATTTTTGTCTGTTCTCTCTGTCTCTCTAAGCAACAGAAGTCAGACTTGTTGATTTATTCTTTTTGAGTAACGTGTTGCTTCATTGTGCCTGAGACACGTGACACACGCTCCTTGGCGCTTATATGTGCAATAGAAACATCTATTCACTTGCTTCTGCAGTATTTGTTTTTGTGGGTAATCTTTCAAAAGAGGATGCACTTGCAAGCTGCTCACAGGTCTGGTACAGAGCCAGCTACCCTGGTGTTTTCTGATCCCTTTCATTACAGCACCACTACCTGGGGCAACGATGTGTGATTCACTGGGTTTCTTGGCTTCGTCTTCATGCCGGTCTCTGAATTCATGAATGGAAGTTGTTGTGATGTGATTAGTATTAACTTGACAGTCTTGCTGCTGTTTTCATCATACTTACTGATATATATCAATCAAGTGATGTGATGATGACCCTTCCAAGAACTTCTTTGATAATCTATTATAACACATGCACCAAACACACACACACACACACACACACACCAATGTACACACATGCCAAGACACATACCACCAACTACCACCACCAGCACCACCACCACATACAAAACACCTGTTATTCCTCACTTTTCTTGGTGCCTGCCTTCTTGTCTCCCTGACATTGCATCCTAATTTGCTTCATTTCCCCCCGCCCCGCCCTCTATGTCCTTACCCTTATCCTGCCCCCTCTTATACTTTTCTCTGTAGAGTGGAGCTGTTGTAAAAGCCATGTAACTCTTCAGACTTTCCCTAAATACACAGGCAGAAGGTTCATTTGGTCAGAGGACGTAATGCAGACATCACCCGATGGTGTGAGTGAGAAATGTTCAGTATATGTCTGCAAAGAAGTCGAAGGAGAAGACTTTATTGTTCATGCTCCTTTCCTCCCCTCCCGGCTCCCAAACTCAGCCACAAGAGAGGAACTGAGAGGTTCTGTGACAGTGACAAGATACAGAATGCACAAACCATGCTGCATTAAGACAATAAGAAGCCATGGTTGAAACCTTAAACGTTCAGAGATGAGTCACATTGCCAAGGTGCTATCTGTCTTTGGATTTCTTCACAAAATGAAAGAGCAGTCACAATTAATAACACATCTGGAAGATTTTGCAATTAAGGTAGAGAGATTATGAGGAGTCAATTCAGGCAGAGAGTCAGCTTTTTTTTTTTTTTTTTTTTTTTTAAAGTTCAAGCTTTTTAATAGGAAAAAAAAAGAGTTTTGTGTTTCTTGTTTCTGTTCTGCCTGCTTCTAAGAGCTGGGTCATCACTGGCAAGCACCTGAGCCTCTAGTCACTGCCTCCGGCTCTCCCAGGTGGCACGTGGACTGACTTTGAGTTGACTCTCATGCTTAACCGTTAGATTCGCTCGTGGATGGTTTCTTTCATCCAAAACTATGCTTCGTTCTCTAAGATGTTTAGTTAAGGAAGCTTCAACTTTCAGCACAGAGAGATAAACGTCTCAATGATACCATCTTGTGATTTAGTCTCTTGTGTCTCGAGGTGGATCTAGCACGTTTGCAGGGCAACACATAGTGAGGGCTGACAATGAAAATCTAGAAGCTGCTTGGCCACTTCCCATTGTGGGATGTGAACATTTACGGAGGAAGGTGAAGAACCTCAGAGCACCTCAAGGGACTGGGTGCCGCTGCCTGCTCAGTAACAGACGCTCCGTGGGCTTTACCAAGTTACTGCGTCATTAATGGCATTTACTTCTCGTGGGTTCATTTTTAATCCCATTGGTTGATTCTGGGAAAGTGTTCTCCTTTATAGTCATAGGTTAGGAACATCTGTCTTGCCCAGACCACTGTGGTTTCCATCCGTTGCACAGAGCTTTATGTACTGGGTCACCTTTGGGTGCTTAACTATAATAACTTTTCATGAGTGTATTCAAAATAACACACGTGCCCTTGTAAAACCAGACAAGGTCTGACCAGAAAAGTCCGTGATACTGTCATATGGCTCATAGAGAAGACTCACTGTAATCAACTGCTGAGTTTAGAAAAATTAGTCAATAAGATATACAGGCCAAGAAGAGATTTAAGATGGGAAAAGGTTTTGTTATGCTATTTGTTCTAACTCCGTGTGTGAAGATGTACTATGACACCTAATCAATTAATATGGATCAGTTTGTATTCCCTCCTACTGCAATTAGTAGACCCCACTTTTTGAGGGTTGGTAGATTTACAACCTTGTTTTTTTCTATGAGAAAGATATTGAACAGAGAACTGAGGAGTTAGCAAGACCTGATATAGGCCTTCAAATATTTTGCGTTTATTAGTCATCCAAGCCGTGCCATAGCCCTGGGTATACTCTTCACAGACCTCCTCAAAACTGAAACAACTTGTTAAATGCCAGGTAGCTCTGAAAGCATAAAACCGGAGTCCGGGTTCAGAGCTTGTTTCTAGAACCTGAAGTCACTTGCAATGTTTACTGTCTCCTTTCCCCAAAGCCTGCCTTTTTGTCAGTTTGTCTGTCTCCCCATCTCCCTCCCTTCCCCTCCCTCCCTTCCCTTCCTCTCTTTCTCCTCTGTCCTTCCATGTCTCATATATGAGAATGGCTTTGTTTTAGTTTAGATAGATTGGGGTCTAGAAGCCAGGCAAACTCTTATTTTCCTACAGTGTTTGGGATTCCAATGGCAGATGATTCTGAGCCAAAGCTGTCAAGGCAATGTTTCTGTGTAGTGTGATGGGTAGCATAGCTTCTGGGGCCTGGCAGAGGAGAGGCAGAGCTTTGAGGATCTGTTAACTTATAAAAGATAATCCGTGCTGCCATGCTAATCCCTCTTATTTATAGTCACCTGTGAACTAGGAAGAAACTTGAGCAGTTCATTGAATGGTGTACAAGATTAACTCAAAAGGCTGCATGGCTCCGTGGCTCAGCCAGTAGTAATACTTGCAGTACTTGCCGAGAAGCAGAATTCAGATCCCAGCATCCACATCAGGTGGTCTATAACCATCTGTCACTCTAGCTGTTTTCTGGCTTCTGTGAGCATCCTTACACACATGTGCATACCCACATCAGGTGATCCATAACTCAGCCTAGCTCTCTTCTGGCTCCTGTGAGCATCCTTTTTTTTATTTTTATTTTTTTATTTTTTTTTTTGGTTTTTTCGAACAGGTTCTTGTATCAGTCCCTGGTGTCTTGAACCATCTGTAGACTTAGGTTCTGGCTGACTAGACATCCTTGCACCTTGCTCCCAAGTGCAGGGATTAAAGGCGTGCGCACCTACGCCCTCGGCTCCTGTGAGCATCCTTAAACACACATGCACATATACACAGACACACACGTGCATATAAATAAAAATGTTTGAAAATTCTAAAAAATAAATAAATAAATAAAATAGGTGAACTAGAATCCTCCAATCTAGCTTGTAGTGGAGTGAGGACAGATATCCTCATCTGTAGTTATATTTACATGTGAAATAGATGGTGATGTTTACAAGATAGGAGGGGTCTTAAGTAAGCAGAAATCCTACAGTAGGAGTCAGCAACAGCTTAGAAACTCAACTCAGCTTGGGCAGCATAGAAACAAGGCAGGGCCTTAAGTGACTATTCAAGGAAATGGTGGGGGTTGTAATATGAACAGTAGTAACGGTGCATCTGTAACAGGTATACAGTGAAAAGCCACAGAATGTGTGGAAAGGGATATTGCACAGACGAGAGGAGAACCCTCTCACTACGTCTAGTTATTCAGTTAATTGGAAAATGACTAGTCTGAACAAATCATCATAGCCATGGAAATTACTAAGTATTTTAAATCCCAAGTTTTGTTAGCACATGTGGGGTGTGTGTGTCTGTGTGTGTGTGCGCGCGCGCACTCACAATTGCTGGGCATACATGCAGAACTGTTGGCATTTCCAGACCCAATTTTACTTCTTCTCTACCCTGTTTATGCTCTGCAAGGCTGTCCTGAATGTTCACAGTCACTAGATTCTCCATCTCTCTGGATTCTGGTTGAATCTGGCCACTTAGAAGCCCAGCTGGAGAAGGGAGAATCTGAGGTTGGCTTTTCTTTTAAAGACCTTGTGCTCTTGTTATGAGCTTTCATAGGATACTCTAGATCTCTAGACCAAAGTTCACTTATTTTGGGGGTGGGTGATGAGTTTTTGATTTTTCTCTGTATGACTTTCTTGGGTTCCAGAAACTAATCTGTTCTCTTGCCCTTTCAGGTCTACACTTGATAATAATGGCTCCAACTGTTCGTAGCACTTAGTTTTTATCTTATGCAATATGTCATAGTTCTCAAACTTCAGTACATGTCGCCTGAAGGAATTGTTAAAACACATGGCTGAGCCTCAGTCCCAACTCTTGTGATTTACTAGGTCTGAGGTGAGGCCCCTATTATATTTCTAACAAGTTCCTTGTGTTGGCTGCCCGCTGCCACAGAGCCTTGTGACTTCCTTGTGCCTTGATTTCAGCTCATTAAACCAGCCCATTATTAAATTCCTTTTTCTAGTCTTCTAATTTGGGCATACCATCTGCTTAATACTGGGACGTCACCTGGCTCTTTTCTGTGTATCAAAGGTGGCCCTGGTAACAGAACCAGAGTGATAGTCTGGAATTAATTTAATTGTTACGTATTCAAGCAGTAGAGTAGGGGAAAGTGAGGGATTGCCAATTCAAGTATGCTCCGCTGTTATAATTATTTACATTATCAGTGGTAATGTGGCATAAACTGTAGAAGGAAAATAAATGACTGAGATCTAGTAGCTGTGATAACACTGTAGATCAATGGTAATGTATTTGCTTTTGTATTTTACTTGAATGAACAATGTGTAGTGTGTGTGTGTGCGTGTGTGTGTGCGTGGTGTGTGTGTGTGTGTGTGTGTGTGTGTGTGTGGATAAGCAGGATACTTTGAATCATATGTGAAGAGTATAATGACAAAAGCAGCATGCTTTTAAAATACTTGCTTTTTTTGGAAAACCACGAAATATACTATGTTGGAGTGTTTTGAAAACAATATATTCAGGGAGGGTGGGATGGCTCAGCAGGTAAAGGTAGCTTAGGTAATACCATCTACGTGACCATTGAATTGGACTAGAGTTTGATCAGATGATCAGTGGGCACACAACTGAAGGCAGTGCTTTCTCCTCCACTTTAACTGGTTTTTGATTATACTTGAGATTATATTTTAATTGCAACATTTCTCCCTTCACTTTCCTCCCTCCAAACCCTCCCATCTACCCACCCTGCTCTCCTTTAAGTTCATGGCCTCTTCTTTCTTCATGAATTGTTATTGCATACATATCTGCAATGTACATTCCCAAACATAACCTGCTAAGTCCATATAATGTCACTTGCATTTATGTTTGAGGACAGGGTCCTCTTCTCGAATCATTCATTAGCAGGTTGTCCAATAGTGATGGGTCATCCCCACCCCACAGGCCCTCCTCCATCCATGCCTGCTGTTGACAGCTAGTCCCTGTACAAACCCAGTGTAATCACCCAAAGCTCGTGTGAGTTTGGGATTGTAATGACTGTGTCTTGCCCAGGACATGGCTGTTGACAGCCCCTCTTCCCATTTTCTGGCTTTTATATTCTCCACCCCTTTTTGCAGTGTTTTCTGAGCCTTAGATGGGGGTGGTACGGTATGGATTTCTATAAATCATATTTCTATAAGTCGTTTAGGGCTGACGACTCATCCATCACTATTTTAGCCATGAATCTTTTGTATAGCCACAAATCTCTACATTCATCATTTACTAGGAAGAGGCTTTCCTGAGGTTAAGGGCAATGTACATCTATGAGTTTAAATGTAAGTATTCAGGACTCAGTTTGACACTATGTCAGTTTGCTAAACAGTAGTATTTGGTTCCTTGACCCCTTACCCTGGGCCCATAGTCTCCCTTACTGTGGGCTTTTGGCCAGCTTTAAAGTACCGGGCATGGAATCCCTACTATGGAACGAGTCTCAAATCTAGGGAAGAGTTACCCTCATAATGGTGATCTATTATTACATAAGTGGGTACATCTTGCTATTGATTCCCCCTGACTTCCTGTGACCTGAATAGCACTGTCGGAACTGCGAAAATTAGCTGACAGGGAGGAAAGTGGAAGCTTCCAGATAAGTTCCATCTTGATTTCACTATGTGATGCATTCCAAGTGTTTAGTGTTTCAGTAATCTTACTGCCTAGTTCTCATGGGCAACTAAGATGAATGGCAAGAAACCATACTGTTTGGGGGGAGATCTTTGGGGCTTCCCTCACCAGAAATTTATTTATTTTTTTTAAATTTTGTATTATTTCCAACATCTCTCTAATTCTCTGGCTCTTGGTACCCAATGCCATTTAGCTTCAGTGAGTTAAACTGTTTTAGATTCTCTAAGTGGTGGAATCAGGCAGCATTCACCTGTCTCTCCAGGCTTCATTTTATTTAAGATAACATTGTTAAAATTGATACGTATTGATGCAGATAATACGGTTTCCATCCTACTTACTTGTTGATTCATTTTTTATTTTTAATTTTATGTGTATGAGTGTTCTGAACGTCAGTCTGTGCACCATGTGTATGTGGTGCTCACGGAGTCAGGAGAGCATGTTGGATCCCCCAGAACAGAGTACAGATGATTGTCAGCTGCCATGTGAGTGAGAAGGAATCCAACCCAGGTCCCCTAGAAGAGCAGCCAGTGCTCTTAAAATGCTGAGCCATCTCTCCAGCCCCTTTTATCCAGTTAAAGAGACTGAATAGTGGGCACCATTCCTTGATCCATTCACCTGTTGATGGTTATTTAGTTTGATTTCATGTTTTGCTTGTTGTAAATAATACTTGGGTGAACACAGTGCAGATATTTCTTTGATATGCTGTTTTCATATATTTTGTCCATATAATCACTAGTGAAATTTCTGGGTTAGATAGTAGTTGTAGTTTTGCCTCTTTGAGGAACCTCTGTACTGTTTTGTATTGTTTCTGTGCTAATTTAAATTCCACCAACTGTGTTCAAGAGGTCCCCCTTTCCACATCTTCTCTAACACTTATGGCCTTTTAGCCTTTTTGATAATAGCTATTCTAACAGGTACAAGTAAAAAATCTCATTGTGATTTTAAACAAGCTTAATTACAGAGTTCCCTAGTTCTTTCTTATGACCCCAGGGAAGTTCAACAGAATAAAGGAAATATTTAAAACTGTGAATATTCAGCGTTATAATGCATATGCTCTATATGCACAAGTTTATCTTTTAAAATTTTAAAAAAAATCATTGTTCATAAGAAAAATATTTGTCTTTTAAATAATATATATTAATTAACTTGAGAACCTAGCTCTGTCACCTCTTGCTAACTAAACAATGCCCAATTAGTGAGTTACAAGCAAGCCCCAAGAGGAATAATTTAACCACCAAGAAAATTCAAGACCTCATCAATCTATATTGACATGTAAGGGAAGTGATAGACCTTCCTGTCTATAAATGTCTAACAGTACATTCACCTTGGATTTGGGGCTTAGTATGTCATCTTGAGGGTTTGAGAGAGGCATTAGTAGACTATAACTATATTAACTGAAGTCTGAACCTGATGATGACCTAGAGCTAGTGAGGTAGAAATGCTTGAGACTACCTGACCTACTCTAGGGAAAAGAATTCAAAATCTCAAGGAAAAGAAAATACAGAAACAGAGTAACCCTATTTAGGATGACAGGGCACAAAGGCAATGGCAGCTCTTGGAGAGTTTCTGTAGTTTCTATTCTCTCTGGGAAGGAGAGTGCCAATTCTGTTATAGAAGAACAGATTCCTGGATCCCATGGGATCAATACAGCTTTTGAGGTCTAGTTGCCAGCCCTTCTTGTTACTAGCAAGATGTTTCAATTTTCAGTTTGCCACTGGTGTGTGGGTCTTGCTCTTGCAAAGATCTAGGAGAGTGGTTTTCTGCCTATTTTTTTTTTTTAATAATGGAAACTCTTTATTAAACCTTACTCTATGTCATATCCACTTTGATCATTTAGGAAAACCTAGGATGTAGGGCTGGAGAGATGTCTCAGTAGTTCCGAACATATACTTCTCTTATAGAGGACTGGAGTTTGCTTCCCAGCACCTATGTCATGGGGCTCATTACCACTTCTAACTCCAGCCCCAGGGGCATCTGACTATCTCTTCTGAATGTGCACGTGGTGGACACTGATCTCTGGAGGTAGCCAACTCTGCATTTATGGTAGAACAGATATACTAGGTCTTAAGGCTGAGAAGCTGTGCTGGTTGGTTTTATGCCGACTTGATACAAGCAAGAGTTATCTGAAAGGAGGGAACCTTAACTGAGCAAATGACTTCTTAAGTTCTGATTGTAAGCTATTTTCTTAATTAGTGATTGATTGGGGGTGGGGGGAAGGGCCCAGCCCATTGTGGGTTGTACCACCCCTGGGCTCATTGTCCTGGGCTTTAAGAGAAAGCAGGTTGAGCAAGCTATGGGAAGCAAGCCAGTAAGCATCACCCCTCCACGGCCTCTGCTTCAGTTCTTGCCTCCAGGTTCCTGTCCTTTTTGAGTTCTATTCCTGACTTCCTTCAATGATGAACAGTGATTTAAAAGTATAAACCAAATAAACCCTTTCCTTTCCAACTTGCTTTGGGTCATGGTGCTTCATTGTAGCAATAGAAACCCTAACTAAGACAGAAGCCATGTTAACTATGCAAATAAAGAATGAAATGCATCTGCCCCCCAAGGGGCTGCCAGGCACATGTAGGCAGAATTGCCCTGTGTTATGGCAGGCCTAGATATGTGTTTCCTTAATGTTTCTGTCTATAAGCTAATTCAAATATCAGATACTCCCCTTGGTCTTCTTGTGTAGCTACCGATGTATAGTTTCCTTAAGTCATAACTAAACATGTGCCTGTGACATGGTAATAGAGAAAAATATTACCTTAATTTATGGTTGGATCTTTAAGATACATTGAGACTTGCTTCAATTAGATAGGTGTACATATACCTTCCTGTGGAATGGCTTTGAAAGCCAGTGGGAAAAGCAAATTTTCACTGAAAAGTTTCCCAGAAAACTAGGATGGCTGCACACCAAGGGAAAGGAAATATTCGGAATTTTTCAGTTCTTGGACTCTGACTACAAACTTGAAGTGCTCCTCGGAGACTTTAAATGCTACACTGGTACCACTAAAAGTAGAAATGTATAGAAATCACTTGTTCTTGTTCATTGAGATGGGGGTCCCCTATGTAGACCAGATTGTCCTCAAAATGATGGCGGTCCACCTGCTTCTGCCTCCCAAGTGCTGGGTTGTCGGCATACATCACTACACTTGGGTTATGGATATCTTGGTGTAAATGTTCATATTCAAAATCTAACATTAATTCTCAGTCCCCAAATGTATAATGCATATAGATATAGCTTGTAACAGGTAGAAACACATGGATTTCATGATCCATGTAATGAAGTCTATAATGATAAAAAGGGATGAATATGAATCTATATGAATATATGAATATTATATATAGTCATATATTGGTCTTAATTAGGTGGTAGTGTTTACTGCTCATGTAAGGTTCCAGTTTTCCTTTCTTTGTGGGTTCAGACAAATACACACCCCCACCCCCCGGAAAATACTTCATTTTCTATTTCCACTGCCAAGGAGAAGTAAGCACTTGGCATTCACACGGCAGGGACAGCGGTATGTGTTTACACGGTTTATTGTAGATAATCCACAGTCAAATCATGGAGACACTATAATCTGTTAAAATCTGTGAACACATACTGTTGTATGTGTTGGGTGGGATTTGGGGATTTGAACATAGGACGTATCAGTTGCTGCTGTATCAGTTGTTGGCTGTGTGAGCTCTAAGGTGGCTGGTTTGAGTGAGGTCAGAAGGCAGGCCTGATATGGTAGGTCCTCTACGAAGCGCAAACTCTTCTCCATGAGTCTTACGGCTCAGCAGAATTAAAGTGTTGGAAGAATATGTGATAGCTAGATCTTTGGGATAGCTGGCAAAGGCTGAAGGAGGCTCATGCCACAGACTCCTGCTCTCATGGAACAACTTATTCTCCATCCAAAAAGCAGCCTCTCTGGCTTGTTTCTGGTCTCTAATACAATCTGCATGCTTACATGATTATAAGACACAAGGTGAGTGTGTGACCCGAACTGCTTATCCTGAACTAGATACTATTTAATACAATGACCCATACAGTTAATTGTTCTCAATAGATGGCTGTGGAGATGTTCCTGTTTCAGATCACATGGAAGCTTACCAAAGAGATCCACAGAGGATGAGACACTCAGCTGTTAGATGGCGAGTGATCCATGCTATGAATGTTATTCATCGCCTCTCTCCATTCTATCTTGTCACTTATTCAAACATTCCATGTCCACTTAAGCAGGATGGCCGAATAGAGGTGATGAACATTATGCCTTTTTCCTTACCAGGCTAATTTGGGTTCAACAGTCTTCTGGGTATCCAACTTGCCAAGATCAGAGAACAACACAGAACTCCGGATACAACATTGTTTTCACGGGATGACCCAGCTACCCAGAATCTCTGACTCAGATTAGATGAATGCTTCTCATTAGGGAGGAGGCAGATTTTTGTTTCTACAAAAAAAAAAAAAAAAAAAAAAAGACATAGAATTTGAATAATACACCTTTTCTTAAAGTGCTTCTACAATTTTTGGATATATGAAATATATTCATCTTCTTGATATACCCATGAAATCGTCCTCAATTACTGAACTTTCTTACTTAGATAGTAGCCTCAAGCCTATAGTATTACCATATGTATAACATATAAAATAGTGGGCTTAATAGAATAGTGGGAAGGCCTTCCAAATGCTCAACTGAAAGATGACTGGTGAAACTGTCAGGCTGAACTGCATTCATGTATTGGCCTCACATTGGTGTTATTTCTTTTAGAGTTTTGTTGCTGTAAACAGACACCATGACCAAGACAACTCTTAGCAGGGCAACATTTAATTGGGGCTGGCTTACAGGTTCAGAGATTTAGTCCATTATTATCATGACGTCCGGAAGCATGGCAGCATCCAGGCACACATGGCACTGGAGGAGCTGAGAGTTCTACTTCTTGTTCCGAAGGCAAACAGGAGAAGACTGAATCTCTCAGGCAGCTAGGAGGAAGGTGTCAAAACCCACCCCACAGTGACACACTTTCTCCAACAAGGTCACGCACCCTAATAGCGCCACTCCCTGGGCCAAGTGTATTCAACCCACCACAATAGTACAGGATAATTTTTCCATGCCTCATTGCATAGCATTGCTTATCGCCATCTGAGGTGGAATTGTAAACATATAGCAAAGCAGATTAAAAAAATAAAAACGATAGCTTCACCTCATTCACCTCATTCTCTAGCTTCACCTCATCTGATCCATCTTAGTTATTTTCATCAGGCTGATGAAAATACATATGGAAACAGGTAGGCCCTTAGCAGTGGCCTCCAGACTTGCCTTGACCGCCTGGTATTGATCTCTTCTGTGGCGGCAGCTGTGTGAGGCTGAGTACATTAGAGTTTCATGAGGGTCTGACATTAAAGAAATTGAAGATTTTATTTACTCTTAATAAGTATATCTTCATTTATCTATAAGTTGGTCTCAGCAATTGTCTCATAGGAACTTCTGGAGCACAAATGATCCCTGCCCTTACCTTCATGTATGATTCAGTTTCAGAATCCCATGTGACTCCCTGGAGCTAGCTTAGAACGCATGTGTCCATCTTACCACGCGCTGACAGCTTTTCTATAGCTGCCAGTCGTCCTCTATTACATGATGAGGTTGTGGAATTCGGTAGCTCTGCACCTCTCTCTTAGTCAGTTCACCCTCAGTCTTATTTTCTCCCCTCCCCCCGACTTTTGTTACTTCTTTTCTTTAGCGTTTTATTTATTTATTTATTTATTATTTTTAACTTAAGAGAAATATTTAAATATGTGTTTTCTCACAGATGTTAGGCATTTATTTAGTGATCATGAAAAGAAGATAATATTCTATCTCCAGAGTTACATTAAAAAGAAGACAACTACCTATAAGATCTAGACAGTATGGTCACTTAAAAAAGACCTACATAAGGATACCCCCCAGGTAACATGCCATAGGGATAGGGGAAATTTCACAAGGCCCCACTCCTAGATGAAGACTCACAGGGAATCAATGGTTGCTGAGAGAGGGAGACCCCATCTTCTTCGAAGTTGAGAATCCTTGTTGCAGGAAGTATTAAAAAAACAAGTAACGCAGGCTTTCCGCATATTACTGTCGCCAACTCTGCCCGCCAACTCCGCTGCCTCCACTGCTCTCCCCAAAGTAGCAACTGATCGTAGCCTTTCCAGCTCTGGTTTGCTGCTTCAGTGCTGCCCATACCCTCTCAGCCATAACCCCCCTGGTTGGCGGGTCCACATTCCAGTAACCCAGTAAAACAAAACTCCTGAAGTTACATAATTAACCAGTCAGATTTATATATCAACAATTCTCAAATCACAAGATGCCCACACAATAATTTCTGAGCCAAATGATAATGATACAAACTGCCCACCTAGATTAGACAATTATTCTATCCCTTTATTAAAAACATTTCTACCTGTGGCTATTTAAAGTCATGCTGGTTCTAAATCATCCTGCTCATCCGCCTCCATCTTGGCTCCTCCTCTCTCTCCCCATCTCTCTGTAACTCGTAGCTCTGCCTCCCTTTTCCCTGTTCAATCACAGTCCTCCTGCTGCACTAATATTTAAATAGATTGGACAGGGAAAATCCTCCCACAAATCCTGATAGGTTATCCAGTCCCACGCTGTAAAACAAACACATGGACATAAAAACAACACTAAATGAACTCAGTAGGTTACACACATACACACATCCTATATATGTATATATACCCTATATATATGTATATTCTCTATAAATATATATTATATATATGTATACCCTATATAGGTATATATCCTATATATATGTATAGTATATATGTTATATATATATCATATACATATTTATATATATCCTACATATATCCTATATCTATATATGCATATATACATATACATACACACATATATGTACACACAAACATTTGTAACAATAATAATTAAAGATGAGCAGTTGAATTTTAGAAGGTGTCAAGGGTTTGTGGGAGGAGCTGGAGGGGAGAGAAGAAAGGAGGGGGTGAAAATGATGTTATAATATTCAAGTATGAAATTCTCGACAGAATAAAAATGTTTAAATTAAAGGAGGCATCTAGAATTCAGTCTCTCTCTGTCTCTGTCTCTCTGTCTCTGTCTCTTCTCTGTCTCTCCATTCTACTCAAGTTCATTTCAGAGGTGGTATGTTTTTTAATGTTAGGAATTTCAGGGGTGAGTTATGACATTAACAGAGTCACTTTATTCAACTAAAACTCCCAGTGGCATTACTTTTTCAGCAATATTGCTAAAGTAAGAGAACATTCTACTTCTCTAATTTGCCCAAGCAGTATAGCACAGTCATTAGCGAGCAGAATTAGAACTGCACCTACCAATTACTGAACAAAAATTAGAGCTGTAAATAATGCACAGCATCTAGCTCCAACCCAATGGCTTTATCTGCTTATCTTCCCACAGAAGAAAGGCTGATAAGTTATATTATTTAAGACAGTAGTGATAAGCACCTGTTACTATTTGGAATTAAACATTCATAAATCAAATGAGTACTTTCCTCCCAGGAAAAAGATCATTGAAATCAATTTAACTGGCAATGTCCTAAATCTTTTGAACTTCTATCTCAGGGGAAGAACTAGGAGCCTCTTTCTTAGAACCATTTCTTCAGTGTAAATTTTAGGTGTGATAATTTTATGTATTTGATTTGGCAGTGCGGATAGTTCTATCTGTGCACTCATGTTCCTCTTAAAAAAAAAAAAAAAACCCAAACATTTCATTTTAAAGAAGGATTAATGTTGTTTAAAAATATTTAATAAAGAGGTTCAGGCAGTCAGAATGAAACACACAGATATTATCGAGAGGTTTATTTGGTATTCTTGGCTACATTTTAAACTTTAAATTTTTGGATGACTGCATAAATATAATTACCCGGAGATTATGCAAACATTGTCTTTACCTCTTATACATTTACCTCTTTTGGTGTATTTGCTTGTGGTATTACCATTATTATGTAAATTTTAAATCTATAAATTTTGAGTGACTTATTTTCTTCAAGAAGCATCTACTGGGTGTTTGTGGAGCACCAAACCATGGGAGAGGGTAGCATGGGGAAAGGGGATGGACAAGACCCCACTCTCTGTATGTGAGGAAAAATCTTCTAGGCAGAGTCAGTAACCTTGGCTTGGGTTAGATAAACCTTCAGGGGATTCTTTAGTGCAGTCCATTTACCATGTTCAGGGCCAGTTGGATGAAGGACATTTAAGTTGTGTAATTTAGAAGAGTAACATGTCCTGGTCATAAATAATCTTTAACATTCTGAACTACTTAGAAATACGAGATAATATCAAGTAAGGGAGTACATTATAAGAAGTGTTTATTAAATGAAACAAAATTAATTAAATTCTGTCCTGTAATAAAAATTGACATTCACTGATGGATACAATTTAAACTGATTTTAATCTTTAAGCTTTATAGATTTTACTTTACTGGGGCTCCTTCGAATCACCTTCTAAGAGGGCTTTTGAAGGAGTTTTCCTTAAAAATGCTATGCTGGAAAAATCTAATTTGCTTTAAAAAAAAAAAAAGATCTTCCTGATCAAGATTAGAAACTTTAGTTTCAGGAATAATTATTTTATATAGCCTAATGTCATCAAGAAAATCGGTATTTAAGTCTTTTCAATTTAGAGAATTGTTAGTTGTATCTATTCTTAACCTATTCATTCTCTGTAAAAATTTATATGATTGAATATTCTACAGCATACTTGTTAATTTCATTTGGTGTTGAGTGGGGAAGGAAGAGTTTGACCGATGTTGATAACTTCCAGTACTCTTCATCTCAGCGAGCCCATTAGAGTTACCTGAAAACATTATCCGGTACATGCTACCCACCTGGGACTGACCTGTCCTTTTATCCTGACGTTCAAAAATGTATTTATTTCTACATGAACCTAAGATATCAGATTACTGACTCTTTTGTTACATGACCACTATGCTAAATAAAACTAAGTTAAGTTTTTATTATGTCAGGTATTCATGCATTAATCCTGGTCCTTAAATTATGGCCTCAGTGTAGCTCTTCAAAAAAAAAAAAAAAAAAAAAACAAAAACGCCAATTAACCCTTTCTAGGTAGAAAAGTGGGAAGGAAACGTGTTGGAGTTGGAAGAGCTAAGACAATGCATCGTTTTATAGTCAAGGTTGGCAGGAAATGCAGAATGCTAGAATCATCAACCTTGTCATCTTACAACAAATAATGGAAGGCTGCCTGGATTCTAATTTTAGTTCTAATACCTATGGAATATTGTCACAACTTTGGTAGATATTATGAAGAGACTATGGTAACATATAGTTCTCTGTCCTTGCACGCTCTTTTAACTGATCTTGAGGTATTCATGATAGGTTGTTACATAGTATATTGAATCTCATGGTGTCAGATACATAGGCTGTGGAATATCATACGAGAGGAGGATGTACTGTTTGTGCGTTTATAAAGGTAGATTTGAGAATAACTTTGAACAGGTCACAAGAAACAAAAAAATTAATTTAAGGTATATCATTGTTAGCAACAACAGCAAGGAGTTCTTGGCAGAAGAGAAAGGCTTTATAAGTGAGTGGGTAAGCAAGTGCTGTCAAGACTCACTGAAAACCAGTGGACCCTGTGAGTTTGCTCAGCTTTCATGTCAGGGTTGCCATTTTGCTCTTTCAGTAGTCCATTTTGTCTATCCTTTTTACCACAGAGGCCACACTGGTACCTCCAGCTGCTCTACAAATGGCTGTAACTATCACGTCTGGAGAGCTCAAAGTGGTCTAATCATTGCACATATATTATTATACTTCCATATTTTCTTTATACATATATTTTATGAAGTGGACATTGTCATTACCATTTAGAAAAGAAGAAACCAACACTTGGCCAGATCAACTGATTACATAGCCAGAAGGGGCCAGAGACATGAGCAGATCTGTGTGCTCTGAAACTCTTTTCAACACCATTTCTTTTCTGCAGTGTGTCAAAGCACATGCGACCCTGTATGTTAAAAGGAAGAGAATTCTTGTAAACTATTATATCAGCCCGTCATTAGCAGATAAGAAAACACAGAAGCATCTGTAGTGAACATTGAAGTAGAAGCTCCCAACGAAATGCCAGCAGATTGAATCCAACAGCACAATCCAAGGCTCATTCGTTAAATTAAAGGAACTCACTGGGAGTCAGTAAGGTTCAGTGTCTGCGAATCAATAGATACCAATAAATTGCAGTAGCGAAATGAAGGACAGAATAATCTGATTATCTCAATATATGGAGAAAAGGCATGTGGTAGAATTCAGTAGGCCTTCATGAGAAAAACTGAACAAATTGGGTATAGAAGCAACATATTGCAATGTAATAAGGCTGTCAAATGAGAAATGAGGCACAAGTCAAATGAGAAAAGGAAACTAGTACATTACGGTGATCAGCACAGAGGTTCCATGAAGAGCCTGAAATAAAGTCGCTAGATGATTCAGTTCCCTACTTCTGGTTGTATACCCAAAGGAAACAAAATCCTTATATCAAAGGGAAATTGGGATTCTCACGTTTATTTCAGGGCTCTTCCCAATAGCCAAGACAAAGAATCAACTGGGGTATAAGTTGACAAATTAGTGGATTAAAAATGTGTTATATATATATATATATATATATATATATATATATACACAATGGATACACACTATTAATGGATAAAAATTTGTTCTATGTATACAATCGACAGTCATTCATGAGAATGTTACAATTTGGAGCAAAATGGGTGACTTTGGAGGACATATGTAAATAAGGCTGCAAAATGACATGTACATACTGTATCACTTCTTTCATACGGGGGTAAAGGTCCTTGGGAACCCAGAGGGTGACTGCTTCTAGGAAGGATTTGGGGGAGAAGGTTACAGGGACAATGTCTATTGAAAACCAAATAGAAGTTCATCCATCAGTGCAGCATGATAGAATGACTATAATTCATAACCTATTATATAGTTTATAGATGAGCAAATTGGAAAGCCTCTAAGCATGATGTAATAACGAGATATAAACAATGCCTTATTTTGATTAGCATGCATCAGCATTTACTTGTGTTGAAATGAATTCTATCTTATATACATATATAATTGTCTGAACCAAAAATTTTTTTAAATGTGAGTTTGTGAGATGGCTCAGTAGATGAAAGTGCTTTCCACCAAGTCCAATGATGACTTGAGTTCTATCCCTAAGAGCCAAATGGGTTGTCCTCTGACATCCATATGTGTGCTGTGAGACATGTAGACCTGCACCCCTCCAAAACTGAATAAATAGGTCTTAAATTTTTTTGAATGTTTGAGACGAGAAATGCTAACTACCTTGATTTGGTTACTATGAATATATTATATATATTGAAATAATACACTGTACCCTTTATATATCTACACTTGCATTATAATAAAGAATGAGTCCCCAACATGACTTATAAATCACTGTGTTATAGCTCACAAATCAATTAATTGAACAATATATTTGAATCTTTGAGACTAAGTATACTAGTAGATTAAGAAGGGCAGTGGGCGGTGGGGGTCCCCAGTCTTGGAAGTCAGGCAGGGTATTAGTTGGTATTGTTAACTACCCATTCTCCATAGCTATAACAGTTTTCCTGTGTTTCACTCTCTTACTGTATACGTGTTGCGGTTACTAGCTGTCTCTGGAGTAAGACCTCAAGTTCAGAGTCTGATTGCTGTGGTGAAAGAAAACTAGGTCACATCTGCTACCTCAGCTTCTGTGCTTGGGAATGAGCACAGACCCGAGCGTTTCAATAGGTCTTAAGAATGAAATTCAGATAGTATTATCATTTTGCATATCTCATTAAATCATCAATCCTATGCCATGGTATGTTTTACCGTCCCATAAAGATAATTACTAGCTGTGCTGGTACTCACCTGCAGCCTCAGCACTTGGGAAGGGACGCGGGGGGGGGGGGTCACCATTTGAAAGCTGTGCCACGCAGCAGCACTATTTCCAAGACAGAAGGAAAGAAAGAATAAAGGCCACATAATTACTGATAGTTGTGCTTACTCCATACGGGGGAAGGAACTTAAAAAAAAAAATTGAAGCGAGGTCTGACCTTAAAAAACTTGCTGTCTCTTGTCTCAACTATTGTGTCACCATGCCTGCAAGTCTCTCTTTCTCTCTCCCTCTCCTCCTCCCCCTCCCCTCCCTCCCTCCCTCCTCTTCTGTGTTGGGGAAAAACTCACAGCCTTTCAAGTACTAGGCAAGAAGTTATCTACCACTCAGCAACATCTTTACAGTCCTCTCAATCTTTTAAATTAGTTTTACTTTCCTCTCTCTCTCTCTCTCTCTCTCTCTCTCTCTCTCTCTTTCTCTCTCTCTGTATGTGTGTGTGAAGGCACATATATGCTTATGTGTAGGTCAGAGGACGACTCTTGATGGTCCATTTTTTCACTTCTCCTTGTGAGATCTGGGGACTGAACTCAGGTTGTCAGGCCTGCACACAGACAGTACCTCTAACTGCTGAGCCATTTCACCAGTCTTAGAATTGGTATACTGTCTTAAATCTCAGACTTTATCTTCATATAGTTTAACTGACTCCTGGAACTAACACTAATGTTTGTGAAGAGTTTGTTTTTAAGAAGCAGTGGCTATTTTTTCTGAATAATTTTTGATTTATTTCAATGTCCAGGATACTTTAATTTTCTATAACCAAGATTGCAAATACATTTACTATACTAGATCTGAAACTGCATTCTTCCATACAAATTATAAACTAAGCTAAACTTGAGGAGATACTTAAGGTTTGGAAATATAGTGACATGAGATATTCTTAACTGTATACTGTAGGCTTTTGGGGGATTATTTTCCTCTAATGGAGCAGTCACAGGAAATTATTATTCATTTTTTGAATGCAATTATCTGAATTTGGAAGTTCTTCAAAACCACTTAAAAACTTACACAAAACACTCATCTGAGCATCAGAATTAGATATTTATGCTACAGGGGTTGCTTGAAGTCCTGGTTTTACAAACCGTAGGAATTAAAAATCTTTGGGCTATAATATAAAAGTAATGCAAAGGAGCATATGTGTTCATGAATGTTTGCAGCTAATATATTTTGTTGAAAATACACTTAACATGCTGGGGTAGAATTTATGGGCTGAATGCTCACATGTGCTAAGGGGCTGTAATGAAGCAGAAACCTACCTGGTAGGCATGTATTGCTATGTTTCTTAACACTGTTAGGGAATCCTTGGAGCTTTGGAGCATTCAGTGAATGAAGATACCACAGTTCTAAAAACCATTCAGAGTTCATAATGGCTTCTTGGATTGATATTATCTTCTTAAGAACTAAGACAGAAGCCAGTGGTTAAGAGCGCTGGCCACTCTTGCGCAGGGTCTGGATTCAGTTCCTGTCACCTACGGGGAGGCTCACAACTACTTGCAACTCTGTGGCAGGAGACCCAGTGTCCTCTTCTGGCCTCTCTAGATACTTGCAACACATATGCAGCACACAGACATACATGCAGGTAAACATTCATTCACACAATGAGATAACTGTAAAAAATGAAAGATGATCAAAAGATAATTGGCAGTTTTCTTGGGTACTATCAGAAATCCCTGAGTATGTCTTGTCCTTTGTCTTTTGAGCCTCGAGACAAGTTTGCTGAACATGTTTGGTTTAATGATTGGGTCAAGGCTAGAACAAATCAGTAACAGACGAGTTCCTGGATTTGCTTTCTCTGTGCTAAGAGGGCTTTAGGATTTGGGAGTAATAAGAAGACCAAGTATCTCACAGACTATATCCTTGTACATTCTGCCTGGCATCTTACAATCTTGACTTTTGTGACCTAAGCCTTAGGTGTAACTACCTTGCTCACATTCCTTTTTATCTGTAAAAGAAAAAATTTCTTGAGAATTTAATAGGATAATTTCTGTCATATGGTGATGTTCGGTGCACTTTAAAATTCGTGCTGTCTGTGACCTGACATTTTTCCTCTATCCTCTCTTTCTTACCTTTTCACATCAACATCCTTTAACTATGCCTCTTTTGTAACTAGCAACGCAGACCCGAGTTGCAGAACTCTCCACAGCGGTGCACCAGCTAGGCTCCAGTGGGGGCATCTAGAAACATAGTATGTCTTGCTGATAAGCACCTGTTACTTGAAAAAAAAAAAGAAAGAAAATAGTCAGATTCGGCAATGTTTAGCGTGCATGCTAAGATTAACACTTGATAGTACTGGATAAATACATATATTGAGTATGAATGCTGTTTTTCAAACACCTGTTTGCTCAAAGCAAGTTTGAAGATTATTGTTCCATCATCTAGGGCTGATACACCAGGGGAGGGATCTGCACGTTCCATTCATTGTAAGGCAGACTTAAGTAGATAGCCTTGTTTTTATGAGGGGGTTGTATCAGAAAAAGTGCCAAGGATTGATGCTTCAGGCTTTATATTAAGGGTGGAAAAAAAAAGAGAAGGTAACGGACCAATAATTTCACATGTATGGAAAGTGAGCAAAAGGTGGTGGGGAGGAGGATAAACAAGACAGAGACACTGAGGAGGTAGCGGGAAGGGGTTAACTTTAACAAACTTTAATGATATATATGTGTGAAGATGCTGAATTGAAATCCACTGCTTTGTGTGATAACTTACAAATTAATGAAGTTGTGAAGAGGAAAGATGAGGTTGCAGACCCCTAAGAAAGAGCAACAATATCAATCAACCAGACCCCTGAGAGCTCTCAGGGATTAAATCGCCAGCCAAAGAGTACACACGGAGGGACCCATGGCTCCAGCCACATAGGCACCAGACAATGGCCTGGTCGGGCATCAATGGGGGAGGAGCTCCTTGGTCCTGTGGAGACTCGATGACCCAGTGTAGGGAATGCTAGGGCACTGAGTCAGTGGGTAGGTGGGTGGGTGAGCACCCTCATTGAAGCGGGGGAGGAGGGAAGGGATAGGGGATTTGCGGAGGGGGAAACTCCGAAGGGGGATAACATTTGAAATGTAAACAAGTGAAATATTCAATAAAAAGAGAAAAGATGAAAACAGTCACTATATAGGTTAGGTAGGAGACCAAGGGATAGTATCTATCAGCACTGTCACAGAAGCAAGCAGAAAGTAAGCCCACAGCTTTAAAATGTTGAGAAAAATAAGGTTTTAACATCAGCTGCAGATTAATATCCTGTTCTTCTAAAATTGGGTACCTCTGGGTTGTAATAATTTAAGCTAGTGGTTAATGTAAAATTAATTTATACAAATAAAGAACTAGATTCCATTTTTGGAATGTTTTACAGTAGCAAAAAAAATTAGATGAATTTTAAATGTCAATTTATAGTTTGGTAAGAAGGAATAGTTTCTTAAATGGTAGGTTGCTACAAATTACACAGTGTTGGGGACAGACACCAGTTATTATTATACTAGACACCGTGTTTACTATACATGAACTGTTCTGCTCAGTAGTTTACATGAGCTAAGTAATATGTTAACCTTATAAAAATGTACATTTATTATCCTCATTTGAAAGAAGAAGAAATTCTTGTTTGGAGAAATAATGAGATTTTCTAAATGGTACACACTACAGTAAATGTCAGAGTCGTGGTGTGAATCAAGAGCTCTTAGGCTCCATAGCCCACGTTCATACTCCGTATTGAAGCAAATAAAAATGGCACCATTTAGCCCTCATCTGAACAGCTCTCATGGAAAACCTCTTGTTCTTTGTAGGCTTGAGAGTTTCCAAGGTTTATCTGCTAGTTCCTTCTCTCTAGAAGCAGACAAATGTTTTCATTTGCTACCTGGAATAATAGACGCAGGTCCTGCTTGTACCAACATATTTCTGTACTAAAGCAGCGTGTACATTTGGTGCTGATTGAAAAAAAAAAAGGCACACTAATGTTCGACCCAGCCCATTAATTTTTAAAGTGCCCAGAGTCCATGGCAGTTCCAAGCAGCTAGAGCACTCTCTGCTACTCTAAAAAGACACTGAAGTCTTATTCCTTGTTATAAAAAACAAATCTGTTTTTTTCCTTTTACCAAGCTCTGCCACTGTAAAAGGCATTACAATTGATTGTCTGGTGTTTTTATCTTATTTTGCATTGAGTTCTGCATCAGAGTGCCATTATGATCAAATCTGGAGTATTTATAGAAACGAAACACAGTCCCTGCCTGCAGAAATCTTCTTGTAAACAGACATTAAATTTGAAAGCAAATTCCTAGGCTATCAATAATTAACTTTAAATAATTGAATTAATACGAACATTTACATTTTTAACAGAACCGATTTTCTCATTTTCTTTCTCCTCATTTCATACTTTAAAAAACAAGTGTTACTTAAAGAATATTCCCATAATTCTTTAGACTGTTCTCTTGGCCATTCTATCTTTTGCCTGTTTGGTAATTTCTCAATTTTGCACTGTGAATTTAAGTAAACGGTGGGGTAGAAGTTGCCTGTTCCCTAGTTCTATTTTGTGACAACATTTAGCCCAATGCCTAATCTATTGTCCTTTCTTAGACGTCCAGTGACATTTTTTTGATCCAAATGATGTTCTACATTTCTTCAAGCCTCCTTTTATTTATCTTAAAAACCGTGAGGCTCACAGAAGGTTTCCAAAAGACTTTAGCTAGTTCTATGGTTTCATAAGGGAATAAGAAATATTATTTTTCTTTTACTCCTTTATGTGTTCTTAGCTGGGACCCTTTTTAAAGAAAGATTACCAGGAGGCTCAATAATATGCCATCACTTTCTATGTGCATGGCAAACAACTAAGAGAGCTAGCTACAACCATGGACCCTTCAGAGACGGCAGATTCCAGGACCCCCAAGGATAACAAACTGTACCCCAACCCCCCAGTTCTTCACAGGGTATAATATATACATATAACCTCCATGGATCTCCCATGTACTTAAATCATGTTTACACGTAACAACGCTATATGACTGCTATGTAGATAGTTGTTAAGTTGGTTTTTAAGGGAATAATAAAGTCTGTGTTTAGTATTGACAAAAATCATTGATCAGTCCCCCCCTCCCCCCTCACGCGCACTCACACAGTTTTTGACCCAGTGTCTGTTGAATGTGTGATGGAGAAGCTCGGGATGGAGGGAGGCAGACCTGGATTTCAAGGATGCTTTGGCTATAGACTGTGCTTTCTGAAACAAAGAAAGAACAGAGGAAGGCTAGTATGTGTGAAGCGCTGGCTCTGATCCTCAGTATTGGAAAGTGGGAAAAACGGGATGGTCAGGAATTGAGCTGGAAAATAATAATAATGAAGCTTGCAATGCAGGGTTAAGCTAGTGTCGCCTCGATTGATCCTCTCTAGTGATTTGGTACTGCAGTCCTCTTGGAGACACTATTACCCTTGGGGATATAAGTCAATTAAACAGATTTGGTACCTTCAAAGTTTGAATCTTCACTTTCTCTGAAATAGCTCACATATCTTTATGTTAAAGAGACATAGTTGGGACCATTCTTAAGTCACTTTTAGGATGGTGCACCTGTGTCCTACCAAAACCATGAGTTTCAGATCATGTCATGTAACTTCTGAACTTTTCATTCCCATTAAAAATGTCACACCATTCCCATCTCTATGTCTTGTGATCACCTGTTTCTTCTACAAGGAGCATATTTACTTCCTACCATTGATTTAAGTTTGTGCTATTGACATTTATTTGACAAAGCCATCAAATACTTGCTGTCTATAATGTTAGAAGACTGATGATGAAATTTCAACATTTAATTATGTTCCTGGGGTTCTACCACAAGGGCTCAGGCTCCAGGGTTCCCACAGGTCAGACTTGGCATCTGCCTCCAAGAGCCAGTTAAAGAAATTGGCGGTGGTAAGGGCAGAAATGGATTTTTTTTATTCTGTGTGATTGTATAAGGGATGAGAAGGTTAGAGAGATCTAATGACCTCTTTGGGGAAATGACAAGAGTCCTGAGGTCTTGCCTCACACTCAAGTATATATTTATGAAATTGTCAAAGAATAAAATAAAATTAAAAATATCTCTGATTGTGCATAATTTGTAGGTGCCTACAACTTAACAATAAATCGTGGCACAGTCGAAGAACACATTTTGACGTTTTGTGGTAGGAGTTTGGAGGAAAAGGATTTTAGTTTGCGCAAGCAGGTAGTGTCCAGGCTACGGTCTGGTTGGTTGATCATTATCTCAGGATGGTTGGGTGGGATATGTTAGAGAGGAGGAATTCACTGTCTGGGAACAGGTTCAGTTTGATTCTTGTCATGTTCACCAACTAGACCAGCTCTTGGAATTCATGGTTTCTGCAGGGGAGAGTGACTGAGAGCAAAAGACAAATCAGAAAGGCCAGGCTAGGATTTGAATATGAAAGGTAGCCTTTTTAGGCTCATCTGCTGGACGCTTGGTCTGGAGTTGGTAGTAGTGCTGACAGGTGATTGGATCATGACGGAGTTAAAGCATCCATGGATCAGCCCATTGGAAAACTCCTATGTAAAAGAGTTACTCTAAGGCAGTGCCTAGTTGAGGATTGTTGGTTGCTTGGAGGTGGGGCAGGGCAGCATGCGCCTGAATGGAGTGTCTTAGCATCTTGCTTCCTCACCATGTCAAGGCAAGCCTGCCCCTTACTGTGGTACTTCTGCCCAAGAAAAATGGAGCCCAGCAATGTCTAAAACTCTAATCCCAAATAAGCTTTTTCTCTTTACGTACCTCGTATATTTTACAATAGTAAAGCAAGGTTAGGTAAGGGAAGTGGTGTTAGTTCCTCTAGGTGGGACAATCATCGGAAGATTCTAGGTGATGCTCTTTGGGACTGTAACTGGACAGTGTAAAATGTGGCAGTTGGTGACTCATTGATTATAATATACTTTGAAATATTGAAAATACCCTAGTTACTTCAACTTAACTTGGAATGAGAGATTTCAGCTTTAGACCAGTGATCCTTCAATGACTGACAGTCTGTATGGAGAGTTGAACAGCAGTTGGATCTGAAGTGTAAGGTAGCCAAGGAGATAGCTGTAAAAAAGCAGAAGTGCTAAGCTTTACCCTGCCTTTAGTTACCCATTGGACATTTCTAGGCCTAAGGGAAGAATAACTCCTTTCAACAAAAGCAGTCTCTAAAACTTAAGAGAGTTATCTTTTAAAGCCTTTAAACACGATCCTTTCTTGGAAATGCAAGACCATTTTGTGCTCTACATTTTATTTCCTGTGTGTTGTATATTTCAGATTGTTGATTAAATGATATCTTTGTGAGGAGAACACATGTCATATTACTAACTAGCCTATGCAGTCTCTCCCAATGATGTCATGGCATAAAGTTATTTTTAATGTTTTCTATTATCTTACATCTTTTTTTTTTTGTTTTAGGATTGATAGACATTTGTGGTGTTTATGAAATGGTAATTTGAATTTAAAAAGTCTCAGTGTAAAACATTAAGATTATTAATGAAATAGAAGAAAATGAGGCAAACATCAATATGGAGGTGTTTTGTTACAGGCCTTGTACCAAGGCCTTAATATATGTCTTCTCTGACAGCCAAGTAATGATATAATGGTTTTAACATTCTAGAATGTTCTCAGCTGAATTAGGCCACCAGGGACTCTATTCATTTATTGCAGTGTAGTCCCAATTTGTTATAAGACTTTGAACTTCCTCTCTTGGATGGGCTTTTGTAGTTGGCCCATACTCTGAGTACAAATATTACTTCGATTACTTTATAGCTACTGCTTGCTTTAGATAACAAGTGATTATACATTCAATGGGATCCAATACATCTTTAATTAGACTCTGTTCAATTAAGTTTCTCCCAAAGAATGTTGATTGGCCGTTATTAAAACATTCAAATTCTTTTCTTTATCTGTTTTAGAACTTGATGGTAAGTAAGTAAGGTTAAAGAAAATCCAAATTGTGTTCAAGTATTAAACTACCTGGAGTTAGTGTTCTTGCTTCTAAGATGGTGATTTCGGACAAAATAATACTAATTTGACTTCATAAATTCTGCTGCTTTCATTGAAAAGTCAATTATTTTTAAAGACACCTCTTCAGTCTCCATTAAATCAATTCATTGCTAAATGTAACCCAAAATTACAGCTTTGGGAAAGCATCAGTGAAATGTTAGTGAAATGTCTGTTTTTTTTAAAAAGTTCAAAAGAAGTTTTTCACTATCCAGAAAGTTAACCAAAGACCAACATCAAGGAAAACATGGAACTTCTGTAAGACTGAGTTTTGGGGAATTTTAGCTTGCCTTAATTTCCACCCCTTTCTCTTCCACTTATAAACCAACCATCCTGCAACTGTAGTAGCTGTCTGGGTTTTTGAGCGAAACAAAACAAACAGGTATTATAAAAGACGGTTTGTAAGACTGACTTACAGGATAGGGGTTCTCGAGTCCAACAGTGGTCATCTGGACAGTGGCAAGGCTGAGAACGCGGTAGCTGCCTCGTCCGTGAAGCCGGATGCTTCAGCAGCCCCAACCTGGCACTTATGGTCTGGAAATCTGGACCACTCCTGGAGAGCTGCTGGCCTTTGGTTCATATTGGAAGACTGACAAATCTGGGTTCCGATGGCAGGGCAACGGAGAGGCTGATGCACTTGCTAGCAAGGAATGACGGTGGGCAAGCAGTGCTGCTCTCTCCTTGCACCTCTTCCTGTCTGGGCTGTTGCTGGAAAGGGTCACCCACTCTGGGGGCGTGTCTTCCCTTCACAGTTAACCCTTATTGCAAATCCCCTCACCAGCCTACTTGGCTTGCCTTAGTTGACTCTAGAGTCATTGAAGTTGACTGGAGAGCACCTATCGCACTGTGACAGAAGCACCCAAGCATCCATAAAAGATTACAGAATGGCTTTATTACTACCCCACTAGTTCCGAGATCACTGCATAAAGTAATAATTATAAAATCGTGCCTGTCGGCTCGTGTAAATGTAACTAACCGTTAGTATCACACGGGCCATATAAAATAGGAGAACTGCAGAATTAGGAGTACTGTATAACCAACTTTCTTAGGTTTGACCACAAATGTTCAAATAACAGGAGAAACAAACAAACAAACAAACAAACTGGATTCACCATGATTAAGAAGCTTCTTCTATCACATAACACCATGAGATAGTGATGTGACAGCCAACAAAATGGAAGAAAATAACAGCGGACTTTATCCTGATTACGTAGAGAATTTAAAAAAATCATAATAAGATGAAGTTTTTTTTTTCAAAGAAGATATACAAATGGCCCCCAAACCCACAGAAAGGTATTGAATATCATTAACGATTAGGGAAATGTAAATCGAACTCAGGAGGGGCTGGTTTGTGCTGGCTCCTGTTGCTACTCCCAGGTCTGTTGCTAGGAATAACTCAGAGAGGATTGCTGGTGGGAAGAAAAGCAGGTTTAGCCCAGGCCTAGGGCAGACTTGGTAGATGGGGTCTGACACTTGCAGATGCTTGCCAAACAAATGGGCTAATGTAAAGTAGAGAGAGAGAGAGAGAGAGAGAGAGAGAGAGAGAGAGAGAGAGAGAGAGAGAAGGAGGGAAGGAGGGGGGAGGGGGAGAGGGAGGGGGGAGAGAGGGAGAATTACTGTGGGATGATGGGAAGAGGGGTCCTTACTGTGCAGGGTCTTCCTCAGGGGTATATGCGTCTTATATTTTCTCATTCTGGAACACAGAAATCCTGGGTCTAATCAGAAAGATACTGCTTTTCTGCGACTTCCTCGACTTCCTCGTCAGAGCGCTATCCATGTTTTACATTAGTGGACGTCCGGAAGTAGAGAGTAAGGAGGGCATTGCACTTCCTGCTGTCCTCTGAAGGTCACCAGTTGTTCTGGCTCTGTAAATCTAGAGCCGGCTTTTTTTTTTTGTGATTTGGAATGCAAATACAGAAGGCAACTGTAAGGAGTGCCACCGTCTGGAGGCGACTGAGAAGAAAACAGGCAGATGACTGTCGATGCCAAGGAAGCAGAGATGCTGTAGTCCTCATACCTGAGATGTGAAATTGTATAGCTACTTTGTAAAACCAGACAAGTCTCTTAGCAGTTCTGTTCCGGGTATGGACCCACGATCAGTGCACAGAACCACGAAATAGCTTGCGAATGTTCATAGCAACAGTACTTAAAATATCCAGTGTCGTCACTCAGCAGATAAATGGGCAAATCTAATATAGCATGTTCATAAAACAGACCATTATTTAGCAGTAAAAATGAATTAAAAGGGCTACCAAACTTGACAGCGTGAGTTCAATCCTGGTACTCACAACATGGAAGGAGAGAACTGACTCAAGCAAGTTGACCTTTGACCTTCACATGGACCCTCTGGCCTCCACACACACACACACACCCTGGCATGTAAACATGCCACAAAAATAAAATTTAAGAAGTATTCTTACATGCTATGACACATACGTGTTTTGAAACGTACTTGAAGGAAGAAGCCAGTCTCAAAAGATCAAGTGTAGCATGATCCCATGATCAAGTGGGCAAATCTCTACAGGTATAGGGTAATAACTGTGTATGCATCATAGTGTTTTATACTTCATGCTAATATCTTCGATCTCTACAGTTGGCCATAGTTTCTTGAACATAGGAATATTTTTGTGTGGTCAACATTAACAGTGTCTGACATGCAGTAGTTGATTCAGCATATAATTATAAAGCTTAAGTTTAATAGGTTTCGGACCAAGTTGGTTAAGAGATATAGCAGAATTAATTTCTAATAGAAAGTATGAGTTAAAAAGTTCATTATGAAAGTCTTATTTCCTCTTTAATTTTTTTATGGGATAATAACGTGAAAACTTTTTATTTGTGCAGTAAAAGGGTACCAGTAATAGCATTAAGATAAAATGTGTTATTTAATTTTATGCTTTCTATTGTTGATAAGGGGAAACCATGAACTTTTATTCAGACCCAGGGCAAAGACTGGAATGTGGTGAATACTTAGTATCTCTTTGATGGGTCAATGAATGTGAACTGGAAAACCAGAATCAAAGACCGTTTCCCCAGGGAAATTGTTCCCTTTGTTTAACTGAAAGTACCCTCCGATGAGCAGGACAGAGTGACTTCTTTGGCTCATTTGACTTGTGGTATAGTTACATTAGAACAAGAGGGAGTTGACTATGTATGTAGCAATTATTCACAATCAGCCATTAAACAATGAATAATTGTTCCCTCAGGAGTTCTTCGTGCCATTTGACACACATGACAGTAGTCATCTGTGAAATTGAAGGATATTGGAAAAGTAATTTTTCTTCCATATAAACTTTATACATAAAGAGTCCCCGGTGAATAATAAATAAAGATATCTGCAAATTGCGAAGGATCGCATGGATCAGAAGGAACATGCTGAATGAAGTAGCAACTCTCCAGCCTCCAGCCTCACTTACTGGTCTCTTCTTCAGCTTTGCACTCAAATCAATTCCTCCAGGCACTCAGAAGCATAAATAGAAAGCCCCCAAGGTGCTTGGATATTTTATGTTTAGTAAGGGTGCTGTGCAAGGGAATCCAAAGCACTTGCAACAGATAAACTAAGGCAGCGAGACACAGTGGGTTACCAGGGAAGGTAACAAATGACACACCGCACGTAGAGAATGCCTGAGTGAACATTTTTTGCTAGACAATAAATTCTGAAACGCAGAGCAGTTCTTCACTGCTGCCATTGTTCGCCTGATTTAGCTGAGCCGGACCCTCTGATTAAATCATTTATGGGGGTTGAAAAACAGTTAAGTGGCTTTCTGCTTTCTCCTTAACAGTAAAGGCGGTGAGTTAAAAATAAATAAAAAATAAAAAGATTATGATACAAACAGAAAGGCATGAAAATGTCCAAGATTGGTGTATTTCTATAGTGGTGCATTATTGAACAGGTTTTACATAGTTATGTGCTATTAAGGCTTTGAGGAACTTTTATTGAGGAATGATAAATAAATAACATTGTCCACGAATGAAAGTTTTCCTGTTTGAATTTCTACCCCCAACTTTTACTGTTTCTGTTTTCCCTCACCTCCTCCCGGTTCACTCTATTAACTAAGAGTTTGCAAGGGAATTGAATCAAATGTTTTAAAAAAAAAAAATTTATTAACATCGTATTTTTTGAGAACTTTAACACATATAATGTATTTCAATCACATTCAGCTGACATTGTCCTTTCCAACTTCAGGGCACCTCCCACCATCCCTTCTCAGTTCATGCCTTCCCTACATTTAAAAATAAACCACGGAGCACAGTCAGTGTTTTCCGTGAACTGGAGAGCCTCTGCTCCAGCCTGGTTGACTTATCGGGATCACACCCCTAAAGAAACCCGATTGTCCCTCCCTAGCAGTCATCAGCTGTCAGTGGCTTCTCAGCTGCTGATGGGCACACACACGTGCCAGTCCTCTCTTAGTCCGGAACGTCAACTGGCTCGACGTGTGCAGATCTCTTGCAGAGAGTCACACCTGCTTTGAGTTTACGTGTTCATCCGTCACGTGATGGCTAGAAGACAGATTCGCCCCATTCATCCCTGACTTACAACCTTTCGCCCACTCTTCTCAGATGTTCCCCGAGCCTTGCGAGTAAAGAGGTGATAGAAGTATCCCGATTAACTTAACTTTTTTGTTGTTGTTGTTTTGAGGTAGGAAATCTCACTCTGCAGCCCAGACCGAACTTGAACTTGTTTGTGGTCCTCATGTCTCAGCATACCAAGTGCCGGATTTACAGCCAGGAGCCATCATCTGTCCTGAAAATCTTGGTTTTCTATCTGGTCTGACTAGAGCTAGCTAGCTGTGTAGACTCAATCAACATAAGCATTTAGAGTTCATAGATATAGGAAGCTAGACTTAATGATTATATGGTTCTTTCTAAGCATTAGTAATCATCATTATCTATCTCAACTAAGAGACTGATCTTAGCCTTTCAAAGGCTTGCCACTGCGTAGACTCTAGGGTCTATGACTAACTCAACGTATTTGGTGCAATATAGGCTGCTGACTGATGTCATTAATTTAGTGTGAGTCCCAGATGTCAGCTTCTCTAATTACTGCTTCTGAGTCAGATAGCTCAGGACTTAACACCTCTTTGCATTTTCCAGAAATAGACTTAATACTCGGTGAGCAATGTCCACCAGGCTGAAAGATTTTTAGAGGAAAGCCGTTCACCTTGAACACTCCATGATAAGTCAGCTCACACTCACCACCTACCCTGCCATGGACGCTCTTCCTCCTGAGTTTGAGCAAGTGGTGTCTTGGAAGACCCAGGATGAGTGTCAACTTGGGAGTCTGATTAGAAGAGTGTTTGTGAATGAGGACAGACTGTTTGAGGTCAACTTTAGCATTTCTTTTTCAAGATGAGCCTGTTATATATATTTCTTAAACTTATTTAAAAATAACATATACAAATGATAATTCAATGAATTTTTGTGTACCCATCACATACCTTCAACAAGTCATTGCTCATTTTGTTTTGTCTGTAAAGCCACTTCATATCCCACCTGCTATTGTGAAGACATCCCAAATATTATGGCCATCCTGTTAGTAATATAATCTTATAGCTGGACATAATCTTATATATTTATCATATTCTATATACCAAATATTTGCCTCTATTATTATTTTAACACACAAATAACAGACATATAAGAACACCATTGTTTATTCAACAGCTACTCTTTTGTTAAGTTTTGATTTCTGTTTTTACACCTTAAGAACAATCCTGCCTGGGGACATTTTGGTCCATATATGTTTATTTCAATGTCTGATTAATTTTTTTGCATATAAAAGGAGCTGTGAGGAATCATGGCGTATAGATTATTGTAACAACTTCTAACTGGTAACTCGTTTTAAGCTTTTGACAACTAGTTTTAAAATACCTTATTTTTGCTTGTGTCTGTGTGTGACCATGTGCCATGCAGATGGCAGAGGGCAGTGGCAGATGCTTTTGCCTCTGCCTTCTCTGAGGCAGGGTCTCTCTTGCTATTTGTCTCTGTGTTGTGTTCCCAGGCTAGGTAGCCTGTGAGCTTCTGGGGATTTCTCCTCCCATCTGCCTCCCATCTCACTGTAGGAGCCTGGATCTTATAAACACATGCCACCATGTCTGCCTTTTACATGGGAATCCTGGGATCTGAATGTAGGTTGTCAGACTCACATGGTAAATGCCTTTAATGATGAACCACATTCCCTTGCCTTATAACTGATTTTGAAACCGATCAAGAAAACTGGATACATAATCCTTTATGCATGTATATAATATATGTTGTTTATAAACACCCACATTCTCCTCTCTCCTACTCCTAACGCTCCTTCTCAAAGTTGTGTCTCAAGAAGTTCTTCCACGTCTATTTCCGTCCCTTTAAAAGATATGATCCACTGAGTTTTTGCATGTTCATAAGTCGGGGCTAAAAGACAATGAGTGGAAGTTAATTTTGATAAATGGTTGCATTAGGTCACTGTTTATCAAGTAGTGATGGTTTGGTTTGGGGTATAGAGGTTTATTGAACCTCTCTTGGAAAAGCCTGTAATTACACAAACGGAACAGCAAAGAGGTTGACCAGAAAATGGCCTCAATAAGATGAGATTCATTACAGGTCAAGAAACTTCAACAAGTAATTAAGATGTTCCGGTGATATACAAATTATGAGAAATAAAATTTCCTTCACTGTTCTTTAGATAGTCTCTTCTGTTAAAATGGTTTAAATTTCACAATTACAAATTAATCAAGTATTGACTTTTCCAATGACTTTTAATTGAATGGACGTTTAAAAAATTGCATACTACTATTTTTCAAATAAAGTGGGTCATTTAAAATTCCAAGATATGTGTGTGTGGTGTGTGTGTGTGTGTGTGTCTGTCCTCTGCTTCCACCTGGTTTGAGATAGCGTCTCTCATGTTTATTGCTGTATTTGCTGGGTTATCTGACTGTTTCCACCTTCCATCTCCCATAGAGGTGTGCTAGGATTACAGACACATGCACTATCATGTCCAGCCTTTAACAAGGGTTCTGCAGATCTGAATTCAGGCTCTAGACTTATGCAGCATGTGCTTTACCCACTGAGGTATCTAACCTCATAGACCACACACAGGATGTCTGAACTTGGACAGTTGGGGTGAGAACTTAGTGACAAGAACACTGCAGTATTATACAGTTTAAAGGTACTCTTGTTTAGTGGTCAAACTTCCTAGAAAGGTTCTAGAAGAAATCTGAAGTCTTGACAAGGTGTAGGAAGAAAACCATTTCAATGAATAAAGATTGGAGGATGAGTTAGTGTAGGGTTGTAGGTCCCTCATCCTCTCTGTCACAGGCAGGACAGCTGGGGGGGGGGGCAGGAACATGGGGAGCTTGATTGCACTTACCCCACATAGCCTGGCCAGTATGGGCTGTCTGCAAGAGCTCAGAGGGGGGAAGGGCAGTCTGAGATGCGGGAAAGACAGAACTGATTTGGGGATCCCCTGCCCTGCTAGGAGGGAAGCTGGGGCCATGGGGTTTTCAGGCTCTTAGAATCCAGGCACCATGGGAGTTGTAGAAGAACTGAGGAAAGGAATCTAGGATTGGCAGGTGGCAGGCTTGGTTGCAGTTGTGGCTGGGAGTGAGTGCAGAGAGGTTTCTATGGGACAGTAGACAGCAGCTTTGTGGGCAAAGGCCTTCTCCACAGTGGATCCTGATGAAAAGAGACAATCATGGTTCCAAACCATGTATTGTTGCAGTGGAAAGTGGATGCATAAAACCATACCCCACTTCTCAGGGTGAGATTAAATACCTTTTTTTTTTTTTCTATTGGAACTTTTATTTACATTTCAGATGTTCTCCCCTTACCCCATTTCCGCTCCCCCCCCAGGAACTCCCTATCCCATCCCCCCTCCTCCTGCTTCTATGGGGGTGTCCCCCACCTACCCCCTCCCTGCACCTCACCTCCCCACCATCGAATTCCCCTCCCCCACGCCAATGTCCAGCCTTCATGGGACCAAGGATCTCTTCTCCCACCTTTACCACCCTTGCGCATATATATATATATCTGGAGCCATGGTCCTTCCCTGAGCGCTCCCAGGCTGGTGGTTTAGACCCTGGGGGCTCTGGTTGGTTGGTATTGTTGTTTCCTCATGGGGTCCTTTCATGCAGGGAAGAATGTCTGGGAAGGGACCTTATTGGCAATGCCCTCCAGGCCTCTAGGTACCTCATTAGCATGGAGATCTCTTTCTTGAGCCCACATGACTACAGGTCACAACTCTTTTCCTATTGTCTTGGTCTGAGATGATAGGGATGCCTCATCTGCAAGTGGAAGGATTTGGGGTGGGGGATTTCCTTATTCTGATGGCACAAATTAGGGGGGGGGTACAGCTATGTGACAGGGGACTGGTGCCTGGGAACAGGGCAAGCTCCTACTATTCCTTCATGGTCTCCAGGGCTTCAAACCTTTAGCTCCATCAGGCTACAGCCCCACAACTCCTTTTCTTTCTCTCTTCTTTTTTCTTCTTCTTTCTTTCTTTCTTTCTTTCTTTCTTTCTTTCTTTCTTTCTTTCTTTCTTTCTTTCTTTCTTTCTTTCTTTCTTTCTTTCTTCTTTCAAGTAGAGGTATGGCTCATGGTCCAAGGCCCCACAGGTTAGTACTCCATAAACAATATTCCTGTTTGCTTGCTCTTCAGGAAATATTAGCTCTTATTTGCTAGTTTGAGGTAGAGCACAAAGTTGTCTTTGGCTGTGTAAACATCCGACTGGTGGGTGTCACACATTGTGAATCATAAACAGTATGGCTGGGCCTGAGAGGAGTGCAGTTTTGGTTCCGCTCGGGTAATGACACACACTCGTGCAACTTTAGCTTGTCCCTTCAAGTCTTTCACCTCTCTGTGGCACACTAGGACTTCAAGTCTTTGTCAGTCCATGCCTACTTGTTCTGAGAGTCATTCTCAGACAGTCTGCTAACTGTTTCCATGTCTAGCTGGTCCGTGATTGAGTCAAGATGATTTCACCTTCAGGACAGTGACAGAGAGGCAGTCTTGTTGGGGCTTAGAGCTGCCTAATTTAAAAATGAAGATAGAGGGATCGGTGGAGGGAAGAAAGATTGTCAGATATCAATCAACAAGGACCTTGCCATCTCTTTGCTTCCCACCGGATCTGCAGTTGGCAGGCAGAAAAATCGCTGCTGACTCCCCCTTCCCTGGGTATACTCAACTACAGAATTTATGTAATATTGAAGATAGACTCTCGTAGTATGCACAACTTAGAGAAGAAAGACAACAGGTTGAATTCATTATGATGGTGCTTTCAGGTTGGCTTATGTTTCGGATCCTGAGAGGTGCTTTTGAAACTATGAATTCTCACAAACTCTTTCTCTTTCTTTCTCACAGTGTGTTTTACACACTGGGGTAGTGACTACGCGAGGCAGAGAAGTTTGGGATTTTTCCACTGCTCCGAAGGAGGTGATATGGCTTCATTATGAATTAGTGTCACACATGAAAGCCCAAACAGTGGAGGTTTTGAGAGCAAAATCAGTCCTTAGGCACCCTTTTGTATTGACTGTAATGGAAGTCGCAAGAGTAATTTGCTTGCTAATATTCCTTCAGTGACTATAGCTTTCTACCTCCAGAGTTCGCTTAATATGGAGTACATTTTTATGCTTGTGGGTTTTTTTTTTCTAGGAACTTAAAATGGCCCTTATGTTAAACTTTAAATTACCTCCAAAGTTTACTCCAAGAATTATAACATTAGATTTAATCTTTGCAACTTTGCAATGAGTATATTAACTTAAACACTATTTTTGGCATCACGGTACTCTGTAAGTCATCTGGTTAATGGGTTTCCTTTCCAGGGTTTTACCAGAGCATAGCAATTAGAACACAGAATAAACACCAGCGGACTTTTCTTAGAGCTTGCACATTTGGTTCTAGGGAAATGTTCTCTCATTCTGGTTTTGTTTTTAATCCTATTAAAACATGTCGTTTAAAGTTAGGGGAATTAAAGATTCTTCACCTCAAAGGAGCAACATGTCAAAACGTGAATAGATGGCATTTGTCTAAATAGATTCTGGAGGATAATTTTTAATTTTTGCAGAGGTAGGGACTGTTATAAAAAAAAAAATTAAAAAAAAAAAAAAAAAAAAAACAGGCCAGGTTCTGTATTTTCAGCTTTTTCTGACAAACACGGGTGGTGTAAATTACCCAGCTGCTCTTCCTCTGGATGGATCCTGTGGTATCCGAGCGATTTATAGGTCTAGAGTGCAGCTGCCGAAAGTCATTTATTCTCGGTTCTGTATTAAATCCATCATATACAAATACATTAGTATTCAGTCAGACCTCAGGGCTTATGGTATTATTTTTTTCAAGAAAACTTCTGAATCTCTGTCTTGTGAATATTTGTAAGATATAGCAAATCAACACCTCCTAAAATTACTAAGCTGATAGGTATTTCTAGTAGGCACGCTTTTAGTATTTGCAGGTAGAAGTATGTAAAGTCCACCCGTTTAGAGATACAAAAGGGCAATCAGTGAGTTACTATTGTGCTCAGTTTGATCATGCTGACTTGATGAATTGAGACTTCAACTCTGGTGCTTATCTGTGGTTATTTTGCCAATTGAAAATATTCTCCTCTCAGAAACTTAATTATTCATATTTTTTGGGGGGAGTGTGTAAGTTCACATTTGGAAATGGGGGCGGACTTTCATGTCTATTGAAGTTTTTTTTGTTTGTTTTTACTTGAAGATCCACATAAATAAATAGAAACCATTTTGATCAATAATTTAAATTATTGAGCTTAGGGAGATCAGCATGAGTCTGGCTGGCTTATGAATTTTCTGAAACACCTTTATGGTATTCATAAAACACTGATGCTAACTTGAAATGTATGCATTGCTTGAAAACGTAAGACACTGTTTTCCAATATTCTTGTCTAGAATTTTTAATTGGAACTATTTTTCTCCATACAATATGTTCTGAGTATGGTTTGCCCTCCCCAGTCTCCTCCCAGATCCTCTCTACCTCCCATCCGTCCAAATCCACACTCTATCTTTCTGTCTCTCATTAGAAAACAAACAGGCATCTAAAAAAAATAATAAAACAAGATAAAGAAAATAAATGGTATTTTCTCTTTGTTATTTACTAAATGAAGCATGATTCCCACTTCTACCTGTTAATTCTTTCCATATGTAATTTGGATTATTTTCTTGATAGTAAATCTTGGTTTCACTTGTTGGAGATCCTCTGCCAGACCAACAAGTGCTCTTAGCGTCTGAGCCGCCCCTCCAGCCCAGTATATTGCTTTAAACTTCTTTGTTATTATATCTTTATGGACTTATTTTAGAGATCACCAGGGAATGTATCAATATGAAATATGGAGCCATAAAAAAATCAGGAACTCTTACAATAGTGACTTTTAAGCCATTGAGAAGCAGTAAGAAAGGACAACTAAGAGAAACCATTTAAAGAAGGTGGGGTGTAGTCAGTGCAAGAATAAACCAGCTGTTGACATGCCTGTAGGACCCAGCAGCGTTTAAAGGGATTTGCTTTCCTCGTGGAGTTGACGCGTCACCATTTTCAAAGACAGTAGAGAAAAGGCACAGAACCCCAGGTGTGCTTACTGTAGCCCATAGTGGATGGAACTCACCCTCCTGATCTAACCTGTGCTCCGAGCACAGCGCAAAGCTACGTCGCTACCCCTCTCAAACTTCTTTGTCATTGCGTGCACTGACACGTTTGAGTTGTGCAGTGTCACTATAAAGCAACACACATTGCATGAAGAATGCTCCTGTAGTAGGCATTATAATTCCTTAAGTCTACTACAGCTCCCGGACTACTTAAGTTTATCTTACGAAATAATCTTCAGTAGGAAAACTAAGATCCTTATTATCCCCCAACTTAGGTTTCGTCTGCGCTATCACACATTAGCTATTTGATTCTAGATTTTGTTACTGTCACGCATCTGCCTATTAATTTGAAGAATATTATTTTCTGTTCTTTTTCAACATTATTTTGTTTTATGTATATGAGTACTAGTCTGTGTGTATGTATTTGTGCCTTGTGGTGTCCAAGGAGGCCAGAAGAAGGCATCAAATCTCCTGGAGCTGGAGTTATAGGAGGTTGTGAGCCACCATGGTGCTGGGAACTGAACCCAGGTCCTCTGCAAAAGCAGCTGTTGAGCATAACCCCTGAGCCATCTCTCCAGTTCCGTGTCTGCTATCCTGTAACCACAAGACTGTTAGGTTTTCTACTGAGACTGTAAACTACTTACCAAGGCTTTTGTTTTGTCTACCTTTTCTTATTCAGTAATGTTATATTTTACTTATCACATAGATGGATATAAATTGGAAAAAAAGGGTTCTTGTTGGGTGTCATACAAATATCATATATCACATAACACATGTATATAATATATTCCAATATATATAAACATATACTATATAAATATATATACTCTATATAAATATATAAATATATATAAATATATAATATGTATATATGCATATATATACAACACAAACAATAAGGATGGTAATAGGAAAAATGTAGTTTCTTTCTAATATGTATGTATATACATATATATGTGTGTGTGTGTGTGCTCTAGTGATTTTTCTTGAAGTATATATATATTTTATATATACATTATGAATATTATATATATATTAGAGACAATAAGGATGGTAGTAGGAAAAATGTAGTATAGTTCAAATACACTATTAAATTCACTGTTTTCTCTATTACTCAACCTGACCTAGTCTTTGAAGCTCTACTTAAACCATTAGGGAAACATTATTCTTGACTGCCTTTCCTATACAGTGTATTCTTTCTTTAAGTTGGTGTAAATTAAGTATTTTTATGACTGCACATATTATTCACTGAAATGGGAGACATATTACAGATCCTGGAGAAGCAATGTCTTGTATCTTTATTTTATACTCAGATTTTGCTTCAGTCTGAATTCCTTAAATAGTTGTTTTAAAGTTTTGTTACTTTTATTTGAGTGCATGTATGTGCACTTACTTGCATATGAGTGCAGGTGCCCTCAGAGGAAGCCAGAACACAGTGGTTTTGATCTCTTTGCCTCCACGTTCCCCCACAGTGGGAGTTACAGGTGTTTGTGAGCCACCTGATGTGGGTGCTGGGAATTGAATTCCAGTTCCCTGAAAGAGCATCAAGTGCTCTTAAGTGTGGTGTTCCCTCTCCATCCCCAGGTATGAATGGGTTACTCAGCCCATTGCCTTACCAAATGCCTCCTTTAGGCCTGCCTTAACAGCTAAAAATGTTAGATCATTTGATTTATTTTAAATGAATAATTGATTCAAAGCCATAAAATATGTCATTTACTTTCCTTTTTTGGATAAAATATTGAGACATAGGAGTCTTGTTTCATAAATATCACAGGATGCTGACCCAGCTGTAGGGTCATCCAGGGAGGATGAGAATTTCCTCACTAAAATAGATTCTTTTTCCCCGTGTTCAATTAGATGACACAAGATTGGATGCTCTAGTGGCTTTTCTCAGAGTTAATTATCTAGGAGTTTAACATTGGTTTGAAAAGTCTCCAAATGATGCTAGGCACTTAACTTATTTCCCACCAGGAAGGAGAAACCGAACACACTATAAAATATTCAATCGAAGGTTTAATTAACATCATTTAAAATCAAATGTGGGGGACAGCAACCCAAGGCGGAAAAACTGTAAAAGCTTCTACAATATGGATGTCAAAAATTCCCAATGATACTTTGTTTTCCATGAGTTTAAGAGTTAAAAAAAGAAACTGAAAGCATAATGCATACCTGCCATCCTGGCGGTTTGAGACTGAGGCAGTGGGATGAGACTTGCTTGGGCAATGCAGTAAGACTTTGTCTCAAAATAAAATGTAAAAAGAGATGCAGCAGTGGTTGAGGAGACAGACCTCAGCGTAGAATGCAATGCATAGAGGGTGTGCATCAGCCTCTAGATAAATGTGAAACTAAACCCAAAGCGTCTTGACTAATACTTCATACACAAACATTTGCTTATATGTGAATCAAATATGTAACCGGTCCCTAACTATAAATGCATAATTTTAAATTCTGACAGTCATTTTGTAACTATAAAATATCAGACGACAGTTACCTCAACTGGTTCCCACATCATTGTGTAATGCTTGCACAGCTGGGCTCTTTAAGACCAGCATGTGAGTGATAATTGTAAAGCTGTAATTCTGAGCCTGTTGTTTTAAGAATAAACAGGCTCTTGGGGAGCTAAAGACTAGCTTTGTGGCTTTTTTTTTTTAAAATCAAAAAATAATCTAGAGAATTAAAGGTCCAAGGGCTCCTGGAGGGGAATGCTGAAAGCACAAATTTCGGTTTAAGGGAGAGAAGGGCAGCACTGATGCCCTCATAACCACATCAATCTGCGTGCATCGTACCTGGGAAGTGTCCTTGCTTCTAATTATGCTCTTACATGAGTGCCTTATCACATATAATGTGTGGAATATTGCAGTTAGATGGCTTGAGCCTTGTGGCTTCTGTTTGCTTTATATTTATAACCTGCATGTTCTACTTAAGTGTTTAATAAGGACGTTCCAACACATTGATTCTATCCCTAACTACAGGAACATCTTAAGCTGAGAGACTCATGTTTTGTGGTGGTGTTTTCCCCTTCCTTCCTTCCTTCCTTCCTTCCTTCCTTCCTTCCTTCCTTCCTTCCTTCCCTCCTTCTTTCTTTTTTTCCTTTCTCCCTCCCTCCTTCCCTCCCTCCCTCCCTCCCTCCTCCCTCCCTCCCTCCCTCCCTCCCTCCCTCCCTTCCTCCCTTCCTTCCTTCCTTTGTCTTCTCTCCCTCTTCCCTCCTCCTCCTCCTCCTTCTTGTCTTGTTTCATTTGACTTTGCTTTGTTTTAGAAATTTTCTGGGTAAGGAAAGCCAGTCATTTTATAACTATAAAAACCACATCAGATGACAGTCACCATGATGACGTCATCAAATTTCTCTCACAGAGCTCTTTCATAGACAGGCTCCCTGAGAGCAGGGTGTGAGTGATAATTGCATACTTCCCAAGCTTCTGACCTAAGAGCAGTTATGAACACATGACATTATAAAGACTGTGAGACTGGATAAAGAGTTTGTGTACACCTTTGCAGATATATCTGAAAGCTTTTCTAAGAAGCATGGAACATTCAAGCCTGACCTCTAGGAACTGTTTGGATCTCATTTAGATCATTACAGTGTTTAACAGAGCTGATTTAAGCTGTGCAGGTCATGACATCCTTTCTCTGAGCAGTGGTAAAGGTCCTACTGTGTATCTACCCTACAGCTGGGTTACAGAGACAAACAGGAGAAGCCCCTCCACCTTTATTGACAATCTGGATTTCTTTGCTCTTTCTTCTTTCTTTCCTTTCTTTCTTTCTTTCTTTCTTTCTTTCTTTCTTTCTTTCTTTCTTTTCTTTCTTTCTTTCTTTTCTTTCTTTCTCTTGTTCTTTTCCATTTCTTTTCTGGTACAGAAGACTGAACTCAGGCTCTCATGTGCTTGACCACTGAACTGCATCTTCAGCCTCTTCATTATTCATCCCATGATGACTATTTCTAAATGTGTCATTAGTGATAGCCAAACTTTGCTTTTTATAAATTAATCTTAATTATCACTTTTCTGTACATGTGTGTGCTTGTGCCTGGGTGCTTATGTCCCAGCATTCCCAGCAGGCCTGAGGTCAACCTGTGGGAGTTGCATCTCTCCTATCATGTGTGCATGGGGAGGGCAGGTGCCTTTACCCAATGAACTGTTTCACCAGCCCATGATATTCAAACTCTCTTAAAGTACTGTCTCAGTTAGGGTTTCATTGCTGTGAAGAGACACCATGACCATGGCAACTCTTATAAAGGACAACATTTAATTAGGGCTGGCTTATCATTATGACTGTGGAGCATGGCAGCATCCAGGCAGTCATGGAGCTGGAGAAGCTGAGAGTTCCACCTCTTGTTTCAAAGGGTCTTAAAGCCTACACCCACAGTGGCCTACCTAACAAGGCCACACCCACCCCAACAAGGCCACATCTCCTAATAGTGCCACTCCCTGGGCTAAGCATATTCAAACCACCACAAGTAGTAATACTGGTTGTTCACAAAACTTTTAATTTTTTTTAAAAAATAAAACGTGATTAAAAGAAAAAATAACAACAGTATGCATCATGAGATTTACCCCTTGTGCTGTGTTTTTAAAACTTTCAGTGATATCTAGTTTATGATTTCCATTTTCATAAAGACCAAAGTTCTACCTGCTTCCTACATCTTAAAAATAAATGGCTCTTTTTTTTGGGGAGTGGGTGGTGGCCTTATTTTGAGACAGTTTCTATCTGTGTAGCTTCAGCTAGCCTGGAACCTAACACTTCCCTGCTTTGGTCTCCCAAGCACTGTGACAGGACTGTGCCACCACACCAGCTGAAAACCAGTCATGTTTTTAATGTGCAAGCATTTGAGTGTATGTTGTGTTAATATGTAATTTTAGAACTTGTAGGTTGTGTGTTGTTTTGGGATTGGAGGAACTCAAGCCCACTCTTAAGATTACTCTCCAAACGTGCTTTAAAGGGTCACAGTTTGTGTACTTGTTGCCACAGGTCAGTTTTTACATAACCTAAACACTCTTCAAAGAGACACCCAAGGTGTTAGTCTTCTAAGGTATCACTTGGATCTCTCTCCTTGTTTATAGAGATTGAAGACATATGTTTATAATGTATTCTGTTAACCTTCTTTAAAACTCTGAACCTGAGCCTGGAATATCAAATTTTAACCTTTGGCTCTAATGTTACACCACCCCAAAATAATCAACAACCATACTCAAAATTAAGAGATGTGGGTACAGCCTTGGCTTAGCTACCTTGTACAAATGATCTGCTTTGGAAGGTTGGAATGCTTTAAGAATGGTGAATGCTTCAGGAGTCTAATATAACCATCCCCCGAGAGGACTCCACCCAGCGGCTGACTGAAATGGATCCAGGGACCTGCCAAACATTGGGCAGAGCTTGGGTCTTGTGGAAGAGTTGGGGGAAGGATTGAGGGACCCAAAAGGGATAGGGACTCCACAAGAAGACAAACAGACTCAACTAACATGGACCCTTGGTGGCCCAGACACTGAAACACCAACCAAAGAGCTTACATGGACATACCTAGGCTACTTGCACATATGTAGCAGATGTGCAGCTTGGTCTTCATATAGGTCCCCAAAAACTAGAGCGGGGGATATCCCTAGTCTGACCTCAGTGGGAGAGGATGTGTCTAGCTCTGCAGAGACTTGATACATCAGGGTGTGAAGATATCCAGGGAGAACCTCCATCCTCTCAGAGGGGAAGTGGAGGGAGAATGGAGGAGCTGTGTGAGGGAGGAACCAAGAGAAGGGAGGGGAAGCAGCTATCAGGATGTAAAGTGAGTAAATAAATAAATTAATAAGGGAAAAAGAGAATGTTACTGCTCCCACTGCTCTGATAAATACTATAAGGGAAACAACTTAAGGAAGAAAAGATGCATCTTGTCCAGGCTACATACAGTTTATCATAGTGCAAAAGTCAGAGCAGGAAGAACTTGAGGGAGCTGGTCAGACTGCATCCACCATCAAGAAGCAGAGAGAAATGAATGGCCCTCTTCTGTTTATACAGCTTGCATTTGAAGCTATGGGAATTGTGACACCTGTAGTGGGAAAGTCTTCATAGTTCAGTTAAACCAATCAAGACAATTCCTAACAGCCATGCCCAGAGGCTACCTCAGTGCCTCATAAATGTTCCTAAAGGCTTGTCTCCTAGGTGATTTCAGATACCATCAAATTGACAATTAAGATTAACCATCATAATGAGCCTTGTAATATGGAGGATTTTGGAAAGCTTATAGTATGCTATGACTGTCACTTAGACTGTAAAGTATATACTGCTGCCTCCCATTGACTTTATGGCTTATTTTTTAAAATCATCACTTTATGATTAACTACCATGATTTCTGATTCCCTTTATATCTGTATCTAATTAGTAAACATTCCCATTTTCCAAGTTATAGATGACCAGAGGTCATTGCTCTTTGATTCTGTCTATTTCATGCTTTCCCTCAAAGGGAAATCATATCATCAGTATCACAATTTCCTACAAATAATTATAACACAGTGTTGAGATCAACCATATATATATATAATATATATATATATATATATATGCTTTCTCATCTGTTCTGCTTACAAAAATAATTATGACACGGTATATGATGTGAATTTTTTTACTTTAGATTAAAGCAATCTGTCCAGTAATCCTATATTAGATGCTGGAATCCCTAAAGATGTAATAAGCAACACAGATGTGTAAGCATATTTTATATCTTCCTGCACTGTGCTAAATAACAAATCAACCCAATAATTGTGTCATCTTTAAATAAGAGCCTTAATCTGGGACGAGCAGGACCAGAGTCTAGGTGTGTGTGTGCAGGACAGAATAGGCACTTCCATCCTGAGAGGATGACTTGCAGCAAGAGGGAACACATGGAGGAGGCTACCCAAAGTAGTCACAGAGCAAAAGAGTAATAATTGGGGACAGGTTATAGAAGGGATTTTAAGTACACATACGTGCTTTCTTACAGTCAGAGGGTGTTGTTATTTGAAGCCCTAAAAGAGGAACTTGACAGAAAACTAACATATTTTGTACAAAAATTTCAGAGACCACTTGAATCACAGAAAAGATGATACGATTTGACAGGTACCCAGAAAAATCTCCTCATCCCAAAGGATATTTCACATCTAGCACCTAAAATGTCATCCTTTGATGGATACAATCCATTAGGCATAGTAGTGCTTCACCTTTAATGTGGTTCTGATCTGAACACTGCAGGTATAGTCAACACTGAATCACAATGTGTTACGGGGTTGCTCTTGCTCAATCCATTTAGGACACCAAATGCTTTGACAGAACAGGGTCAGTGATCTATTGTATGTGGTCAGCCTGTCTATAACTCATCCTGGGGATTGGGTTGTGAGAGAACTGGATATTTTTTAAGACTTGGGGCCAACCCTGACTGTCCTGCTTATTTTTATAGAGAGATACAGTTTATATTAGCAATCAAAGGCTTTGTAATAGCAATTGATCTAAGATCAAGGAGTTAAAAGATCTTAGAATTAGCTGAAGAGCTTTAAGAAAAATGTATGAATGGTTCTTTAAAAAAACGACATTTGGGAAACTGCATGTCTGAAATACCAACACTGGAGGTGCCAAGAGGGAGGCATTTTCAATGACTAACAAGGCATCTCCATGTGAAGAACGATGACGTAATGCATAGTCAAAAGGGAGGAGGGAGAGAAGACAAAGCTCTCCTGTCCAGTTAGTTCTCACATGATCTACATCCTGGACCAACACCAGCTTCATCAACAGGAAGCAGGTAATACAGCAGGAGGGTACCTTGCTGGAGTTACAGAGAGTCTTTCCCTTCAAATACCTCCTTCTATTCCAAATATTTTCATCACACCTTTGTAGTATGTAGCATCCCCAAAGCACAGCAGTCAGTACGGTCAGCTAGGAGTACAGAACGACAATTTAAAAAGAAATAAGGAAAATCAGAGAACCATTAGACTTACTTTGTTGCCATGAATGTGCTATAATGGCTCATGTCAGGGGACAAGTTTAGGAGTCAATTCTCTCTCTCCCCAACATGGGACTCGGGGATTGAACTCTGGTCATCAGGCTCAGCGGCAAGCACCTTCCCTCACTGAGCCATTTTGCCAGCCTGTGTGGTTTTTTTTCCCCCTTACACGCAGAGTTCTGCTCCTTGGATGAATTATGCATGGTTTCAAGAATCAGCTAATAGAAAACACTAACACAGCATTTAACTGTGTGTCATGCATTACTGTAAGAGCCTTAACATATATTACTCAATTTAACTATGTTAAGTACATTTTAATAATGTATAGTGTAATAGTGCACAGCAGTTTTAAATATAGATAACCCTCTGTTGAAGACTTGGATGATCTTATAGTTTTTGGAATTGAAATGAGGAAGAGAAGTAGTGGAGAGAAAGGACAATGGTCTTTCTTACAAACCACAGTTTTCCACATGTAATAGGACAAACACTGCATGAGTACTTAAAAAATTTATTACCATAAATGTTAAGAAGACATTACCCAACCTAACTATATAGTAAACTATAAAAATTGCAGTATTTGCAGGATCAAAAGTAGTGATGGTTTTCTTTTAAAAAAATTAAAAGAAGTTATTATTTGTTTAGGATATGTGTGCATGAGCGCATACACCACAGCATGTGTGTGTGTGTGTGTACACGTGCATGCACATGCATAAGTGCATGTATTGGTCAGAGGACAGTGATGTGGAATTGGTTCTCTCTTTCAGTCATTATGTAGGTTCTGGGGATTGAACTCACATCCTAAGGCAAACACAGCAAGCGCCTTTACCAGCTAAGCCATCTTGCTAGATCTTAACTTGGCCTGTTTTCTGAAATTATGAACCCAAACAGCCACTCAGAAGATCAGCTGGCTCTGCAGCTGTGGAGGAGATGCTGATTTCGAGGGAAGAGAAACGAGATTCTCCACTTACATTAGTCAGAATCAAGGTCCCAGGTAGCTCGTTAGTTACAAAAGCTGTTTACAGAGACCATCTAGAACAGTGGTCCCCAGCCTGTAGGTTTCTACCCTCCTTTTCACAAGGGTTGCCTATGAGAGCCTACATATCAGATATTTACACTATGATTCATAACAGTAGCAAAATCACAGTTATGAAGTAGCAATGAAAATAATCTTATGGTTGGGGGTCCCACAACAGGAGGAACTGTAATTAAAACATTGCAGCATTAGGAAGGTTGAGAACCACTGCCTAGAATCGGAACTGCTGCTAGGATCTGTGGACACCAGAGACATCACGTACTTCCAGAATGGAGGAAACAACAGGGCTTAGAACAAAAGGACAGTTTGCACTGCCACCATGTTTTAAAAAGATACTCATTAAAATATTATTTACTTTAAATTGTGTGTGTGTGTGTGTGTGTGTGTGTGTTGGTGTGTGTGTGAGAGAGAGAGAGAGAGAGAGAGAGAGAGAGAGAGAGAGAGAGAGAGTTGGTGTATGTGAGTGCAGGTGCCTGCAAAGGCCAGAAGAGGGCGTCAGCTCCCATGGAGCGCCAGCTATAGGTAGTTGTGAGCTACCAGTTGGATGCAGTGCTAGAACACAGTTCAGGGTCTCTTCCAGAGCAGTATATGCTCTTAGCTGCCGAGCCATCTCTCTACCCTTCCCGTTTCTGTTTTATAAAAGGCCACCTGTGAATCTTTTGGGGGGCAGGGGGCTAAGGGGAATAGTCCTTAACCAGAGATATAAAAAGGATCAAATTAAGTGAGAATATAAAGTCTAAAGTGACCTAAAACTTTGCAGGGAAAAAAAAAATACCATTTCCTAAACATAAACAGGCCATGCTTAAAAAAAAAAAAAATGAGTATGCAAATTAAGGTGCAGAGGAAGTGAAAAATAGCAAGGCTAATTAGAAAAGGCAGGAGCCACGTGGGGAAATCACTGTTCACTCTGAAACGGTAGTTCCAGGCTTTTGAGGTGAGATTACTTACAAGCTAAGGGATGCCACGGTGGAGGAAGGGTTGGATGAGAATGAAGAATGACACGTGAACAAAAAATGCAGTAACGAAGCCCATTGCTTTGTACGTTTACTTCAGAAATTACTGAAAAGTAAACCTATTTAATAAGAACTATGCCTGTTCATATAATTGACATGCTACACGCATACACAAATTATCCCAATGAGGACAGGAGAAAGCCAGAAGCTATTCCACTGCTGTTAGGACAATCAAGGTCATATAGCTTAGCAAGATCACACTGCAAATGACCCAAAGTGTCCACACCATCCCTGTCCTTGTGTCCAATGGATGAACCTCAACGTCATCCTGAGAAGCTCAGAGCATCACTCCGGTTTAAATTCTGGCAGAATCACAGTGATTCCAAGCCTCCCAGAATTATGATCTGGGTCTCTTTATGGCTGCACCATGAACACCACTTGAAATAACTTCTTTGGATGTCTCAACACTGTTTGGAGAGACAGACGTCAGAGGTGGCGATGAGGTCACTATCATCGTAAGGAGTTTTCCCCTCTGGTATGAAAGGCTAAGGGGCTACTGAGGTCAGTGCAGATGGCCGCCTAAGGGCTTACCACCCATAAACAACTCATTCATAAAAGAAAAAGAAAGAAAAATGTCTTGCCCTGCAAGAGAAAAAGCGACCAAGACCGCAGTTTGCATCCTAGCTTCCTCATTTCACCTTGCCGAGGGGAAGGTGTTGTTCGTAAGCCCCTCTCTCTGCTCAGGCAGAAAAGTAGTAGGACAGGACTTGAAAGTCTGTAAAACCCCGCCGGATTCACCTGCTCTGAGGATTTCCACACACCTCTACCACTGGCAGCGGGCCTGGGTAATAATGAGCATTCCACAGGGCAGAGAAGAACCAGCAAATCAGAGCAGAAAAGGAGCGTGACTCCAGGGAAGGAGGGCTTCAGCTCCAATAAATGAGCCGATGCTGGATGCTGATGAGAGGGAATTTACATTTTAGTCACAAAGCTGCTGGGCTGGGATTGTAAGTGTCGGACAATGAAGCAATTTGGAAACATCAACTCTTTGCTTCTGCTCCGATGTGTGTGCTTGCGTGCGTGTGTGCGTGTACGTGCGTGTGCTTCCCTGTGTGTGTGTGTGTGTGTGTGCCCGCCGCATATCTGTCAGAGCATCATAATAAAAGGCCAACATTTGAACTGAGTAGAAGACATTGTTCTTGATTTTTTTTTTTATACAGGAAATACCAAAGCTAATTGTCTTTCCAGATTAGTATGGGTCTGACATGGGTTGGAGACTACACGTCTTGTCCCATCTAATACACTTGATTCAGACAAATTCACTTTAAAAATTAGTTTATTATTTAGAGTATGTGAGCAAGGGTGGGGGTGGGGGGCTGCCTGCCACAGTGTCTGTGTGGAGGTCAGAGGACAACTTTGTGGATTCAGTTCTCTCCTTCCACCTCTCTATGGGCTCCAGGGCACAAACTCAGGCTGCCAGGCTCACACAAATCTCCTTACCCACCAAGCCAGACATCTTGGCCGCCCCCCTTTCCTTTCTTCGTAATAATTTACTGTAAACTTACCTTCTCTTGCTGTATCCCAGAGATTGCTGTATTGTCCTTTCATTTTCATTTGCTTTAGGATTTTTTAAAAATCACTGCGGTTTTATTTTCATTATCTCATAGTCTAGATATAAAATCCCTATGACATATGTAGCTTCATCTCACCGCATCATCTCACCGCTCTCTATGGCGCCTGTTCCCTTTTCAAATATTTGTAATAACTGTTGATTCAGGTTTTTGGTGTCAAGGTTTACTTCGTGTTTTTTCTGTAGTCTGTGCTTTTGTTGTTCCATTGGAGGATCCGCTGTTTAGTTGAAAGGGACAAATGTTTTCTTCTAGGAGTTTTATAGCTTTAGCTCTTAAAGACTGTGATAGCCTTTCATGTGTGTGTGTGTGTGTGCACATGTACGTGTGTGCATGTGTGTGTAAGGGGTCAAGTTCTTTCCTTTGCTTATAGATACTCATTTGTCCTAGCACCACTGTTGTGGATAGCCCCAGCCTTGTATTTTGATCCTAGTTCCCAGTAGATAGGCCTAGACTTGTATTTTGATCCTAGTTTCACTTTCCTGGGAGGGGCTGCAGAGAATGATTGAATCTGTACACAGGTGACATCTTGTAAACCTTCTGTCCAATTAAAACCTGTAAAATAAAGGCTAGAGCCAGAGATTGGGCAGTAGAAGGGGATGTGGAGAAAAAGGCTTAGGGGAGGAGAGAGTGAGAGGAATTTGATATAAAGAGAGGCAGGAGTGGAAGCAGAGGAAGAAGCAGGAAGAAGGAGAAGCAGGAGGAAGTTGAAGCAGAAGGAGGCCGGTGGTAGAAGGAAGCCAACGACAGAGGAGCCGGAGCTGGGAGGACAAGCACGCGGCCTGGAAAAACAGCAAGTTACAAGGGATCTCATAGCCGGGGATTAGAGTAGTGTAGTGGTAAATCTGCCTAATCTAGGCGTGCAATTTATACCATAATTATTGAGTTGTGTTTTCCTTTACTGGTCTCCTTCAGGTAGGAGATCTCACAGCAACAAATTTGGTGGTTTAGATAATTTCTTCTACTACACACCGTGGTGGAAAACATTGGTCTGTCCTCATTGACTCATCCTGATTTTAAATTGTATATATACATACATAAGCATATGCATATACATAGACACCTATACACACACACATATATCTATGTATCTATGTGATATATACATATATATATGCACATATGCAATATGTATATATATGTGTATAATTGATTTTCAATATTACTTTGCAACCTGTAGTCTTACCAGTCTTTCTTATTATCCTTATTGTGCATGTGATTTTCCTTGAGAATTTTTTATATACAAAATCATGTCATCAGCAAATAGAGCATGTTTTACGATCTCTTTTCCAATCTGGTTATCTCAAACCCTCTGAACACTCCTTCTAGGACAGCATAAAATGGTAATGGTAAAAAGGACCATTTCTGTCTTAGGAGGAAAGCCTTCAGTCTTTAGTCATTAGGCATGATCTCAGGTGGGTATCTGATCAGGTTGAAGTTATTCTTTTTTTTTACCTGACTTTGACTGCTTCTGAGTATACATTCACTGATGACATGTCCAACAGTGAAAAAGATGAGTTTTCGAGGTCAACACTTCCTAGGGCAGCAGGAACTGCAGACCCTTTGGGATGGATGGCAGTTGCCCAACTATCTTATGATAAGGAGCTGTCAGTCCCTTTTCTTGTGTGCTTTGCTCTTAAAAGAGGTGAGATAGAAGAATGCTTCTTCTCTCCTGGGAAGAACTTTGCTTTTCTACTTGATGCAGAACAGTCCTGTCCTCTGAACTTAACTCAATTTTTAAATTAGATTTATTTATATGAGTGAGCATTTCATCTGCATGGATATCTGCATACCAATGCGTGTGCTGCTGGCTCCTGTAGAAGTCAGAAGAGGGTGTTGGAGCCTTTGGAACTGTTGTTAAAGATGGCTGTGAGTCAACCACTGGGATGCTGGGAACCAAACCCGGGTCCTCTGCAAGAGCAGTCAACGCTCTCAACTGCTGTGCCGACTCTCCAACCTTTGGCTTCTCTTTTATGAAGCTGTGTTTCACACTTTGTGCTTTGTAAGTCTGATGGATGCTCAGGATTTAGTGGGAACCGAAGTTATGCTAAATCACTGGCAGCAGTTGATATCGGCCTTAGATGCCATTACTACAAATTTATAAACGGTATTTCGTAATCTTTAACATCAGAGGTAGCCATATGCTTCACTGAGCTACGGAGACTCCTGCGATACATTTACTCATAAAGTCCTTCTAATGGCAATAAAGGAACTGAGGAGTTCTTGCTAGCTCTGGCGTGCTGTGTGGAATGAAATTTTGAATGGCTTATTTCTGCACTAGAGGCAAACATCAACCTTCTGGGGTTGTTCACACTCCAGCATCTTGCATCTGTTGTGTTTATGACAGAAACAAGAGAGGAGGGGGAAAAAAAAGTGTAGTGTTTAGTCATCTGCTGGTTCCATTTGGTGCTAAATTCATACTTCTCTCTAGAGTGCGAGAATGCTAATTTATTTTATGTATCATGGAAGGATTGAAGCCATTCCTAGACACATGAGTATTTAAACTGGTGAAACTGAACAGTGAGTGCTCTGCATGTGGGTAATCTAGGCTCTGTGTACAGTTCTTTCATTTTGAAGACGAAGTTTCCCCGAAGTCATCTAGGCTAGCCTCAAAATTCACAATCCTCCCCTTCCCCCAGAATAACTAGGATCACAGTGTATACCACTGTATACTTTTCTGCATACAGTCTCGAACAGGAAAAATCTCTATCAGTTAGGAGCTCAGATGTAAGCATCGATCATCTTCTGAGCATAGGCATACCCAGCTATCTATCCAGTTGTTGAGTTGTCTTGTCACGAACTTATCAGCTTCCGTGGAGCTTTGGGTGAGCATCCAAGATGGCTGAAGTGAAAACTGCAACTAGGTCTTGAGATGCAGTGGTGTACTTCCTCAAGCCTCTAGAGTGAATATCAATGGAGTGGGAAGCTTGTTCCATCCATTTCTATGCCACGCATCTGCCGTTGATCTTTAAGTATTAGCTGGCATTTTTATCATCCTAAGAGAGGACATTATTTTGTACATCATTAAGACACTCTAAATTTTAACTGCACAGTCTCATTTACTGAGCACGTCCACGTTACTTTCAATCTATGCGTTAGACAATACATGTTTTGCCATGTACCTTCATGAAGCTTCCGTTCTATTGAAAAACGTATCCAAAGTAATAAGTATAACATATGTTAATAAGAATAATAAGAAGAAAATAAAGCAAGGAGAGGGGATTTGAAAAGCTGAGTGAAGTCTCTGGGATCCACATGGTGGGAGGAGAGAGCCAGCACCTGCAAGTGTCTTCCACCCTCCATATGGGTGCCTGGCATGTGCACATATCCACACATAGATTGATTGGTTGATTGAATGAATGAATGAATATAATAGGTAGTGAGAGAATGAGTCCAGTCATAGATCTAGAACAGCATGCCAATACTGAAAGGCCTAAGTTAGGGACATGACTAGATTCTTGGAAAAATAGCTAAGGAAGCCTATGGAGCAAGTGTCAGTGAGGATGGAGAAGGTGTTAGTAACTCTTCTACTGCTGTGATAAAACACTGTGACCAAGACAACTTATAGAAGGGAAGGATTATTTGGGGCCTGTGGTTCCAGAGAGAGAAGAGTCTGTCACCATTATGGCAGGGAAGCATGTCCATAGGCAGGAGTTTTGACTGAAGCAGCTGAGAGCTCAAATCACAGACAGGGTCTACAGAGGGAACAAACTTGAGTTTTTAAACTCTCAAAGCCCACCTCCAGTGACACACATTCTTTAACAAGGCCACACCTCCTATACCTGCTAAACAGTACCACCAAGTGGGAACTAAGTATTAAAGTACCTGCGGATATGGGGGGACACATATCTCTTTCAAATCACCACATAGAATATTGAGGGAAGAGTGCAAAATGATATAGGTTGATTTGAAGGAAGAATTAATAGATCAAACTCTGAATAAATGAGGATAACAGATAGTTTTTTTTCCCTCCTGACAGATTGACTATGACATATAAGACAGAGACATTTAAAGAGGAAAACAATTTTTTTTTTTGGCTTGAACAACTGGATTGGATGCCATTCGCGGTGGGAATAGCGAGTAGGAGGAGCTCAGCTTTCACATCTTGTGTTTGAGACAGTTAGTGAGCCAACAGGCTTCTCTCAGTTATCTTAGGCATCGCTTACCTACATATTTAGAAATACTCTCTTCTCTGGGAGCCACACACTTCCTATACTTTATATTTCCCAGATTAGCTTTTATCTAGTTCTCCAATTTCAGCCTCCTCTTTTTATTTCAGTATATAAATAACAGTTTCTGGGGTAAATGAGACATATCAGAGCTAGTCACTAATTTTTGTTTGTATTTTCTCATAACAGTCTAATTGCACTGTGTAGATGTCTCAGTTAGGGTTGCATTGCTGTGAAGAAACACCATGACCAAGGCAACTCTTAAAAATGACATCATTTAATTGGGGCTGGCTTACAGGTTCAATGGTCCAGTCCATTATCATCAAGGTAGGAGCATGACAGCATCCAGGCAGGCATGGTGCAGGAGGAGCTGAGAGTTCTACATCTTGTTACGAAGGCTTCTAGGAGAAGATTGACTTCCAGGCAGCTACAAGGAGGGTCTCAAAGCCCACCCCCACAGTGACACACTTCCTCTAACAAGGCCACACCCCCTGATAGTGCCAGTCCCTGGGCTAAGCATATTCAAACCATCACAGTAGACAGTGAAATCCAATCATGGCAAGATTGTTGATCTAAGTTGTAGACACCAAAGTGGCTTCTGGAAAACATACCCATTGTGGAGTATCTTTACCTACCTTTGGTTCAAGGTCTTGCTTCCTGCTGGAGAATGTTCTAGAAAGCAGCTATTCCCTAGCACTGCCTAAGACTCACAGCAGTAAAGCTGGAATGATGCTGTTCTATTCCAGTGCCAAAAGCTGTCGTCATTCGTTTTTTTAAAAAGAGGCCTTAGCCAGAACATTTTCAAGGATAGTTTATAAACAAATCTCATTAGCCTCATTTGGAACACAATTAAAACAATTTCTTTCTATGCTTAGCAGACCTTACCTTTTATTTTTTTAATAGTTGTAATCACAAGTATAACTTTCCAAGATTAGAAATTTTGTTTTGTGGATAATTAAATTATCATCTTCTACTAGTAACTTTCAGAATCTTTTCACTTTCTTACTGGTGGCCACAGATATTATTAATTCATCAGGACTTGTAGCTACTCCTATGCAAAGCATAGGCAGACCACAGGGGCAATGGAGTATTTGAGCCCCAGTGAAACAATTTGGTAAGAGACATAATTGTGTTAACATCTAAGTACAACATAAACCAATGGCTTGATAATATGTGTTAAGTCGTGCTGTGGAAGAGGAGTCTGTGTCCGATAGTATGTGATATGAGAATTGAAGAGAATTTGGAGGATAAATAGGAATGTCCCAGAAGGTACAAGGGAAGATGGGAGCCCAGCTCATTAAAATGTCTCAGCCACCACACGTGACTGACTGTGTGGTTGGAGTAGAGGGTGCCTGACTGTGAGAACAGGAAGAAGGCAGGCCAGGGAGAGATCTTTGTAATCAGTATACACTGAGCTGTATCGTGTGTGAACTTTAATTAGGATACCTTACAACATTCTCTGTCAAGTTGTATACTGGTGTATGGAGATCAGATTTGAATTTTAAAAAGCTGCCTCTGGTAGAATTACAGATAAAGTATCTATATAATAAAAAAACAAACTTTCGTTCTTAGAACATTTTCTTTCATGCCTTCTTTTCTCCCATGTTCACAAGCAGCCATTTTTATAGGAATAAAATACTCTTTTCTCTCCCAAACACATGCTCTGCTAGGGACAAGGAAACAAGTACACAGTGGAGAATAATATGATGAGAAGAAATGAGGCCGATTCTCTGGGCTGCAGATGAATCAGTTGACAATCAGGATTGCTCAGGCTGAAGGGGCTCAACAAAACATGGGAAATAAAACAGTCAATGATTTCTATTTAAAGGCGTGTTTGTCTTGATCCCCAAATTTAGCTTATGCACTTGGAGCTTGAAACTGTGGGAAATACCTGTCCATTTAAATCCCGTTTCCGCGGCTGCCTAAGAGGACAGTGAGAAACATTTAGGGAGGCAATATGGCCTGAAGTTTGGTCATAAAGCTAGATCAAGTAAGGGAAGGTAGGAAAGGTGTTTTGCATTGAATCATTTAACCTCATTAGTACCTTGGAAAGTTGGAATTATTATCCTCATTTTGTAGCTGAAGTTAGGTTAATTATTCTACTTGAAATTGCCTGCGACTGGAGGGGTTTTGCATTGGAATTCCGACCTTGTAGTTACGGTCAGCTCTTGCTCTTTCCATTGTAATGAGTCTGATTTCCTGCCTTGGAAATATGCCGAGTGTCTTTTTTTTTTTTAGCTTATTGTAGGTTCATTGGGCCCAGGGACATGTATATGTTATCCATTTTCCAATCTTTCCCAAGGTCAAGTATGTATATACTATAACTATAAAGCTCAGAGGAGACTGCATTAGTGAGGAAAATATCAGGCCTAATATTTCAGAGCAGAGGCCAAGGGATTTTATTTAGCTTGGCCAATTTGGATTTGAATATTTCCAAGTGTGAGGAGACCATTTCTAGTGTGCCTGGGCCTTGCTATTCCTATTCCCTGTTACTAACATCTGGCCTATTCATGCCCCCTGCTTAGAATAAACATCAGAATTCGTAGTCTTTAACTTAACGTTAACTTAACACCTTAGAGCAGACGGCACAAGCTTGTGAAATTAAACAAAAAAGCCAAACCGAAGTTCTCCTGGAAAAGCGTCCCTTAGACAATCACTACTGAGAGGTTATATTTGGAATGTTTCTTTCTCATGAGAAGCAGATTGCTTCTTTCAAGTTCACAGTGGCTCTTTCCCTTCTTTGTCCCACGAAACCCTGACGAAATTCTTTGTGCCCTTCGAATCATTTAACGGTCCACACTTCAATTGTAAGCCATAGTTTTGGCCCCAGTGAAATGGGGGTGTGTGAATTTCATGGAGATTTTCTCTCAGGCAGTTGGGGTACTAGACAGCCACAGTCACACAAAGCTTCCTATGAATCAGATCTCTGGGTCCTTCTTCATCTCCTAGGAAATCTATGGACCCACAGAGGGTGAGTTTTAGAAAGAAGTTTATTGTCGATTCATAGGACAGAAAGAAGGCAGAGTGCAGGGGTTCATGTATGAGTGATTCGGGGTCCCTTCAATTAGGTAGTCTTGGAGCTTTGGTAATTAGAAGGATGAGAGACATGGGATGAGGCACGGGAAGGCTGTCAATCTAGTTAGCCCACACATGAAGTCCAGGTACTTAACTAATTGTCAACCACACCCTCAGGTATAGCTTCCAGTCAGGGCTACTCATTTAGGAGAAGAGCTAAAAGGAACCAGAAGCCAGTACACCCTCCCGACATTCCTGGATACAGACAAAGACAGGACTGCCAATTGGACCACTTGACACTTCTGAAAGTGCTGCTTTCAGGACCTTGTCCTAAAACAGCCCAGCCAGTTCCATCTCCTATTTTCCTTCTGTTCTCTTATCAACCTTAGTCTCTAGATCAGTTAAGCAGTGCGTTTGTAATCCGAGTCACCTTAGGTATGACCGTCATAACAATCACTTTCCTTCATCCATCCTCTGTTGAGTTGCCACAGAAGGACAGGACATAAAGAAAAACAGTTTGTCTTTTGACAGATGCTAAAGCTACTGAGAAGAGATAGGGATAATATTGGGTAAAAAGTATAGGGAGACGAGATCTAACCTTGAATCCTGTCTACAGCTGACCCATGAACGAGAACGCAATTGGTTGTCTGGGTAAAGGAAGCTCCCTGGCAGCTCAACAAGGTTGGCCACAATTGCTGCTGCTCCTTTGTATTGGAGAATTATTCCATATATATATATATATACTTCTAACATCTCCCCACAGGATTCCTTGAGAAGGAATCTCTGGAAATAATGTTGAACAGAATAAACTGCTCTATAACCATAAGGGATGATTAACTAACCTGGAAACTGAGGCAGGAGTCTGAGAACAGGCTGTGAGGTCCCATGTCAGGATGCAAGCAAACCAACAGGTACTGATATTTGCATAGTGCGTTAGTATTCACCCTGGTGTCTTTCAGCTATCCAAGGTATGCATTAAGGATCCCTACTACATACTTTGGAGATTCTTGTAATACTGTTACCCAATGGCTTCCCATTTGCCTGTTTAAAAAAAAAACGATCACTCCTATTCTCTCCTTGGCTGTTTTCGACCCATTGATGTAAAATAGAATAGACTGGCAGTGAAAAAACTCTCTCTGCTGCTTAATGATGTCTTGATTATAAGCTCCCGGAATCTGTTTTCCTCAAAAAATTCTTTGCCATCTGTCCTTGTCATGGTCAAGTATCCCCATCTCCCGATTTATGTTGGAGAAAACCATCTAAATCAGCAAGCATCTACACTGTGTTGTCTTCCAATAGAACATGAAGCTGCCCAGTGACCAGTAAAGTAGTCAGCATGTGGCGTCTTGGCAGCGGGAGGACTGGGAAGAGAAGCCAACCCCACACAGAATCCAAATGGCAAAGAGTACACAGGCTTTCTTGCTACGTGGCTTCCTAATCTCAAGAAAACAAACAGTGCTCTTTCTTAGCTCCCTCCCACCCACCCCCAAGTTACCAGAGAGGTTTTATCAGCTTTCCAGCTTCATCTGAACGCAGCAGAGAAATGTGAGAATTTGCATGTAGTTCTGCTTTGCCCAGCGGAGTATCTGCTGAGGAATTCTACATGGGCAGGGAAACAGCTTAGCAGGGAGTTTTTCTCTAAGCCTCTGAAATTTGGCTTTGTCTGAGAGCACACAAAATTATCCGCTTTGAAGACCCTTTAGTTTTCGCCTTTCTGATGGCCGACCCAAAGAAGCTGTTCTTTTTGTGTTTATTTTCAAACAGTTATTTTTTTTTTCCTTTTAAGAACACAATTCCTCCAGCCAGGCAGAAAGTAGACTGCACATCCAGTTTTCTTATCATCCCCTTAACATGGGAAATGTAATCTACAGGCCGGTGGCAGGTGATCTGTTGCACTGTTATTTGCTAAGGTACAGTTACTGGTTGGCTCTCTTCATGTGTTTGCTTGTTTCAACTTTAAGTAATCTTACAATTTTTATTATACTTATTTATTTACTGGGTAGGGGGTGTGTGTGGGTGTGGGTGTGTGTGTAGATCAGAGAGCAGTTTGTGGGAATCTATTCTCTCCCTCTACCTTGTGGGACCTGGGACTCAGGTCCTTAGGTTTGGTGGCAAGGGCCCTTACCCACTGACCCACCCATCCTGTCAGCTCTTATAAAATGTCCAATTACTGAATGATAGCATCCATTCCCAACAACACACAGCTCGAAAAGTAATCAGTTGAGTGAAAATTTCCAGCAGACACCTTGTCGTTAGTGCCTAGAAAAGGAAACAATTACTAGAACTAGATTTCTTCTCTGATGAGTCTCTGATAATCATTATTCTTAAGTTACTCCTTAAGAATAATCGCCATTCTGATGACTGCTCTAAATTCATGTTGCCTGAGTAAAAACTTAATATGGATAGACTCAAACAACATGTCCTCTCCCCCATGTGGGGTTTTCCATTCTCTTGCCTGCAGCAAGCTCTGTTGGTTCTTATTACTTTGTTTCCAGCTTAGAACTGTTAGGAATAGGCTGCTATGAACATCTTCCTGTCTTTTGATGAACATGTGGGCACATTTCCATATGTGTGGGGATTCTCCTCGAGGTAGGATAGTCTAGTGGGACATGCATATATCCAGCTTCAGGTGGGTCTATAAGGCAGCTTTCCAAAGTGGTTATACCAGTCAATGGCTTCAATAACATTTAGTGTGGAGATAAGTGTAATTTAAGCTTAACTTTCTGTGACATTTTCATATACAAATTTGTATAAATTCTCTAGATTAAATGATATTTCCTACAATTTTGATATTTTTGAGTATAATAATAATAAATATCTGAATTCTCTGTCTCCTTTTGAAGTGTATCTTTCTCTGACTTGTATTTTAAAGATTTATTTGCTTTTATTTTATATGTATGAGTGATTTGCTTGAACGTACATATTATCTGGTGCCTGCAGAGGCCAGCAGAAGGTATTGGTTCCCTTGTGCAGCGCGTTGTGAGTCATTATGTGGGTGCTGGGAATTGAACTGGAGTCTTCTAGAAGAGTAAGCCAGTGCTCTTAACTACAGAGCCATTTCTCCAGCCCCATCTCTGACTTAATTTTAATTCATTGTTTTTTTTCTTTTGTTTCAACAAAAATGTTTTAAACTCATGTGCCGTGTGTTACTAGGTAATAAGATTCAAATTAATAAATTATATGACTTTCATTCAAGAGTGTTAGAGTGAACCAAAGACACCAAATGTTAACAGATAGTTTGATTTATTTCACTCAAATTTATAAAGCTACTTTCTTAATCTAGTATTTGTAGACTTAGTAAGGAAATCCATTAATAAGTGGCCAAGCTCATTCATAGTTTCTAGTTATTTTTTTATGATATATTCTTCAGCTATAAATCTCTTAAAGATGGGCAGGCATACTTTTTTAGCTTATATAATATAGAATCATTTTGACTTCCTATATTGCTTCTTACGATAAGTATAATTACCTACAGTTTAATTCTTGTTCTGTACTCTCTGTCATTGCTTATTCTTTAATTTTTAAAATTTAAAATGTTTTGAAGTTCAGCATTTTCTGGTACCCATTTTGGCAATTGAGACACAGTCAGTGTTTGCCCTTTGAGGCTAGCACATAAAGTAATTCCATTGGCATCTCCAGGGAACTGTATTTGATCCCAGGTTCCCTTTAGTAGTACAGCATTCCTGCTGGCTGAAGGTACTGCTGCCTTCACACGTAGCGTGGACCCCCAAAGAAGAGTCGGAGACTCCCGACTCCTGGGTCCTCATTTCTGAACTTACATCCTCATTCCGGAGTGCACTTTCACTTACAATTTCACTCTGACCTTACATTTGATAACATCACAAAGTGCACTTCACTTTTTCTTACAAACACATTCTCTCCACTGTGTTCCCATCCCAGTGAATGCATTTCCATGTTTACAATCACGGATGCCATTTTCTAGTCACCTCTATATACCCTCTACCCTCAAAGCCTTAGGGCTCTCCCCTGGTTAAGTGTTTGCTTGGCTCCTCCCTGCTTCTTCAGCCTGGTGATCCTGTCCTGTGGTAGGCACCCATTGTTTCTCAAAGCAAATTTTTGTCTCGTTTCCCTGCCTACAGTGTCATTGTCTGTTCAAATGTTTATTATCAAAGGCATCTTCCAAACATCCAAGGGATCTTGTTGCTCTCAGGGTTCCTTGGCCTTGCTAGCTGCCTTTGTAACTTTCTGGCTCTGGTCACCCCAGTAGCCTGCATGCTTCTCCCCTTTCTGCGATTCAGGTTGTTGCACATCATGTTTTCTTTTGCTTATTGTTTTGTTCTGCACCGTTCACAGAACAGCTTCTTCTCACTGTTTTATGATTCACTTTGTTACGAACGCCCTCCTGTATTTGCACGCCCTCCTGTATTTGCGACAGCTCAGATGAACTCGGAGGACACTGTGCTAGGCAAGGATCACAGAAAGAAAAAGACAAATACACGATGGTCTCATTTCTGTATGTATTTGAAAAGGGGTCTAAATCTTAGAAGTGTGTTTTATGGTGGTTGCTAGGGGTAGGGCATGGAGAAAATGAGAATCAGTTAAGGGATTCAAAATAAGATTTGTAAGTTCTGGATATCTAATTATAGTAGTATGATAAGGATAGCTGATAATAATGTTTTATTTATTTAAAATTAACTAGAAGACTAGACCTTAAGTATTCCTACAACATACACATGTATGGCGATTAGGTATGCTGAGAGTGATTCTAACGAATTTAATTGCAGAAATCATTATTCGATGTGTGTGTCATCTGATAGACTTTGAATATATGCTAATTTATCAATTATGCCTCCAAAATTTCTCTCCAATATTTACTTTAACCTTTTTAAGCTGAGGATTTTCCTCTGTGCTATAACTTTTAGTTCCTATATAATTTAAAGATTTTAATATACATATATATATTACATATATATATATATGTATATTATACACCACACCCATATACATATACATACACATACATATGTGCTTGCCCACATGTATGGATACCCATCATCTGCATGCAGTAATCACAGAGGCCAGAAGAGGGTATCTGATCCCCCTAGAACAGGAAATACAGGTTGTGAGCCACCATGGTGGTGCTAGGAACTGAACCCAGGTCTTCTGCAACAGCAACAAGTATTCCTCCGAGCTGAGCTACCTCTCCAGCTCTCAGTTTTGGTAAAATTCTTTTGTTTGTCTATGCTTTGGTCTGAGAACCTTTTCTTCACATTCCCGGTACTTATTCAACATAATGTTTGATATACAATACAGACTCAGCAATTGTTGGGTGAATGGGTGAATTAACCGATAGCTTAGAGCCTCCTGTTTTTGTATTATGTGCTCTTTAAAATCTCTACATTTACTTCATTTTTCTTGCCAGGGTTATAATTCACATGTTGCTTTCTCTACCCACTTGTGTAGATACGTAGTTCTTCTCATACTTTTAAATTCCCATCTGGAAGTTTCCCCAACTGACCTTGACACTGAATAAATATTTTGACCTGGTTTGGAATTAAGATAAGTAGACAACCTATGAACCCAATAGTATTATTGGTTAAAGTAATTACAAGTACCCATAGTAGCCTTTAATGTAGAAGAATGATCACCATTTATCCTGAAGAACATTTGGCACATTAAGTATTTTAATGTGCAATATCATTTGTGAGCAATGGTTTTCTCTTCTCATATGTCCTCTGAGCTCTCTACCCTGCCCCCTTTCTTTACACCGCCATAATATATTAATTTTGCTGTGCTTACTGATCCTGTCCTTGCTTGCAGGTTTCAGAGGCTTGATATTTGGGGTACTGGTACTCATTAAGGATTCTGTCATTGCCTTAGGTAGGGATGACAAAGCATATGTTCAAAATCCAAAGCACGTCTGTACTTTTCAAAATCCAAAGTACTTACAGCATCAAAGGGACTTATTCTAAGATATTCCCAGCCACCACCAAAGCAAAGGAAATGGTATTTTTAAACTTTAACCTTCTTTGTTATAACTTAGGTACACCATTTCCCACCGAAATCCTGACAATGTCATTCTAAATAAAGAACCATGCACAGGCTGCTTTAGAGGAACTTACATAATATGTGTTCTGATTACACTGTCTCACAGAGAGTCTTCCGTGACCCTTCCTGAACATCAGTGCTGTTTGTATTTCTCACCAGGGGCTGTACATCCCCTACATTCATTATGTTCTTTACGTGATTTATATCTTTACGTGTTCTGTAATGTGATTTATATTGGTAAGTGCCGTTGTAAACCAGGGATATGAAAATCTCCAAGAACATCACAAGAGGAAAAAACTGTATAGCATTTTTGATAAAACATAAGGGACGATCCATTACTTTTTCTAAAATTATTTACTGCTTTTTCCATAGACATTCCAGTTCTTACACCCAAGTGGCTTCTAAGATCAGATGAGCCTGGCGTGCTCAGAGTGCATGACTGCAGGCTGTCTTCCATCTCTGCTCTTCTTGTACTGTCTTGTAAGAGGGTTGGCAGAGTATCTTTACCTCTGCTTCCACAAATGGAAAAGTAGATACCAAAAGAATGGGCGATTTACTCATCTTGTAGTCCTGATGTCAGAGCCCAAACTAAGACCCAGAGAAGGTATGGGTGAGAATTATAGAGGGCCAAGGAAATCACACATTGTCTTTTCTTGGTTTATTCAGTTGCCAGCTGCTTTAACTGTCCTCCAAAGGCTGCATGGAGTAGTAGAGAGCTTTTGTTTTCAGAAGGGAGGGAACTAAAAATACAATGGCATAAGCCATTTATTAACCCTAGCAGCATAGTCCCAGGCAAGGAGAGTATTGTGGAAAACACACACACACACACGCACAGGCACATGCACACACACACACACACACACACACACACACACACACACACACACACTAAACAAGTCAGTGTTTGTAACAAGTTTAGACGTAAGTTTGGCTCTCTGTTCTTTCACCAATCTCTTCCCCTTGCGCCAAGTATCTACTCATTTAACACAGGGTTAGTAATGACAAACTTCACCCAAAAGGGTGATGCTTACTAAGTGGCCAAGTAGAAGTACTTTATAGTGTGACATATAAATACAGACTCTATTCTTGTGTAACAAAGAAAACCCTTCCGGAACGGGAAACAGTGTAACACTAACCGGCTATAAAAAACAAAATGTATCCATTTTGATCTGAGCCTTCCCCAAAGATGCTTAGTGTCTTGGAACCTCTGCCTTCTCATTTTGAAAAATGAGATAATCACATTTATCAAATGTTCACGAATTTTGTGGAAGATACACATATGACATGCATGAACTAGGATAAACGTTTATGCCCCTTGGTAGCTTTTTCTAAGAATATTTGTGAGAGTAATAATGTGTGTTGTGTGTGTGTGTGTGTGTGTGTGTGTGTGTGTGTGTTTTAAAGCATGCCAGAATAGAGAATTATTTTCTTGTAGATTTCTTCATTATCTTAACATTTGTCCCAACAAAGAGGTCACATTGTTATGTCACTATTTATTAGTACTAGTGGCCTTATTTAGACTCACCAGGCTTGTATAAATACCTTTATTCTGTTCTAGAATCCAGTCTAGAGAATGGCATTGCATGTAATTGTCACGTGTCCCCATTCTGCTCTAGTCTATGACAATTTATCAATATTTTTTTCCTTGTTTTACAAACTTGCATGGTCTCCTTGGAGATTGCCATGTGGCATGTGGGATGCTTCCCAGGCTGCTCCTATGTGTTTTGCTTCTTTTTTATTAGGTAAGGTTTATGGCTTCCTGGAGAGTTCCCCAGAAGTGACACTTGTGTCATAATGTATCCATGTGATGTCACTGATGATGTCAGCCTTCATCACTTGGTTAAGGTAGTACTTGACAAATGTGTTTTGGTTTTTGGTTTCCATTGCACCCTAAGCAGTTTTAGCCAGCCATCGTTTATGTTCGTGGTTCCCCTACTCTGTCTGTGGTACTTCGCAATGAGAATTATTTCAAACAGCCATTATCCATAGACACATCCTTCCAGACTATTCACACTAAAGCTCTTTCCTATTCCAGCTGTTATTATATTTTACTTTTAATGTCATTCATATTTTCATCACTGGGAACTGACTTGTTTCTATGTTTGCCTAGTTTATTGCTTGTCTATAAGTTTCCTGCCCCCTAACATGAAACTTCAGAAAATCAAGGATCTGGTGGGATTGTTCATATATGGACTCCTGGACTCTAACTCAATGACTAGGGTATGCTATTTGTTGGAGAAATAGCAAAGAAAGAAAAACAGACGATTGGTTTGTTAGCATTTATGAAATAGAAAAAGATAGTTGAATGGTGAAAAGTTTTTAATTTAGTGTTTTTAATTCACTGGATTTGTTTTAATGGAAAGCTAGACACAAATAATACCCCTGGGAAATAGGTTAACAGAATATTGGTAATTCAAGCTTCCTGATAATGCACTCAGTAATGTGTCAGAGTTTTTTCGTGACTTATATGGGTGTGATGATTAGCTTTAATTATCATCTTGATACAGTCTAGAACCCTCTGCGAAGAGAGCCTCAATGAGGGTATGTCTAGGCCAGCCTGGAGCAAGTATCTGGAGGTTGGCTTGATCATGTTAATTATATTGGAAAGGCCCACTGTGAGTGGCACCATTCCTAGAGAAATGAGTTCTACCTCTCAGAGAGTGGGAGAAGTGAGACCAATGCTAGCATGCATTATTAGTTCAGCACTGTCTGCTTTGAACCATGGTGTCATGTGAGCATCTGTTTCATGTTTCTGTTGCCTTGACTTCCCTGTAATGATGGACAGACACCTGAAAATTTGAGTCCCCTTGCTTTTGTCAAGAATATTTTATCTCAGCAACAGGAATCAAAACTAAGATAATGCATATACCGCCGACCAGGAATACCTTTCCACCATTGTGGCCTTTACCTATGAACTACCTCCTGTTCCCTATTGTAGAACTTCAGAATCTGAAGGACTGTAGAGATCCCTGATGCCCTTGATTAACTCCATCTGACGGCTTACTGCCTACTGTCTTTACATTCATCCCATCTCACTTGCCCCAAGGAAGCATCTGGGTAATATGTATAACCGATAATAATACTTTTTTTTTTAAAAAAAATCTTTTCAGGACCTAAAATCTCCAAGCCAGAGGGATGAAATCGCAGGGGCCCGGGCCACCTTGAAGGAGAACTCCCCACTTCTGCATTCAATTTGTTCAGCGTGTTTGGAACATTCTGATGTCGCTTCGCTCAAAGCCAGTAAGGACACCGTCTGTGAAGAGATCCAGAATGCTCTTGATGTAATTTCAAATGCATCCCAAGGCATCCAGAACGTGCCAGCACCTCCTGAACCTCAGGCAGCAACACTGGGAAGTGCTCTTGATGAGCTGGAGGTAAGCAGAGAGAGCCAACAATGTGACTAAATGTCTCAGTACAAGTAGGCAGACGCAGACTTTCAGTTCCTACGGTGGAGTCTGGAGAACTTTTATTTTTATCACTAATCAATCTCAGTGACCTTCCTGGGTCTTCCAATGAATTGATTAATAGCAAGATTTCCTATCAGTATGCTTAGCCCTTCTCTGCTTAAGAAACCTTTCCATTGGAATTGCTTGGTATTCTAGTGAAGACTTTATTTTACACAGACCAGCTTCTAAAGTGTAGGATCTATTTACTATACAGTATTTATTATCGGCACCATTCTATGTGCTTGGGAATACATCCGACCAGTGCCTTTGTCAAGGGTTTATATTTTAGCAGGAACACGTAGGCAAAAAGCATGCTAACCATATAAATAACCAACTAGCATAGCGTGTTATCAATGGGTGAGGTATCCTCAAAGATCCATGGAGTTTAAGTCAGGATCAGATGGAGATCTAGAGCATAGGTTCAAGGCTGTGTTTGTGACAGCATAGAGGCCAGGAACCTGGTGGAGTCATCAAGTGGGGGAAGTTCACAGCTCAGGTAAAGAGCCAATGGGATCCAGCTAGAGCAGGCTGTGCCAGCTCTTCCTCTGAACAACTGGGACCCTTCACAAGGCTTCTTAACACACTGAGGCTTATGTCTTAAAGGAATGATGTTAGCACCACAGGAGCACAGACTAAATGCAAATAAGGTGAGAAGCTGGGAACCAGGTGGGAGAGGCTATGGTCGGAACCCAAAGTCACCAATTACCTTATGTGCATCACCCCACTCCATCTCACGTGGTCATTCCAGCAGCAGCAAGGCTCAGTTGTGTAGGTAGGAGTCAACTAGCTAATGATAGAATGGATATATTGGGCATAAGCAAAGAGGAGAGTCACAGCGGATGCTGCATGCTGAATCCTCTAGTAACACAGAGTGGATTTTATGGTCTCTGAAGCTACTAGGAATTAATATCCGGGAGGCAAAAAAGACAGGGTGAAGTCTGCCTGGAAGACAGACCTACAAAGCTTGGGCCAACCAATAGTTGATACTGAGAGAACATTGGTTTTCATAGTGCGTTTCACTAGGTTGAAATACACAGGCCTTTGCATCTCTCAGTTGCTGAATATAGATCATCTTCCCAGTGAAGATCATGAACTCTGGTGTCAGGAGGATTGATCTGTGTATCAAATTGTCCACAATTTAATAGTGACTCCTACTTGGAAGCAGGAGGTAGCTATCAGATATCTTGAATAGCATAGATAATTAATTTTAAATTTTTAATCGAATAACTAGATAGAAGAAGTTTTCATTAACCATAGGAAGGCTATAGGCGAAGCTGGTCAGAAGAAGATGAGAAACTCAATTTTGAACAAGTTGAGGTATTTATCAGGCTTTCAAGCATGATGTTAAAGAGCACTAGTTACCCTAGTCCAACAAGGAGCTCCTTAGTGAGAGGCAACATAGTATGGTGTTTTATTCCTGGATTTATATTCCAGCTGTGGCATTTGCTACATTTGTAACCTTGGCAACAATACTTATGAACCTATATGTTCTCTTATTTATAGGTGGCCAATGACAATATCAGGGTGACATCAGGTTAAATGAATTAATAATACAGGTTTGAATGTTTAGAGCAATGCATAGTAAATATTCAGTCTTAGCATCATTATAGAGACTATTTGGAAGTAGATTTTTCCAAAATGAAAAAAATATCTATAATTAAAGTCACTAAAGTTTTACTGATAACCAAAAAAAATCCCCACCCAACTCCACAACTTATATAATACCCATACTGTTTTTTAATCAAGCTCGTAATAAATTCATTAGATAATTAATACTTTCAAGTTTAAAATAGCTTGCTTTCCCTTTAATTAAATGTCTTTAATCAGACTCTTCATTTCTAATCCAATATCAGCTGCCAGATTATTATATGAATTCCATGTGAAATTGCATAAAATACCCAGTCATGTGCAGAGTTTAGGGACTCATTGTCTGATAAGGTTAAAAAAAAAAAAAACCCTAATGGAAACTAATGATCCCATCACCCAGTGTTCCTTCCCTATGATAAACGCACGATAGTCTTGTGTATTATATGCATATCTTGATGTCTTATCTTTATAGAACTGAAGATCTCGTTTTTAAGACCAGTCATAGATATGCGAAGAAAGCAGCTAGATACCAGTAAAGTGTTAGACCCTAAATCAATAAAATATAAAACCTGAAGACCAAAATAAATGGGAAACATGATCATAGCATGAAATAATTGATCATAGCTGATCAGTTATTTTCTACCATGGAAGGGGAAACGTTTTGACCTCCAGTAATCACATGAATGTTCATTCACTGGAGGAGGGAGTCATGGGAAACCCCGGTCTTGTGGATCCTGTTTTCATCCCTTCCAAATACCATCCTTTCCAAATTCTATCCGCCTTCTTCTGACAACCTTGTCACTCTGGTCATCTACCGTCCTCAATGCTACTACTGACCTCCGGAAAGAGGTCTGTAAGTCACACACCTGCTCTCAAAGGCGGTTTCTCTTAGCAACCAGAAGCTGTGGCCTGCAGAATCACCGCTGTGATCCAGCTTTGGGATCTCTTTGATTCCTGCTCTGGTCTGCCTGCTCCCATCTTCACCCCCTTGGAGGTCAGACTGCTTCAACTAATGGACTTTGGTGCTGATTAGGGAAAGTTTAGTTGGAGGCCTTCAGCCTCAACTGGCGTGTTTTAAGGTTCCACAGGTTTCCTTCAATGTCTCCCCTCACCTGTGCTTGGGTTCATAATGACCTAGACCAGGTGGGATTCTTCTTCTTAGGAAGGCTGCTTTTTTTAGCATCCTTCAAAAATGAAGGATAATGGAAAAAAAGAACTATTGAACAAGGTCTTGGTTTCTCTTGCAACATAGTAGCTTAACCTGTCTGCTTTGATGTGCAGCTTTGTAGAGGTCGCTCTGCAGATGGCAAGCTTACCCACTGTGGGAAGTCAGGGCATTTGCAGACAATTGGTAGCTTGGTATTAATATGCACGTCCTAAGCCAGCTGTGCAGTATAGTATGCTGCAGCAGTGGGCATAGAAAATCACTTATACAGAGGACTTGAATGTCTAGTAGCTAGAAAGGGGCTTTTGGAGAGATAACAACAGTTGAATGTTTTTTTTTTTTTTTAAACCATTTGTTGTAGACAATGAAAAGGTAGTCTGCCCTCTTCATGTCTGCTTTCCTTCCAGATTGTTGCATCCAAAAGAAAGCAGTCATAGTCCACTCCCCTGTTTAAATAAAAATGGAGGGGAGGCTACTTATGTTGGCTCTTAAATACATACAAAATTTATATAAAGTACCTTCTATGAAAATGATTGAGAATCTGTAGATATTACATGGCACATACCATTGTATATAAAAATCTCATCTTTGGGGTTGATTTTTAAAAATTTTCTCCAAATTTTAAAAAGTAAAATAAAATATAAAATATTTCTGGTTGATTAAACTGTTTCCAAGACTTACTTTTATGTATTTATATTTTAAGTATATAATTTATTTAGCTCTGTGTCTGTGTGAGGAGGCATACATGTGTGAATGCATGAATAGAGGCCAGAGGAGCACATCAGGCAAAGACACTATCATTCTTCACCTATTCCTTTGAGGTAGAAGCTCTCCCCAAACCTGGAACTCTTATTTTCATGGCTAGACTTGAAATCAGTAACCCTCGTTGATTTTCTTGTCTCTGTTCCCATTGGGGCTGGGGATACTTGTGGATGTTGGATGCCTGGCTTGTTAAGTAAGTGCTAGGATTTGAACTCTGGTCCTTATACTTACACAGCCATGCCATTTCTCCAGACCCTCCAGCTGAACATTTTGCAGGAATTATTCACTTGGTTATTATATTGTCACCATTGAAAATTTAATTTTTCCTTTACTGAAAAAAAAAATTGCGATCTAAGTTGTATCTATTGCAAATCAGGAAGCTAGTGGATAGGAGCAGGCAGGGTATGTGTCTAATCTCTCTGATTCCAGAAGAATTTGTGATTGTACACATCTTGAGTTTTTCTAGCTAGAACTTAATGCACTCGATTAAAATTTGGTATAATGTATGATAAGGTTCGTAGTTTGAATGACTCATCAGAGAAGTTATAAATGTAACCAAGTCTTCCTGGTGGATTAAAAGCTGCCCATGGATCATTAAGTAAAAATAGTCTGTATTTGGGAAGTGCTTCTCGTAATGGGATGGAAATTTCCAGAGGCCTGGGCAGGTGGAACTGTAAAGTACATTTTCCAAAGTGTTGAACTGATTTGCTTCCAGAGATGTTCCCACAAACCGCCTCATTTATCCCCAAAATTTTCCAAGGCGATTCTCCACTGGAACACCGTTGGCCTCTCAGTTTCGTTGGAAGCTAGTGTCATAGGCAAGCTATAGCAGAGATTGGAGAGGAGAGAGCATAGAGAAGGGCCTTTTCAAGAATGGAAGACCTCTTTTGTTTTATTGGATATTTTATTTATTTACATTTCAAATGTTATCCCCTTTTCCAGTTTCCCCTCCACAGACCCTCTTTCCCCTCCCCACTGCTTCTATGAGGGTACTCCCCCACCCACCCATTCTCACCTCACTGTCCTGGCATGATCCTCCACAGGACCAAGGGCCTCTCCTCCCATTGATGCCCAGCAAGGCCGTCCTCTGCTACATATACAGCTGGAGCCATGGGTCCCTCTATGTGTACTCTCCGGTTAGTGGTTTAGTCCCTGGGAGCTCTGGGGGCGGGGGTCTGGTTGGTTGATATTGTTGTTCTTCCTATGGAGTTGCAAACCTCTTCTGCTTCTTCAGTCCTGAACAAGCAGGCAGAAGACCTAAAATACTTTCCCAAGATCCTAATATCGTCTTAACAACTTCTGAATTTTAGCTGCAGTCCAAGACAGGGCTTCAGAAAAAAAAAATGCCTGAAAAAAAAGTACATCCAAGTTACAAATAATTGCCAAAGCTGCCCAAACTAGATAAAAACAGAATTTACCGAACATTTAACCTTTTAACAATAATTTTGTGAGTTAAATGGTTGTACTTTATATTATTTACAGGGAGCTATATTGGTAGAGGATCTGAAATAACCTTTGCTCTATTTTGCTCCTACAAATATACTACTATGAAATAAATGGATGCAGTAAATACTCTGCCGGGAGCCCAACTCATTAAATGTTTATGGTGTGAAAATGTATCAGAACACTTCCCCAACAGCTACCAAGCTAACACTTCTGCTAAATCTTTTATTCCGGGCCATGGCTGGTCATGGGTCTGAAATTTAAGATTTATCAGTGGGGGAAAAAATAGAAATTGAATAAGAACACTGTACACTGTAAATTGATTGACTTATTGGGAAAGACGAGTGTTAATTATAGAGTGTTGCTTCTGTGTTTGTGACTGAATGAGAGTCAAGAAGTGTCACATTGTAGATGAATAGAATCTTGGAAAACATCATTAAGCGGGAAACTTCGCCAGTAAAAATTGCCTCGAAAACTTGAAGTCTAGTAATGCACACGTACCCTCCTGTAGATGGTAAAAGACAACCGTTGTGATCATAATAGGAATTATTCTCCTGTGTCTTTTAGGCTGATGATATCGAAGGATATGTGTGTAGATATTTTATTTTCAGAGATGCTCTATTTTCCTTTATATATTACTTTATATATATAGTTTTATACTTTTTATTGATAATCATATAAATATATATGAAACACACACACATACATACACACACATATACATATGCATATATATTTATATATGAAATGTGTATTGATCAAATCTATTTCCATTCTTTGCCCTCTAATTCATCCCTTGTTCCCTGGACCACTTTTCCTTCCCAGTTTTATGTGCTCTGTTTTTAAAGCCACAGAGTTTCTATGTGTTTCCTCTATGTCCTTGGATGTACATAGAGGTGTACCAGAGCATAGTACCTCTACGATATCATATCCCTGTATAAAACTGACACTCTATCCTCTAGCAGCCATCAACTGACAATAGTTCCTTAGCTAGGTGTGGGACATCATAATCTAGTCCCATCCATGCTGGGGTTTTGGATGGCTTGATCTTGTACAGGTCTGGTGTAAGCAGTCACAGTTGCAATGGCTCAGTCAGGTCTTGCAAATCCTATTTTGTTGCAGATATCCACTACATCTGGTTCACAAAATCTTTTATGCTTCTTCTTGGGAAAAGAGATACTATGATATAGGTGTCCCATTTAGAGTGGAGAACAGTTTCTTATTCTCTGCACACTGACCTGTTGTAACCATTAACCGTATTATCATTTACTGCAAAGAGAAATGTCTTTGATGAGTGTAGAAAGAACCATTAATCTATGGGCATAATAATAAAACCTAGAGAGCAGGTTTATTTACTATATCCATTTTGCAGAATAATTAGGTTCTTCACTAGCTAGTCATGTTGTTTGTTTGTTTGTGGTTCAGTTAATGGCATCATGTGGAATGGTCAGTCCTTAAATACAACCAGTAGTGGTTGGTTATGTCCATAACGTCTGTGCCACCATTGCAAGAGTGATCTTATCTTGCCAGGTCTGTCACTACTGTAGTTTGCAGGGATCATGGTTCATTAGACCATTGGTTACTTTTCTTCTGTGCATGAAACTTCTAGCACTATGAATGCCAGCCAGCAGGAACAAAATGTCAAGTTTGATTTCTCTAGGCTCTGGGACTCAAGTTATATGCTAACATACTTGAGCAATAAGGTCTTACCATCAAGTCTTGAACAATAACCAAGAGCAATAGAAAAAGCTTGCAATTTTCTTGAGGGAGTGTTCTATGGTACTCCATTGATTATAAACTAGAAAAGAGGTCTTTTACTTCTGGCACTGGCATTTATTTGTTTATTTATTTAATGTATTGATAGCCTATGGATGACTGGGGGAGGCATTGACCCTCCATGGTAGGATACCTCCATTTAAACTTTCTTTACATATGTACTGTACGTAATTTAGCATCTACAGAGCTAGGCTTCGGTATAGCCTTCTTGAACGTCTTTAGTGTTAGTTGTCTCTCCTTATATTCTTTCCTCTACTCCGCCCTTCCAACCTCTGCCTCACTAAAAGCTTTCATGTTCCATTACATGACTTTGTTTAGTTCTCTCTCCAGGTGCATAGAACAATTACACATAGGTTTGCTAAGTGAACATCAACAAAATAAGTACATTCAAATATGCTACCTCCCCCAGAGGCATCACAGTGATCGCCAGTTTTCTCTTTATTTTTTTTTTTCTCATTTCTCCAACTTGAACTGATACTCAATAAGGGACTTAGCTTTGAATAGTGCCCTGAATGTATAGTGTGGAAACCAAGAAAGTAAATTGAAGGGTTGTGTTGGTCAGAATCTTTCTGTAATATGACGGCACAAAGAAAAAAAATATGTATCTTTATTCCTTTCTCCAAGGAGCATGCCCATCTTTAATCTAGGCTCTCTGTGATTTTTAAGATGTGCTGCCTTTTATTACACATAGTAATTTTGGGGCAAACATGGTTCTCTCTGCCCTATGTTTTCATTTCAATGAAAAGCCAGACCTCTGTCAATTCGATAAGCACTTAAGAACTCAGAAGACAGTAGCTGTCACTCATTTATCTAGACTTACTTCATCTAATTACTATCTTTAAACATGTTTTTTTGTTTCCAGAAATAGAGTGAATTAAAAGTAGTTAAAATGATGGGTAAAATATTTAAAAAATACATAGTCCATCTGTTAAGAGAATTTTTCTTAAGGGCAGATACAAAGAAATGTCAAATTCATACTAACTCAGCCACAGGACTCTGCTGAATATGAAGGAACCTTCTTTATAGTGAAAGCCTGGCATTTGAACTTTGAGAGACAAGTTGAGGGTGAAGGACAAAATCTCCATTCTGCTAGTTGGACGATGACATAGGAAGCCTTTGCAAGAAGCTGGTAGTCTTTAAGGTTTGATCATCTCCTTGGATGAATGAAGAAAACACTGGCCCTTATGGCAAGAACTAGTCAGAAAACTTGACTTGCTTAGCCTCGGCTCTGGGTATAGCCCAGAGGAACACACACAGCCCCCAACCTCCAAAGAACAGAATGCACCGGGAAAATTTCTAACCAGGATCCTATCCTTATGTGGACTTTGGGTCAGAAATTATATTATCTGGGTAGCCTCTTAAACCTCAGCAGAAAATCTAATTTAAAGTTGTCCTATCTCGGTAATACCTCAAGGGACCTGGCAGAAGCAAGCTCAGATTCATCCTGAACTTTATGCCCAGTCTTCAAAAAATTCTAATACATCTCCAAAGAAGATAAGTTCTCATAACACACAAATAAAGTAAGTCATTGTGAGTGATTCTGACAAAAGGCATAGACTGCAGAGAAAGCTCTTTCTATTACAAACAGAGATCATAAGATACCAAACAGAAATTAGCTGTTAAACACACGATTCTTTCATTTACTTATCACAACTATAAATGTGTTGAAGGAGTAAAAGAATTAAAAAAAAAAATTGAGCAGAATGTATTGTCTAAAATGAAAAATATAATTATGATTATCAGTTGATTATCATGTAATCAGGTAGAGGATTGGTAATCTCAGAAAGGTATTTGAAAAATGCCGCTTAGGATTTTTCACAGACACAGAATTAAAAATTATTTTGAAAAATAATTTAATATGCAAGATAGTGCAGCAGGTTAAAGTATCCTAATATGATCTACAGAAGAGAAAGTATAACAAAGAATCTTCCAGAACTATGGAAGACAACAGTCTCCATAGCTAATACACATTATAAGTACCAAGTATGACATTAGCAGAGAAATGGATGTTTCCACAGATTGTAGTGAAGCTGAAAAAGGAACTTTCTTTTTATACCCGAGTACGGTGGCCTTGACCTGTAATCTCAGGACTTGGGAATCTGAGGCAGGAGAAAGGTACCCTTGAGCCAAGACTGACCTAACACAGTGAAACTGAGCCGCAATCAACAAAAATCAGAGATATTATTTAGTAACAACACAGCTAAATAAAGCGGACACAGCTCTGAAAACAGTTGTAACAATGGATTGCTAGTTTAATTCATCAAGGGGATTTGTATCAGTTGGTTTTTTGTCATTGACCTGAGAAAATATTATTTTGGCTTCGGGTTCAGTATTTCAGACTGCCAGGTCAGAAGGAACATGGTGGCCGGAAATTAGTTTTTTGTCATGGCAGCCAGGAGGCAGAGTAGAAAGGTCAGGGCAAGAGATAACCCACAAGGAGTGTCTCCAGGGGCCTACTTCCACCACCTCCTGATGCCGCCATCACCTTACACAGATATCCATTCAATATATCAGAGACGGAGGATACAATAATCTCTTGAGAAGCCATTGCAGACGGGCTCGGCAATGTGCTCACTCAGCCGGTTAATCTGGTTGACAATCAAGATTAACCCTTATCGGGTTGTAACATATTCTTCTCAATGATGCCTGGGGAATTAACAAAAAAATGACCTGTTGCTAAGTGGATGCCTCTCAAAGAACTAGCGCTTAACGGGCATTTCAGGAAGCTATTGAGGTGGAAAGTGAAATCGTCTCATTATTTGGATCCTTTTTGAGAAGCACATCCATCTCCTGGTTCATGAACAATTATATTGGAAAATGAAATGAAACAAGACAACCTGGATGGGGAGATAGAGAAACCAGAACGAAAGCCCAAGGGGATCTACTCAGAGGGAGATGTGTCACCCATGATGCTTAAGCCAGGGAAGAAGAGAGGCTGGAAATATTCCGAATAAATCTGTGCACCTAAGGATGAAATTCAGATGACATGGAAACATTCCCAGAAAAGCAGGAGTTACCCAAACTGGCTCAGCAATAGACACTCAGTGTGAAAGTATCCAATAGAGTCAACTTTCACTTAAAGTAAATGGTACGGCTGGGCACCTTTCTGGTATGCTACCCTTCTGGGGATATGTAAATGTACTTCCATAGCAATGGGATGAGACAGGCTAAGGGAAAAAAGCTCTCAGTTCACCAAGTGAAGTTGAGAAACCAATACTGAATAACGCTATGTCAGATAGGTAAGGGAGAGCTATTAGCACGCCAACCCAACGCTGGAAATAAAATACAAAATCCTGAGCAGGGTTGGGTGAGTTACCCATGAGGCCCACGCCAGTCACTTCACAAAGGCGGCCCCAGCTCATCATTAGAATATCTACTGACGTGATTCGGCACACTAACCAACTAAAAGAGAAAAAATACATTATCTCATTGATCACGAAAACGTCTGAAAACCTCAGTATGATTAAAACGCCTAGAACGCAAGGTCAGAAGTGAATTTTCTTAAATTGATAAAGGATTTAATAAAATCCTCTGGAGAAGTTCATACTTACATTTAAGTCATGGTAAGTATTCTCCTTAAGATTAGAAATGAGCCTGTTAGGTGCAGAAATGACTGAAGTATGTATATGTATGTGTATGTCTATGTCTATATACACACTTATATATGTATATATGAATATATTTAAGAATACATTTAGCATGGATAGTAACAGACCATAACATTTTACCAAAGGGGCAAGAAATTGAGTCCACACAGCATTTTACCCTTACATTAAGCACAGCACATATGGCAAATACATACTTTTAATGGGACAAGTGTATGGTAAGCTATAGCAGGAGGAACAGAAGGGATCATACATAACCTAGGACAGGAAGGGATGAGGAAGGTTTAAAGCTACTGGGCACATTCCTTTTCAGAAGCTGATTGATATTGTATGCTGTACTACTATTGTGCTTATCCATACATTCTCTTTACAAATGACATACTCAGTGGTGACATTTAATGAAGTGCAGCAGAGCAGGGTAAGTCTGAGCACAGAGGCAATCACATTGTGTCCACCTGGACTACTGTGCTGGGTACTCAGACTGCACTTGTAGTGCTCGGTATTTATCTGTCCATTTGTTCTGATCCCAGAGAAGCCGACGACTCACCTGCCAAGCTAGATAACTTTTAAGAGGTCAAATGAGCAGGAATTAGGAGAGGTATAACCTGGACTGATTTCTCCTTGACACTCCATACCAATTGCTCCTTCCAAACAATAGTCTGTGTGACAAAGGGTGGACCATTACATTGAGTATTTATCTGTCTGTCTGTCTCTCTGTTTATGTAGTATTTTTCTCTTGTAGCTGGTGAGTTATATGAATGGAGGATGGACATTTTACTCATATTGTTCACAGACTAGCCCAGTAGTGAGTAACAAACAATTACTTATAGTACCTTTGTTGAAAAGATAATGAATTGCCAGTATTTAACAACCTGGTGAGATTTAATACATGTAATAAGTATTAACCTAATGAGGATAGACAAGATCTCCTTTATCTTGATGATTAAACGTGGAAGTGATTAAGTACCCTGTAAGTAAAATGCATGCATACTCATTAGCAGACCTTGTTTGCGCCTGGCCTTTTGGGAATATTAGACACATGTTGTATGTAGTATTGTGGAATATGAATCTGCCATCAAACTTAGAAAAAAAGCTCTTAATTGGCTAGTGATAAAAAATGACAAGTGTATTTTCCCTCCCAGACTTAAGAAATGGTAGACTTTTAAAAAGAAATTCTTTAAAAAGAGAGGATAGAAAAAAAAATCCCCCAAATTCTTTTTTTAAACAATTTATTTATTTTTGTTTTAGATACATTGGTGTTTAGGCTGCATGTATGTCTGTGTGAAGGTGTCCGATACGGGCATTGCAGACAGTTGTGAGCTGCTATGTGGGTGCTGGGAATTGAACCCAGGTCCTCTGGAAGAGCAGTCAGTGATCTTAACTACTGAGCCATCTCTCTATGACCTCCAAGCAAATTCATATGAAGTAATTGTATATGAGTGTTGAGGCAATCAGTTCTTCACTAATACTGATTAGATATCTGTTCTGTTTCCACGTTGTTTTGTGCCTTATTGAAATTAGAAATCGTATCTTATCCTAGGAATTGAATATATGCGCCAGAGCTAAGAATAATCAGTACACTGCCTAAATCACAGGCTAATGGAGGGAGTATTTTTCTGTTTAGAAGTCTTTTTATATGCAGTTACCTGCCTGCAATTGACACCATGTAAAGGCACACAGAACACACAGTTAGTGAACAGTTCTGGGAGGACGGCATGAGTTCTGTGCATGTAATTTCCAGTTTCGGAATCTTTGGCATGGAAATAGATGCCATGCAAATTAGAGTCAAGCAAATAAGGCAAGTACTATGTCTCAAGTAAGAGACCTTGACAGCACATTTTGTAAACATAGCTTATTTTGAATCATCTAGTGATTGGAATCACTAGCTACATTTGCTTTTTGGTTTGTTCAAAGGAAAACAATGCTCTATATTTTTAGGATAGGAAGTAGATTTGTAATCTGAAATCAGACACCTGAAGGAGTTAGGCTTCTCTTTTCCCACAGTCCCTGAAAGACTGGAACACTACCTCCTTTGATGGTTCCTTTTCAAAGAGATGGCTCTAGGGTCCTTGAGAAAGACATTCTAGGGCTGAAAAGCAGGTAAAAAGCTTAGGTAGCTCTGAAAAAGATTTGCATATATTTTCAAGAGCAGGGAAAGAATTACAGTAGCAAGTTTTTCCAACATCAAGGCTGGGAAGAGAATGGTATTGCCTTTAGGGACTGGGGTTTTCCATTTTGCTCTATAGAAAATTTTTTATCTTCTCTCTCTCTCTCTCTCTCTCTAACCTCCCCTCTCCCTCTCTCCCTGTCTGTCTCTCTGTCTCTATCTCTCCCTTATCCTCCCTTCTCCCTCTCTCCCTGTCTCTGTCTCTCTGTCTCTGTCTCTCTCTCAATCTATATTTACTCTTGTCCTTTCCTCCTATAATGAAACAAATAAACTGTTCTTTGTATATCATCCCAGAGGTGGTCTTTCCTAAGCATGCATGGGCATAATTAATGTAAGATAGATTCCATCCATTCCATTCTAAGGCTCTCTTATAGCAAGAGCAATCAGTCACAGCTTTATGGAAAAGAACCAAGCAAGGTCTTACAAGACGGGAAGATTTGGATAGAGTATTTAATGACTTTTCATAGTTACATAAAAGGGATTATATAAACTTTAATGCCTTTAAAAGTAAGCGTTTATAACTTGGATAGGTAAAAATAAGGACTAATTAAGATTATTCAATGCCAAGTGAGTCCTTAGCTAGTAGAAACTCTTCACACAAGAGCTTACCATTATGGACAGAACAGCATAGGCGTAAGAATTCCTGGAGACAGTCACATGGGTTTCATGGGTCGTACATCAGTCTGCTCTGGCTCAGAGGCTTGCACAGTTAGCTCTCCTATTCACAGTGATTAAAACATTTCAGCATATGATGGCTGCTGACTTTGAAGTTAGAGATTAGCTTTATAATTTTCTTCTAACAAAAGCCTGCTTCCTCCATAAAGAAATCAAATTTCTAAGTTCATATTTTCCTCTATCAGAGAAAGGACTGAATTTCCCCTTTCCAGCATTAATGAAATTACGTTTTCAGATTACTCCCGCTAACACTATATGACAGTTAGCCATAGCAGGAGGGCTGCTGCTAACCAGGCTTGGAAACCAAATTTTGGAATCATACAGGATGGCAGACTAACAAATTGAGCTTTATTAATAAAGAGTATTTCATTAGGACTGGGACAAAGTCAAAGAGATGTTGTGGAAAGACTAGACGTGGTCACGCTGTACTGATGGTTTTGTGATGATGGAGGAAGGAAAAAAAGAGTTCAGACATTTTGGTAGTACTCCAAATAAAGGACAAATAAAGAGACCACAACCAACACAGCTGAAAATAGAAAGATAGGTATAAGTACAGAAGGACGGGTGAATGTGAGCACTCCAGTGGGAAAGAGGGAAGAAGTGGGCCACGGGAGCTTAGACATCAGGAGGATATGTTCCTAGAAGAATGGTGACATCACACCACAGGTAGGACAATGAGGCCAGGAAAAGGTAGATGATATAAAGTAAGGGAGACAGCCCCAAAGAAAATGCTGTTTCCTATCTTGGCATTCAAATAGCTTTTTCTGGGGACAAGTTATGATTGACCATGGCCCAGGAACAGAGACCTGGGTTACTCCATATTCCAACATGGTAACAGTTTCATGAAGCTTTCATAGGAACAGAACAAAGAAAACCACACATCAAGTTCAAGCTCATCAGTAGAAACATTTGGTAGGTAGGTTGCCGAAAAGTAGGCGACTATTTGGTTGTAGGCCTCAGATGCTCTCTCATGGCACTCTTAGCCTTCTGGTTGGTAGACACTAGGGGCCTGTTTGTGTGGGAAAAAACTCACGTGGCGCCTGCCCCAGAAGACTCTTGGAGATCGTGGGCTTAAGAAGTTTATTGTTCATGGCGTGGTAGTGTTAGTTGGGTCTGGATGTGCACGCCCCCCATAAAAGCCAGGGGGAGCTGGCTTAAATAGGAAGGGGGAAAGAGGAGGAACGGGGGCAGGGGGGGGATAACTTAATTAGCTACACCTCCTGGCCTTAGGTAACTCATGAATATGGAAATCTCTGTTAGTCATGCCCTCTACCTGGATGGTGACACAAAATCTCTCTGGGAGGAGCTACTTTGAACCAAACGTGTCTGCATGGCACAGGTTAATGGAGATGTAGGCTGCATGTGGGAGGAGTCTGGAATCCCGGAGCTTGTGGAGATATGTGCCGTCCCTGACAGGCCATATCCCTGTTGGCTCTCCAGTGCTCTATCTCAAACCCAGTGCTCTACCGGGGAGACCAAACCATCCCTTTGCAGCCCCACATGTTTGGATATTCTGAACAGTTTATCTACAGTCCCAAAGATTGTTGGAGGAAAGTAAATGGCTATTAATGATAAAGATGGGTCAAGAGGGTTTTGTTCTGGACTTAGAACATTCTAGTCTCTCTATGTCATCGACTTTATCGTCAGTTAATCAGCTCTTGTAGTCACAGCTTTTTTTCCAGGAAGTCTGTTTCATGCCTCCTTTTCCTATAGATAGCTTAGATTCTCACAAAGCCTTTGGAAGGTTACATTTGCTGTGTAAGAGACTGTGATACTCTGTCTATAGCTGTCCTGTCCTGCCAGTAACGAAGGTATCATAAAGGGATACTGGTGTCCTTTCTTTGAAACAGTGGTCCCCAAGAAATTTGAAATTTCCTCCAGAGACCCAAGTTGAAAAAGACTGACGTCTGATGCCAGCCAAAAGGGGATGAGGGCTTGTCTTCTGGAGAGAGGTCGTACATGGCTCTATTTGTCAGATCATTGTATGTGAGAGACTGGAGCAGAGTTGATGGTGTATGGAACCATATTGTGACCAGGACTTCCCAACTGTATATACCTCTTCTCTGCTTCAACCTAAACCTCATGTCATTGCCCCAGAAAATGGACTTGGGGATGGTTCCTTGACCTCCACATCCCCATGTGACCACATTGAATAAGTCGTCCTCTGCTCTGTAGCAGTCCTTGTTTCTTTAGTTGGCCTACTGAGGATCAGTGGCTGAACCACCTCTTTAGGACTAGGGTCAGTCTCTGACCCTAACTTTTGTGGCACACACAGTTAATTATATCTACTCTTGCTTAGTTTCTATTGTCTAGAAAGCTTTAAAAAAATGTAGCATGGTCTGTCTTTTGGAAAGACTACTTTGTTTGGAATGGATTGGTGACCATTAGAGAAACGTTCAGATTATAAGCTGAAACCAAGGAAAGTCAAGCAGCCCACGAGCCACTAGCTCATTTTTTACATTAAACAAATCTCAGACATGGTAGTTTGTAACATTGATCCCAGCGCCAAGAGGCATCGGCAGGTGGATCTCCGTGAGTTTGAGGGTGGCCTGGTCTACGTGGTGAGTTCTAAGATGGCTTGGATGATATGGAATTTCCCTATCTCACCCCCAGCTTTAAAATTCAGATATAATTTTTGGTAGCATTCAGTCCTGCAAATTCCAGTTTGGCTTTGGAGGAATCCATTTTTCACTCCCTTCAAAGTATGAAGAATGGAGACTTTTGGAGATGCTTTATGTTTGATAAAATCTAGTTAGCAGTGTAGGTCCTAGGATAGCATTAGGCCTTGTGTCTTTACATGTTAAATGAAGTTTATAATTACATCACATAGTAGTCAAACCACTCCTGGAGTTTAGTACTCAGAGATTTTGTTAGAGGCAGGTGTTCATGGCTGAGTTTTAGAATTTGAGTTGCCTAAATCTAGCTACCGAGCTATCCCATTTAAATGTTACTTGTATGTTTTAGTATCTACAGTAAAGTCAACAGTATTGGTAGGCAATTATATTTTTAACCCCAATTAAATTTTATGCTATAATATGAGTGGAACTTTCAAGTTTGCTTCCTGAGTCCAGGGGAAAGAGTGAAAAGTCTAGCCTCTATCAATTAAAAAATAAAACCATATGATAAAGTATTATTAACTATGAAGGAAATATCACCAGTAGTTATAAAACAGAATCAGCATGCAAGAAAATATGCTTTTCTCTTTGTGTATGTATATGTGTGTGTGTATAGTATGTGCACATGTGTAGGGTACACATTTATCATGTTTTTCTTTAAAAATCCAGGGCTTTATTGATGGGTAATTTGAACATAGATTTTAGTTAAAGAAGGTGTCTTGGGTGGGTTTATCTGATGTCACTGCCTTGAAATTCTGAATGCATTTAAATTTTTTAAAAAAGTTGTGTGTGTGTGTGTGGGGTGTGTGTGTGTGCCTGAAGAGGTCAGCTCAGAGCCTTTGGAAAATTCCACCAGATCCCCTCCCTTCCTGGAAAGAAGAGATTGTTGGAAGCACATAGGCAGCCCTTACCCCCCTGGAAGACAGAGGTCTTAGAACATGTAGGCCCCTCACCTCCAGAAGGGAGAGGCTGAATTACATTCCTCAGAAAGACCACAGGGGGAATGGAGCACATTCGTCAGGGCAGGTCAACAATCACCCTCCCCACTCCCTTGCAGAAAAGGAAAGCTCTTGCTACCTCATTCCCTAAGGACCAATCAGTTTAAAAGCCACACTGTTTGCCAATCACATTGTGCCTAGTGGTTGTTGCTCTATTCTACCTCTGAAAACTGTATAAAAACTAGACGAACAGGCAACCTGAGGTCATTGCCTCTCCTTTTGGATGCAGGATGACCCAGCATGCTGGAAAAATAAACTCCTTTTGCTTTTGCATTGATCTCCAGGTCTGCATGGTTCATTGGTGGTGGGGTGTCCCCAGTAGCTAAGGCTCGTCAGAGTCTTACATGCCCATGTGTGTGCATGTGCATGTCCATGTCCATGTCCATATGCACTTATGCATACATGCACAGGGACACATACATATGCCATCATGCCATAGATCATATATGGAGATCAGAAGACAGATATTGAGAGCTGGGTCTTCCCTTCCATCTTGTTGAGATGGCATCCTTTTCTTCCTCTTCTTCCTCCTTCTCTTCTTCCTCTTCCTCTTCTCCCACCTTCTCTTCCTTTTTCTGTTGTGCTATGTACTCCAGGTTAACTGGATAGTGAATTTCAGGGCCTTTTCTCCTGTTTGTTACAGATGAATGTCACTATGCCTGTTTTTTGTTGTTGTTGTTTTTTGTTTTTATTTATTTGTTCATATATTTTTATTTTTTATGTGGACTCTGAGAATTGAACTGAGGTTGTCTCCCTGACCCCAAAATGTATTTGCAACAGTAACTTCACATTTCTATTTTGCACAGAGTTCTAAGAATCAGGCAGGTGTTCCTGGAAAATTCTTTGTCCATTTTCAGGTTGAATTTTACTGTGCTTGGTGCCCATCACACGACACAAACTCCACTTTCATCGTCAGATGCAGGCTGGGATTTCAATTAGAGTGAAGCCTATTAGCTGAGGTTGATTACTGACATCTAAGCAGTTTGGGCTGTGAACAAGCTATATGTTCGCAGGATTTCAGTGTTGTTAGCCAGGAATGACCGCCTGAATCTAAATGATTGATTTAGCAGCCAGAATTTAAAAAGAGCAAAGACCAAAGCCTCAGAGCAAAGGGAAAAAGGGAAGCAAGGAGTAGACTTGAGGTTCCTGCCAACTCTGCCTGACTCTTCTCCAAGCCCACTGTAAGCCAATCAACTGACATATGTTATGTCCTGCAGATGGAAAAGCAGCTTGTGTAAATGTATAGGGTGCAGATGCAAGGACCTGCAGCGCATCTGTTGGAAGTTATATTTGGTAAGCAGCCTGCCAATGTCTACGGGGTTTGAAGCAAGGCAGTTACACCGTGGGAGGTAGATTAACCTTATTTGTATCACATGGAAACCTTGTGGTCTATAGAAGGCAGATTTTTCTTTTTAAGTTTTAAAATTATTATTTTACAAATTACATGCACTCATATATGTCTGTGTGGGGGTATGCACACATAAGTGCAGGTGCCCATGGAGAAAGAATTGGGGGCTGGATCCCTCCTTGCTGAATAACAGGCTGTTCTGAACTGCCAATGGGTGCTGGGAGTTGACATAGGTCTTTTGCAAGAGGAGTCCTTTTTTTTTTTTTGACTGCCAAGTCATCTCTGCAGCCTCATAGGTCCTTCTTGAATGCATAGAACAAGTCTTTCATATTGTTGTCACAGGCGTGTGAATGCTGTCATACTTATAAGCCCGCCAGCAGCCAGGGATAGTCACACAGCACATGTTGCTCCAAGTAGCGAGAAGTACTCTCAATTTGTTAGGGACCCCCAACTCTGGCAAAACTAGGTCCTTGGCTTTGATTCAGAAATGAAGTACAAGTGGAATTTATTAAAATTAGAGAGAAGATCGGGGTAAAAATAAAATGCACACAAGAGCTTGGGTGTGGGGTTCTCAAAGAGAAAGTTGCTGTTTAATAAAATACATTCTTTCGTGTATGTGTGTCTCTGTGTGTGTGTGCATGCTTGTGCATGAGTGTGTATATGTGCATGTGCATGCATGTACATGTATATATCTGGAGGTCAGAAGTTGACATTGTCTTACTTGAGCATTCTCCACTTTGCTCTAGTTGAAATTCTATCCTCCATCTAGGGTTGTACAAGTTGTGGGAAGACTTGTCCTGTAGTCTAAATGGTGTTTCTGGTGAGAGCCCAGCGTTTAACCAGATGTTGTGAGTTGTATCAGAATTCTCAATTCTTTACGGGGTGAGGGAGCTCCATTATACTGCCAGATGAGGGTCTCCTCTTCCTTCCTATGTTCCTTCCTATTTCCCAGCCTGTTTTCAAAGGCAGAGCAGGAACTATCTTAACTGGGTAGGCTGAGTAATAAAAGCTACGGCCATAATATGTAGGATCCGCATCAGGAGCATTGGTCTAGGTTACTTGACACCTCCTGAACAAATAGGGTGCGACATGTCACACAAGAGTCAGTGACAACAGTCTGCTCTGGTCGACAATTTCTAATAATGAGGATTTGCATGTTTCCGATTTAAGCATAAGACTAAAATTATTTGCAATAAGGTGTAAGGGGTATGGTGTTTATTTCATAGTTATTGAGCAGGTGAATACAAAGAGTGTATTGACCTCCTTTTGGATGTCAGGAAGATTTATGAGCAGAAAAGCAGGAGGCAGAGTATCAGTTGTCTGCCTGGTCCATGGCCTGTTGTTATCTCAGAGGTCTTGAACCGTAAAGAATCACCTAAGCAGGTGAAAGAATAAGTTTGACTTGATGCAAACTGCTATTTCCCACCCTTCAGTGTGTGTGGAGTTGGAGATGAGGGTCAGTTTACCTAAGATAAACAAGCTAGTATTTGGCAGATTATTTAGAAATTCTCTGGGTTAGAGGAAGAATTGTGTTTCGTGCTGATGGAGAGGCATATCATCAGAGAACTCCAACTTTGGAAGAATTTTGTGTTTTCTTGGGGAAGCCTCACACTGCCTTGCCTTCCTTTAAAAGCCCCTTTCTTTGGGGGAAGCTAGATGGTCCACTGTTCCCAGAAACAGTTATTTTTCACTTCTGGTTCCTATATTTCAGTATGTCTTTTGGCATTTTTCCCTGTCTGATCTTCAAATGGGGAATAGCAGGTATTTTATTTCACTTTCTGTTGTTATAACAAAATACCTGAGGCTGGGTAATTGTTTTTTTTAAAGGAGGTTTCCTTTGTTTTCATGGTCAAGAGCTGGTACTGGCATCTTCTTAGACTTTGGAGATTCCTTTATTGTAGAAAGGCAAGGTTGAGAAGAGAATGTGAGAAAGAAGGTGGAAAAGGACGGTTTGTGAGCAGGAGGGGAGAAATGGGAAGAGAAGGAGGGAGAGGACGGGAATTCCATGGCAGAAGAGACCACTGAGAAGAACACTTCTACACATAGTCCTTCTGACTCACTAACCCTCTCGTTAAAAACACACAAATTCCCTCTAAAGGTCCAACCATAGGTCAAGTCACCCCTCAAACCCACAGCACAGGGATTAAACTGTGGGGACAAATCACAGCCAAACCTTGGCAGTAGAAAAACCCAAACCTAAATACATTTGAAAATTGTTTGACTACAGAATGATTCAGCCCATCTTTTCCTCCTTTAGTTTCCAGGATTACCCAAGATGGTTCTCCCTTAGCTATCCCACAAGTATACCTGCTTGTCTCCAGACAAGGCATTCTTGATGAATGCTGGCTTTCATCTCCAGATTCCTTTTTTCTTTGTCTACAAGGGAAAAGGGAGAGAGGGTCCATATCACAATTTTGCCTGGCAGACATAATGGTAAATCTGTTTTTTTTTTTTAATTTAAATTTTATTCTTTATAATACCCTGACTGGAAAAGTCTGGAATGGAGACCACGATAGAATTTTCTTGATGGCATTATATGTAGCTAAATTTAAAACATGCCATCTGCACTCAAATAATATCACACTGTATCAAATCAGTTTCTACTTGAGAAATAATTTCATTGTGTAGATGATGTACTAATTTCACTTTTAGTTTTGTTCTATACCCCGTTTGTCTAAGTTTTAAGAGTATGGCAAAATCTTAGGAAGATGTCTGTTGGGTACTGCCTGAAAAGTCAGTGGCTTTTAAAGTCTTCTGTAGTATTGGAGCTGGGTTGTAGTTGAAGGAATCCTTGCTGATCATCCACAGACCACCCAAATGTCCTGCTGTGTTGGTAAGCACAGCTGCACCCAGACTTCTGTGCTTCCAACTGCACATGACATAAAAGCTTTAAGCAATCTTCATTACTGAAACAGCCTCAACTTTTAAAAATCTCTCTTAAAAATTGTGTGTGTGTGTGTGTGTGTGTGTGTGTGTGTGTATTTGAGTGAGTGTGTTTATATATGTCTGTGTGTGCGTGTTTTTGAGTGTGTTCGAATGTGTCTGTGTGCTTGAGTGTGTATGTGAGTGTATGTCTATGTGTGTGTGTGTGCATGTGGTTGAATGTGTGTATGCGTATGTGTGTATCTGTGTGTTTGAGTGTGTGTGAGTGTGTCTATGTGTGTTTGAGTATGTTTATGTGTTTGTGTGTGCATGTTTGAGTGTGTATGAGTGTGTCTTGTGTTTGTGTGTGCATGTTTGAGTGCCTGTGTGTATGTTCAAGTGTGTGTGGATTTGAGTGTGGGTGAGTGTGTGTGTATGTTTGAGTATGTCTGTGTGTTTATATGTACATACTTGAATGTGTGTATGTTCCAGTATGTGTGTTTGAATGTGTTTGTATATGTGTTATTGAGTGTGTATGTGTGAATGTGGGAATATGTGTGTGTTCTTGTGTGTGTGGTGTGTGAGTGTGCGTGTGCCATATTGCATCTGTGGAGGTAAGAGAATAACCCATGGGAGTCAGCTCTCTCCTTGCACCATGTAGAGATTGAATTTAGGTCATTGGACTTGGTGGCAAATCACTGTGCTCTTGTGCTGACCCCTTTTGAAATCTCTTCTGTCCCTGCTCTTCCTTTCCTCAGTACCCTCTTCACTCTCCTCCCACCCCTTTTTCTCTCCCCCCTTATTTCTCTTCTCTTTTTTCCCATGTCCTTTCCTTACCAATTCACACACACACACACACACACACACACACACACCACACACATATGTATGAGACTGATAAAGTCTCAATGGAAAAAGAAAGTTTTTTTTTTTTTTGATAAAATTTCCAAAGCACTATAAATACAAGCAAGCAATATAAAGAATCTCAGTTTAATAACTTTCCTGGTCAACTTTTGAAGGTGTCATTGTGTGTGTAATAAAGCAAGAAGATATGAAAATTGGTCACTTTCCCAATCCAGTGATTTATCCATAGCTGGTCTTAATGTCAAAGGCATGGGATTCAGGGACTGACGTCTCCAGTCACACATTTACACCCTGTTCAGTTGTGAAATGGAGCAATGTAAAAGTAACTTTTATTTGCCAGGTGTAACTCTTGTGGTGGAGGCTTATTGAGTATAAGCTTATCCTTTCTAGCTCTTTCAGAACTCAGGCTGGCAGGCTGGTTCAATTCAGATGTTTTTGCCCAAACTCCTCTCCAAGCTGACTGATGCAAATCAGCTTCTCTCGGCTTCTAGCTGAACTGCTCTGCTCGGCCTCAAACTAACTCTGGTAATCTGTTCTAATCTTCTGGGTCCTTCTGATTATCTGGATCATTCTGTCTTTATCTGTAGCCTGTCTCTGTAAAACTGTCCTGGTAAAACTGCCACTCCCTCCTCTGTTTGTCTCTGTCTCTCTTTGCTGCTCTCTTAAGTTGTCTATCTTTTCTGTATGTTCTCCTGACAGTTGGGTATATCCTGTCTCTGACTCATTTCTGTAAAATCTTTCTCTGATTTGCCACTTTGTCTGACCCTCAATTAGGTATCACTTTCCAACTTTCTTCTACAAACAAGCCCTTACCTTCAATGTTAGGGATTAATGGTATATACTAAGGGCATATCTGCATTCCAGCCAGATCATATCTTTGGATGTGATCTCTTGCCAGAGCAACCATGTTGCTGGATTAAAATTCCTCTACAGGCAGGATGGGATGAATGTTGGTTTTGATAATCATCTCCACTCTTCCTTTCAGATTTTTCCTCTGTGGATACATGTTTCTGCTTTCATACCGATGCGTACTATCTCCATACTGTAGCTGACTGGATTTTTCTGTCTCTATTTGGATCTGAACTTATGTTCTCATACCCCTTCAGCAAGCAGTCTTACTCATGAACCATCTTGGCAGCCCCTGAGAGAGTCCCTTCACCTATAGCACATCACCCTCTGTAGGTCTAGACAGGCACTGGCAGCTATTTTGTTGCATAGGAAAGGTTTCCTAAGTAACATAGGGTAGGACAGAAGCACCATGCTCTCCTTGTGGGGCTTGGGCATCATTAGCCCAATGTCATCAAGTTCCAACTGCTAGAACTTGCCTGAGATGAGACAACAAAAGAACCTCGTGCCACAAAAATGAAAAAGATATCTCACGGTCACTAGATTGGTCACTGATGTAGTCACTTAAAATTACTCATCATTAAACAAAACCTGAAAAGCACTTCTTATCTGTACCAGCCCTGGCTGTTCTACCTTATCAAACCATGGTCAGTATAGAAAAATCTCATCATTATTAGAAGAGCTTTTAGATAGTGATCTAGAGTATCTATCTATCTATCTATCTATCTATCTATCTTATCTATCTATCTATCAGTCTATCATCTATGTATCATCCATCTATCAGTCTATCATCTATCTATCATCTTATCATCTATCTATCTATCTATCTATCTATCTATCTATATCTATCTATCTATCTTTTATCATCTATGATCTATCTATCATCTCTATCATCTTATCTATCTATCTATCTATCTTATCTATCTATCTATCTATCATCTGTCCATCTGTCTATCTATTTACCTATCCATCTACATGTGTGTATACATATATATCTATGTCAGGGTCAATACAACCTCATCTAGATTGTGTTATTTTACAACATAGCTTCATGTGGAATCCAAAATCATGATTCTTTGTGGCACTTTTAGGCTAATGCTTGCAATTTTATTCTTAGCCCTGTTAGCTAGAAATATTCAAGTTAATTTATATTTAATAGTACATTTCTCTCCAGAAAAAGAACAGGTTTTAAAACTCGTATCAGGCCAAGGACATTTTTAGTTGGTTAGCTGGTTACAATTAGAAATTATTCAGAAGTCCTAGTCTTTAAACAGTAGCGCTCTAGAGGAAACGGGGAAATATCGGAGTCCACATCAAGAGCATCAGAGAGAAGTCTTCTAGTTTTGGTTTGCTTTTTGAGCAGGGCCGGGACTTGTGAACCTCTTGCTTCGACCTCTGGAGTGTGGAGATTACAGGCATGAGGCAGCCGCTGTACCTAGCTCCGACAGACAATTTCTTGAGAAATTGTCTTCACCTGGCAGGCATGTTTCCTCTCATCATTCCTCAAGAGACTGTGGGATGGCCGTGGTCTTTAGAGTTCTATAGTTATGAAGTACAGCTGTGCTACAGTAGCTATGTCTTCTTCCCCTCTTCTGCTGTGCGTGTTCCACCCGAGTCCAGGGCTTGTAATTAACCTGCTATTTTCTCAAGAGACATAATTACTGAGAAAAGTGCAAGGTAGAGTCAAGCAAAAATAAAGTGCCAATGGCCTTATTTTTTTTCTCCTCCCCCCAACCCCCATGCCTTTTCCCTCTGTCTTCAGTGATGAGGTGCTTTCCGGGGAACTCTGCAGACATAGCTACTGGAAACAACAGGAATGATTCAAGCATTTGCTCACATTTTACAGGGTTGTATTCGATCAGGTTTTCCATCACTAGAACACACAGCCAGAGACAATGTGTTGATTTTAATGGTGATGTTAAAATAGAGGCACATATTATATTTTTACTCCACATAAAATCTTTGATAAAAAATATTTGGATGTAAAAAAAAGTTTTTCTCTGAGATCATTATAAACAGAATAAGTTAATCATATTTGAAAATAGACCACTAGGGAGAGAGACAAAATCTGAAAAACATGCTTCCAAACAGATGAACCACACTGAAACCCTAATTTATTTTTTTATTGATCTGTATTGTCCCAGCCTGCAGTACCATGGGGATAATATGCAGTCCATTGACCCAGTCTACAGCTCAGAGTGTCATGTTCTAAACCGGTGTAGAGAAGCTTTAAAACGAGGCGAGTCCTTCAAGGCCCAATTTTTTGTCTCAACCATCCCCAGACAAAGCCAGAAAGACTTCTGGACATGGTGTGTTCCACGCACCAAGCTGCTGAACTCTGGTAGAAGTACCTAAGAAGGTTGTTTACCTCTTGTGAAATTAACTACATGACCGAGGTGTCATCAGTATCTTGCTGTAACTGCTCGCACATCTCCTTGTTTAGTTTAAATGGTCTATGTTCATCTTACAGAGGAGGAAAAAAAAAATCAAAGGAATTTATGTGTTAATTTTTTCGAAAGGCTATTGATTATCTCTCAAATATTTGCTATTTTTCTATAATACTAATTTTTACATTTTAACATAGGGGCAAACAAATAGTCAAACTGTGTGTGTATGGTGTATTAATTGACCAAGTTTACTCTACAGAACGGGGCTGGCCATCTTGCTGATTTATAGGTGTTTATTCACATTTTTGCTCTCACTTACATTTTCTCTATGTGGACTGTCCATTCTTTAGATTAAGTGGAAATCCACTAAAGGAAGGGCTATTCTGTGCAGGGAGAACCTGTGAGTTTTCTCAGAACCATTCTCTGTTGGTAATCAGAAGGAGAAATTTTATTCCATTTTCATCACTCACTCTGAAGATTGATAATGTAGTTACCAGGGGAGCATTATTTATGCTACGTGCCTATTATTTCTGCAGCTCCAAACTTGAGGCATCGCGCGTGTGTGTTTTTGTGAAGAATGTTGGTACTTGATTACAATCATAGCTGCATCTCTTTTGATAGGCAATTTCACTTTGGAGGATAGGTATGAGAGTTTTAGTGTTCTGAATGTAAATCCGATCAATCCCATCACACCTTGTGCAGCTTGCAGATGATGAATAAGGTTTATTACATCCTGTTCATTAAAATACAGAAAACTTTCCCAGCCGTATCGGTGCTGTGATTCCATTTGCTTTAGATGTGCGGGTTTTTTTTTTTTTTCCTCTCCCTTTGGAAGACAGGGATAAAAGCCATGATCAGAATCTGAAAAATAGTAATTAATAAATACATAGGGAATTAGTAACTGAGTACATGCTATGCTCAGGGTGGTATTTTAGGCCGTTCTGTTTCTGGGTGTGGAGCCCCTTTCACAGTAATGTAGAGCTGGATTCATCAGATGCAGATGCCATATTTAAAGGCAAGAGTAGCATTAGCAAACAGGACATGAGGTTGGACCTATCACTGAGGATAGGAAATTCAGTGGTACACCCTTGCCTGCTGTGTGTAAGGTCCTACTAAACCCCAGCAATGAAAGCTAAAAGAAAAAGCCAAGTGCTGTGGTGGTTTATGCCTGCTATTAGCATGGGGCAGGTCGAGGCACAAAAATCTCAAGTTCAAGTACAGCCTGGACTATTTGGTAAGTTTGACATTAGTTTGAGGACAGCCTGAACAAAAGATTGAGACCTTACCTCAAAACGGAGCAACCAAGCATACAAATAATGTCAGAAAGAGTCATATTAATTGAAAACCTACATGATAATTGTAGATTTTATTTGTCTTATTTATAAGGGTTACAAAGGCCTCCACCATTTGAACTCCTTTCCCGGTATAAATGAAGGGGAATGATTTCCATTAATTCTTAGACCTAAAAGTAATGCTGTTAAAGAGCCCAGTCTAGATGTTTTGAGGTCAAATGTGTCTTCCCCTTTTTATTATCGTGTGTGTGTGTGTGTGTGTGTGTGTGTGTGTGTGTGTGTTTAGGCCAGAGGTCAGTATTAGGTGTCCTCCTGAATTGCTTGCCTCCTTGTTTTCCAAGACAAACCTCACGGCCCAGCCCTCCCGTTGGTTAGCACTAAGATAGCAAGAGCTTGTTTCCATGTTATCTAACACTCCACAGTGAGGTTTAGAGACAACTCAGGTCTGACAACTCATGCTGCAGCAAGCACCTCGTCGGCCGAGCCATCTCCGCAGCCTTTAAAAGGAAACTTTGACTTCCTAATACAGTCGATAGGCAGCGCCCCCGTTCCACCTCCCCACCCCGACACTTGCAGGGCTTTCCCCATCACCGCGTTTCCAGGAAGGGTGCCACAGCTGTGAACCTATGTCACCGCATCAGTTTCTCTCCTCTCCACAGTTTGCAGGCCACTTGCTGTTCCAGTGGGCTAGGACAGATGTGTATGACATCGACCGCTCTGACATGGTCATTCCAAGTATTTCTGCTGTGTCAGACCCTTATTTATCCAATCTTCACGCCTTCCTGCTGCTATCCCGAAACCACTTTTTACTCTGTCCATACTTCCCTTCCTTCTTTGGGCCATAGGTTGGAATCACCAGGATGTAGCATTTCCAGGCTGCTGTCTTCAGCTTATAGTATGAATTTATCCTCTCTGCATGTCCTTTCAAGGCTTGGCTTCTAGTCTATTTTTAGTAGTGAATAGTATTTCTTGTCTTCATGCAGTAAATTTTATTTGTTATCTACTTGGTGGCAGTTTAGTTGCATCTAAGCTTTGGCGACTATTAACACTTCTGAAACATCTGTGTACAGGATTTTTTTTTCTTTGTCTCTACATATATTTTAAACTTATGTCACATACAAAAGTGTATGCTGATGGATTTATTGGGAGTGTGGTTCTGGTTATTTTTTTTTAATGTCAAAATATTAAAAGCAACCTGGAAAGATTGCTCAGAGGTTAGGAGTATTCTGACCTTACAGAGGAGACACACTTGGTTCCCAGCTCTAATGTCACATGGCCCACAACTGCCTGTGACTCCATCTCCAGGGATATCTGACAATTCCAAGGACACCTGTGTTTTCACACACACACATGCACACACACACACAAAGTATGAGCCAGTTTCTTAATCCATTCATTCATTGGTAAACACAAAGATAGCTGCCATATCTTGGCTCTTGCAGATCTGAACCACAAATGTTTCAGTGAACTATGCTGGCTAGTTTCATGTCAACTTGCTGTAATCTAGAGTCATCTGAAAGAATGGGACCTCAGCTGAGAAAAATGCTTCCATGCAATCTGGTTATAGGGTGTTTTAAGGTTAGTGATTGGGCCTGTTGTAGGTAGTGCCATCCCTGTGCTGGTAGACTTAGGTCCCATAAGAAAGTAGGCTAAGCAAGCCTGAAGAGCAAGCTAGTAAGCATTCACCTTGTATTCTCCTTTATTTTGTCCAGTCAAGTAGAATGAAAAAGTAAGGGAGTAGAACCTGATGTATCCTCCCGATGTGGAGGATGCTTAGAGCAGTGCGCCCTCTAACTCTTCTTGAAGACAGGCCTTGTCTTGATTTCTATTCCCAAAGACTTACCAGGTCTTTATAAAAACTTAAAAAGACCATGCTACTTTTGAGTAGCTTGGAATTGGTCTAAGTTAATAGATTAATAAGAAGATGGCGTTTTCCTTTAAAAATATTTTATTTTAATGAGTGTGTTACACATGCATATGTGCAGTGCAGGTGCCTCTAGTGTCCAGCAGAATGCGCCAGATACCCTGGAGCTCGGGTCCAGGTGAGTGTGTGCTGCCCACTGTGGGTGCGACTCTGATCCTTTCCAAGAGCCATTCCTGCTGTTAACAAAGATCATCTCTTCAGCCCCGGGAGTTCTACCTTTAAATGAATAATTAAAAGCCAGAATGTTCTCTGATATGTTAGTGGTAAAGTTAATTAGTGACTGGGACTTACAATGAAGTGGAATGAAGATGGCATTGACTTGTGAATTATTAGACAGAGTTATGTGTCTGAACTTCAAAGCTTATTTGCTCTTTGACCTTGGGTCAGAGCCTCTCAGCCTCACACATTCCCTGGAAAGTGTGGCCCATCACACTCTGGCTGTCTGCATCCTCTGTGTTAAGACGAGACAGTGTGTGTGAAAAATGATCAGGCAGCTTGAAGATGCTGTCATTTGTGCTTAACAGTGCACGCCACTCACTATGCTAGGTGTTTGTATAATTCTGATAGTTTTAGGTTGTAAACAACAGGAATATTGCAGCTTTGCAGATGTAAAGGAGGCATAAAGAAACAAGGCACTCTGGTCAATGGGAAGGGCAGGATTTGAATCCAGGACAGTCTGACAGTAGAACCCAAGCTCCTAAATACAAAACTTTTATCATCCAGCTGAACAATAATTGCTATATAGCCTTCTGAATGAACTGCAGAGACAAGAATAGCATAATACATCTATGTCTGGATTCTAAGTGGGAAGCTTAAATAAAACAGACTTCTACAGAATCCTAACCATCCAAATGTTTTCTTCTCCCAGAGTTTAATTGTCATGAACCCACTCACAGTGACAGAGGAAGACATAAGACCATCACTAGAGAAACGCCTAGAAGCCATCATCAGTGGGGCTGCACTGTTGGCTGACTCGTCCTGCACCAGGGACCTCCACCGGGAACGGATCATCGCTGAGTGCAATGCTATCCGCCAGGCTCTCCAGGACCTGCTGTCGGAGTACATGAGTAACGTAGGCGACTGGTTTCTTCTACTTGTATCTTCCTGGAATGATTTTGACTATTTGCTTGGAATGTTTCTATGTAGGAAACACAGTCACCCAAAAAGGAGTAGCTGTTTTATGGAAAATGACTTTGAGAGTGGGTTCTGTGGTGGTTGTTGTTGTTTCCCAAGATGAAGCATAATTTTAGGACTTTGGAGAGTTGAAATCAGAACTGGAGAAGTATTTAGACATGGTTGGTTGGTTGTAGAAGTATCTACATTTCAGTCAGAAAGTCAAGGTTTGAAGAACAAAGCAAGTATTGCACATTAATTTAGGGGATCAAAGGAAGGTGGGGTTATGTTGGTTGGAGTAGAGCTGGCGACAAAGGGCCCTGAAAAGTTAGGGTTCTGATGGTGTAGGGTCTGTCAATGGTGTGGGGATCTGGAGCTGTGTTTGAGGGCTTAAAAAGCCCAGGCAGTGTAGAGAGTGCTTTGTCTTGCCCAAAATGTGACATAGTGCCATATGCTTGCTGCTAGGAGGCCCACTCTGAAAGTTTGGAAATGTGGAAATTGTATTTGTCTCAAGGTCCATTTTCTTTGATTCTGTGTCATACATATATCCATTGATGGAGCCTCTGTCCCCATTGTTCAGATCTCGGTGCCATTGCTAAGGCAGACAAGAAGACTTCAGGATAACTTAGCTTTACACTCCTCCCTGTGTATTTATGGATTTTCTCCTTTGGCTTTAATTCCTTACAGCAAGCTGTCAACTGAAATAATTACATGGGAAACTCAAAAAAAAATGACATGTGTTTAAAAATAACTTCAATACAGCATATATTTATTATTATTCTATTTAATTTGTGGTTGGTGATGTTTTCCTTTTTTTCTACTGTTCCTAAATTATAAATGAAACTGTCACAGATATGTCTGTATAGGAAAAGTTACTGTGTATTTAGAGCTTAGAACTATATTTCAAGTATCCACTGGGGATTATGGAATGTATCCCTTACAGATGAAGAGATGAAAACCTCTTAAATCACTGAACTACATAGTTATTTTAAGAATATTTTATCTACCCACTTATAAAGTGGAACAATTCAAGATTGATATAGGTATGTTTGGACAGTAATTAATCACAGAGTATATGACTTTTTGGCTAAGAAATGGAAAGTTTGGGATTGCTTTAGGTAGAAGTAAAATGTGCTAAACTAATGAGTTTTCAAGACCCTTGAACACATTTGATATAACTCCATATTCTTAATATTTGATGATTTTGCTACTGACCAAAAAGCTCTTTCCTGTCAAGAAATCAAGGCAGAGAAGCAGATTTTATTAATAAGAAGCACATGTTAGTAATGTCATGTCCTGCTTGAATATATGAAGGTAGAATGTTACCATTTTTAGCATATGAGCTTTTTCTATTAAAGATTGCTCAGGGCAGCTCATCAATCACAAGGAACCTAGAAACTGAAAAGTATTAAGAATATTACTCTTATCTTTATAGAGAAAGTATAGCCAAGTTATACATACACTTATATATAAAATATGAAATAATAGATGAATTCACTTTATCTAAAATAGAAGGTTGTACTTATAGATATACAGATTTACAACTTCCACATTAACCTACATAGATCAGTAGAGATGTATTCATGATTGTGGGGTCTAGTACAATATGAAAATGAAGCTGTTATTATTTAAAGCAAGCAAAGAAACTTTTTTTTCATAGTCACTTTTAGTCAATGAAATAAGTCCTTATTTTCTACTTAATACTATGTTTCCCGGAAGGGCAGCCTACTTGTGCAGTGAAGACACAGATCTTCAAAGGCATCTGTGGTCCAGGCTCATGATCATGAACTACCCTCATGGTGGCTAAAGTCACATTCAGAGGGACTGCAGCATGTGGTGGGCAGAGAGTCCGTGTGTTCCACAGTCCATCTCAGTACCTTTCCTGGTACTGTGACAGTGTGCTATTCCAGACATGGGTTTTCTTGTCCTACTTAGGTACACTGCCCTCAAGGTAAAATTGCTAAGAATTTGAAGCCTACTAGCAGAGTGTTAAATCCAAGGGATCCCATTCTAAAATTTTATTTTTGTTTTATGCATATGAATGTCTTGCCTATATGCGTATGCTTACCACATGCATGCAGTTCTCACAGAGACCAAAAGAGGGCATCAGGTTCCCTGGAACTGGAGTTACAGCTGATTATGAACTGTCATGTGGGTGCTGGGAACTACGATCAGTTCTCTGTAGGAACATTAAGTACTCCCAATGGCTGTCCAGTTTCCTTTATCCGGTCTCATGGACAGGAAGCATTTGTTTCTTAGATTGAGCTGAGGTCAAACCTTGCTCAGTTTGTGCAACATCTTCCAGAGAGTTCTGGAACTTGGAAGAATCTTTGTCTTCCTGGATGGGCCCGGTTTGCTTCTGAAGATCCATCAGTGCCTTTTGTAATTGAGCCGCACTGATGAAGACCTTGGTTTGGGACCACATAGAAAGGTTCTTTGCTTTTACAGACTCTTACAGTGAGTCAGGGCCCAGTCAGGTTGCCTAGCCTTATGGTTTAGACAGAAAGAGTCACAAATTCTTAAGGTATGATGAATGCTTATAGAGTCTGTGGATCTCTTGTGCGAATGTGACATCGGGGCTCAGCTTCACATTTAAGCCAGGAGTCGTAGCATTGCGTGTGTAGACTCAGTGCTGCGAGGTGGCAACAAGACTTTGTTGGCCAGAGTTAAGCTGAATCGGCATGATTTCCTTTCAGTGAGAGACCCTGCCTCAAAATAAACAGTGTAGATGGCTCCTGAGGAATGATGCTTGAGATGCACATTTCCATACACTTACAGAGACAGTCCCCCATGTGTGCAATTAAATGTATACAAAAGAAAGCAAACATAAATTCTGAAAATGTAGAGAATTTATCATACCTACTTTTTCCCCTTATTTTCCCCCTTTGGACCACATATTAGAATTGTTATCAGTTAGGTTTACTGTACTTGACTCTTTGTATTCTTTCCTAAATTTTTCCATCATGCCCTGGGTTGGAATGGCTGCTTATGTTGGAAGCACTGTATTTTTTTTTCAATTTCTATATATCTGACTTTTACAATCTTAAGTAACTTAAGAGGAATAAGTGGTATCCTTTTTAGGTCAACATGGGATTAGATTTGTTAAAAATCAGAGCTGGCAAACTTAGATCTGAGCATGTGGCCAAAGTCCAGGAAACTGTAAAGGAACTGTCCACATGATATGGCTGCTTCAGATGTTGAAACTGAAATGTAGGGATGGGGTATCATGAGATATTCTATATAATTTGAAACTGGGGATCTGTTTGTTGGGAAACTTTGTTTCATATTTCCTGTTTTTTTTTTTTTTTCTCAATACAAGGACTAGGTTTTTCCAGGTACTTTGAGAGTTTTAATGGACTGGTGTGGGACCCAGTATCATCCTTCTCAAAGCTCTCAGTTATTTGGATGACTTGAGTGAGTCTTTCTGGATGAGCCATGTTTGGGGTCATCTTTATCTGTTAGGGAATGTTCACTTTGGGACTTCAGAGAGTGTGTGCAATATGTACTGGGGAAAAAGGGAAGTTTAGTGTCTTCTCCTGAGAGAACAGGTAATTCCCATAACTCTCTTTGTTTCCATCTAATGTTCTATCCCATTTAAAAGCCAGAATTAAGAGGGGCAATTAATTATACTGAAGCTAAGTACATTATTACTGAATTAAGCTAACATTTAAAAAAAAAGAGATAGCCACTATTGGAAACAATACCAAACAAACCAGGAAATATCCAGAGAGAGCCAAGCATAGGAGGGAAGACATGGTAACTGTTCATGTCTTCTTTTATATTGAGTTTATAAAATAATTAATATTTTCTCCTTCTCTTTTGTGTCCTGTATACCCCATTTTGTTTTCTTTCAAATTCTTGGCCTCTTTTTAAAATTGTTATTACATTTATGCATTACACACACACACACACACACACACACACAGAAGAGAGAGAGAAGAGAGAGAGAGAGAGAGAGAGAGAGAGAGAGAGAGAGAGAGAGTCATAAATAAACTTTCTCAGTCTGTATAATGTTTCCTGACTGTTTATTTTCAGGGTTGACCATTTGGCATTAGCTAACCAATTGGTATGTGCTACCTTGGGGAAGACTATACTGCTCTCAGCATTTCTTAGTTGCTTATAGTTTTTCTGTGTAAGGTTGCGGCCTTGTGGCCTCTCTGCTGTCCAGTTTGGCATGTCTATTATTATTGCCCTTGTTCAGCTCATGTTTAGGAAGTCATGTGGGTGAGACTTTACGTGTATAGCTTCTGACATTGAACATGGTGATGTCTGTAAAACTGAAATAACCAAGAAGCAGGGGAGGATGCCTTAACTGGCAAGGTATGGACTCCTTCCAAAGCCCAGCACTGGGAAGCTCTAGAAGATTACATACTCTCAGCCTGTTTGCATGAAGGCCCAGAACCTTTTCTCTGTTTCCTGTGAGCAGAGGTTTGTGCCAGTCATTCTTTGTGTGTGGTTTCAACTGGTTACTTCCTCCCTCTTAGGGCACCTGTACTTCCTAATTTTTTTTGTAGTAATAATAGGCTTTACTTAAAAGTTTTTTTCTTACCATGGAAAAAGAATGAGATTGGATGGTAGAAATGATGGAAGTAAATGAGGAGTGAAGAATCTTTGCATGAACGGTTCTTACAAAATTTAAGGAAGGTAGTGTAGTGGCTAGCTAGCATCTGACGGGGACATTGATGGGAACAGGGGTGCAGACTGAAATGAAGGCTTGTTGGGAAATCCCCTCAGGAGATTCTGTGACACAGGTGAGACTGGTAGCAAAGACAAACACAATGAATTCTTAATAGCTTTAGGATTCTGGAGATGGGAGTCATTTGGGATTGCCCAGATTAAGACAGGACAATGGAGTCTGCTTCTCTGTGGCCATCAGTCACTGGCTGTGGGTCATTCCTGGGGGGCATGTGGCCTTGGCAGAGCTCCTTGCAATTGAGGATAGACTCTAATGAGGTACATAGATGTCTGTCATCAGCTGCTGGAAATTCCAGCTGTAAAAAGAAATCTGGAAAAAGATGTCTAGGGAAATACCATGACCTACAACTTCAGCTAACAGCCAAAGTGAAACTCCTTTTTTCTCTAGCCTGAACAAGGAGATAGTTTTTGTCTTAGAAACTAGGTATTTGGTCTTTGAGAGTATTTATCACTGGAAAATCTGGGGTAAACATATTTTGCCATCCAAACTGAGGTATTTCTGAGAGAGGAAATATTCACTAAAATAATTAACAGGCTTAATTGTACAGGAGGTCTAAGTCAGGGTGATCCAAAACAGACTGTATCATATGGACACCTGGAAATTATGTGACTTTCTACACATTATAAATATAGTGATACATATGGGGGTCTTTGAGAGACATTTAGCACATTTTTTTCCTGGCAGATTCTGCATTGGTCATGAAAGAGAGTTAAAATGTATTTGAGTTTAAATTTTAATGGGTGGTGTTGCAATTTCTGATCACATGAATTCCTCTACAGACAGTGTCCTATGGAAAAGGTGATTTTAGGATTTGAAAAATTGGGGTCTTGGTTGTCAAGGGACCAGATAAAGCAGTAAGTAAAACGAGCATTATGAGGAGAAACTGCAGCTGGGATGTATTGAAACAAAGAAACAAACAGAAGCTTTAGCGATGGGATGTAAAGCACTGAGTACTAAGGGAACACCGAGAAGAGAACTACCCACTCCAGGGTAAGAGGATCACAGGCTTTACAGAGGAGAGCATGCTTCTGCTGATTTCAAAGGGTGACTAGGGTCCTGCCATACAGCAGATGTATAACATAACGGCTTGTGCAAAGGTACGAGGGCAGAAACCACAGTGCTTGTTGTAGGGACATGTACAATTTAGTCAGGTGAGAAAGAAGAGAAGGTCAGATCTGAGGGCAAATGTTGGGCTTAAAGATCTTAAAACCAAGGGATGCACTCCCCCCAAAACACTCACGGATGGGATTCGCTGCAATAATATGAGGTTTATTGATAAATTGATAATAACCAGTGCACTGGGGTTCCCTTGCATGCAGGCAAGAAGAACCCCAAACTAAAGCTAAGAGCAGTTTATATACCATTGTCACAGAAGTCACAAGGACAGTTAAGTACTTTTAAAAAAAGAACCATAGTGGATTTCAAACAGCCATTCCCATGCCCGGTTTCTGTTCCCAGGCCTGGTTTCTAAGTAACTCAAATTTGCACCTTATCTTTTACAACAAAGAGGGTTAGCTTAAGTGGCTTCTGTTTACCCAGGTGTACTGTGTTAAGGGCTCATCCCCCTGTTAAACTCTTATCTTGGGCCCTCTTATCTCTGGAATGTGCTTCTCCAGGTTTCTGGCATTAATTAATTTACCGAAACTGAGATTTGATCGAAACTTTCTCACCAGGACTGCTGTCCCTGGGCCAGTTTAATTCTCTAATGCTTTAAAGCCGTCAAATCCTTAGATTCTTGAGATCTGAAATTCTTACATTCTACACAAGCACCGGCCTATGCTCCCCCCAGATATTTGCTAAAACATACTTACTGCTTTTAAAAGAAGCCAAGGTTCAATTTAGGCCTATTCTCCTTAGGAAGTGACTTGTCTTTAGCCTCTACTCAGTCTTAGAACTGATGCTTTCCAGAATATAAACTGCTGGGCTATAAGGACCCATGATATACAGTGGGTTCTCAGGCAAGGGAGCTAGTCTTTTTCTAGGAAAAAGGCCAGTGTGAGTGCTGGGACTGCATGTGCATTCACTTTCTTGCATATTTAGCCTAGCTAACCCTTCTCTCACTCCAGCTCAGCCCTTCACTGCTGCTGCACAGCAACTGGTGTTTGAAATCCCAAATGACCCAGTTCTCAGAACCATGGGAGCCAATAAAAGAGTTGTTGGTCCAGTCACTAGGTTTTAAGATAGCTTCGCATACAACAGATGATCACCAGACCCACAGAGCTTGTGTGTAATGACTTGACTTTGTGAAGGACATAGAAGATGGGGACTATCTTAAATCAAGTGTAAGGCACAACCTAGAAGGTATGGAGGAGACCTACTAATCACAGAGCTCGAAGAGTACAGAGCTGAAACCAGTAAGCAGAAGTATATAGGAAAAGGTTACTTTTATTTTTTTTCTTACTTAATTTATTTTTTATTTATATTACATTCCAATCACAGCCTCCTCCCTCCCTCTCCTCCCAGTCCCACCTTTAAAATTTCTCCCTTTTAGCCTCACCCCTTCACCTCAGAGAACAGGAAGTTCCACTTAGGTACCAAGCCATCCTGGGACATCTAGTCCCAGCAGGACTAAATGCATCCTCTCCCACTGAGGCCCAACCGGGCAGCCCTGATAGGGGAAGGGGATCCAATGGCAGGAGACGGGATCAGAGACAGCCCTGCTCCAATTTTTAGGGGATCCACATGAAGACCAAGCTGCACATCTCCTACATATGTGGAGGGGGCCTAGGTCCAGCCCTTGTATGTCATTTGGTTGGTGTTTCAACCTCTGTGAGCCCCCATGGGCCCAGGTTAGTTGAATCTGTAGGTCTTTCTGTGATGTCCTGGACCCCTCCAGCTCACTCAGTTCTATCCCCTACTCTTCCACAACCCTCCCCAAGCTCCACCTGACGTTTGGCTCTGCATCTATTTCCATCTGCCTGAAAAAGTTTATTTTTTAATACCTTTTCATTACCACTAATTGGTAATGCATCGTTGGTACAATACAACCTCTGTAGCCATCATTGTAACAGAGGGCTGCAGTGGGTGAGTCTTATCTAATTATATGGGATCAGAGTCCAATATCAAGTGCGGGTAAAGAAGAGCTTAGATGAGTTACACTCCTGTACAGATATATTTTAACAAGCTTGTCTATGCACACTGCTCTCAGTCAATAGCAAAGGCCGTCACTGCATTTGAAAAGCAACTTTTCCAAGTGATCCACTATTGATAATTCCCCAAAATGTGCGACTATTGGTTACTCTCTTCAGAGGTACTGAGTCAGAAGCTATAAACACCGAGTGACTGTACTTCACTACTGCAGGGTGGTCACAGGGAAGGGCTCATTTTGCCGTTCTTATTTAGAAGTCTCCCTTGCTTCTCAGCAATGAGAAGTTGAATCTTAGCATTCAGGGGGGAAAAAAAGGAATATATAAAGGATACCCAAAGCTTGCAAAAAGGTAAGTTTGGCAATCGTTCTACATTTTGAGAGAGAAGAACAACTAATTCTTTTGTTTGGTGCAAAATAGATGTGATGAGCATTGTTTATTCTTCTTCTTCTGTGTTTTGTGAAAATAGAAGCTTGCCCCAATTTTGTTGTTCCTCTAGAAGCACTGACTGCTTGTTCTATCTTCTTTCTGATTTGACACAAAACCCAGAACTTGTAAACACTAGTAAACAAAATTTACTGAAGGGTTAATTTTATTTTCAATTCTACTGTTCAACTCCTCTGGCAAGCCTTTCTATCTTCTATCCATTTTATACAACGCTAGTGTTCCAGAAATGCCTCTCAAAACCTGATGTTACAGAAAACTATATTTAAAAACAAATTTAAAAATAGTTTTAGACTCAAAGAAAGTTGCAAAAAATAGTGCAGAGAAATTTCCACATTGGATACATTTTGCTACTATGTTCAGATTTCAAATCTAAGAACATGACATACTGATAGAAATGATAAGAACCATGGTAAAATAGTCTCTTACTGGTAATCGCAGGGAGAAAGTATTTTGTTTTTCACCAAAGTCTCTCATATTCTTTCTCCTTCTCCTGTGGTTCCTATGTCTGGCTCTGTATGAAGGTAATACAAGTTTCATAACATGGTTTGCAATGTTCTGTTTTGTGTAAGAGACAGAGGATTGGTTGTTATTCTTAAAACATCTGGGTAGTATTCGCCAGTGGATGTATTTGTTTCTGGGATTTTTCTTTCCAGTGAGGTTTTGATGGCAAAATTAGTCTCTATGCCAGGTGTAGATACATTAAAAGTTTCTGTTTCCTACATAATTAATTTTGGGGAGGCCTAAAGTTTCAAAGACTTCTCAGATTCAGGATTAATAAAATCAAAATCGTGTTTTCTAACCCCAAATATCAACAGCTCAAGAAGAAAAATGGCAAGCTCACTAATACACAGAAATTAAATAACATATTCTATGTATTATGTATAGAAATATGAACACATATTATAAGTATTACACACACACAAACTAGAAACAGAACAAATTAAAATCAAAGAGTAATACAGAAAATAGTATCAAATTCGTGAAAATAAAATGGAAAATGGAAAAATAAAATTTTTTTTTTCGAGACAGGGTTTCTCTGTGTAGCCTTGGCTGTCCTGGAACTCACTATGTTGGAAAAATAATTTAAGGAGGACAATGATAAGTCTTTTAAAGGTATGCATTGATAACTGTTACAAATATGGGGGGGGTGGGCTAGAACTTCAAATGCATAAAGTGGAAAAATAGAGAAGACAGTGGTGTGTACTTCTTGCTTCTTCAAAGAATAGTTTCTGTTTTCAAAGGCCCCTCTTGACTAGAGAGTGGTGGGCTCTATCAGTGTTCCAAGGCACACGAGGGAGAAGATGGTATCTCAAGAGGTCCCTATAAGAAGCAAAATTTGAATTCTTCTTCTTATTTTCCTCCTTTGGGAGAAGGTAGGTCTGGGTCTGTCATCCTTATAGGAGCACAGTGCTGGGGTGGGACCATGGCAGAAATGTTTCTTAAATATTCCTGGCAAGTTTGATGTGACTGGCTTGGCTGTACTGGGACGCTAGCAACCTTTTAGCTGTTTTCTGGACTTTTGACATAGGGAATAACTCTGAGTATTGTTATTGCGTTGTTGTATCTATTAAGGCAAGAATAGGCCATGCTTCTCTGACTTTATAAATTCTGAATGTCCCCAAGAGTCCTGTTATTTCCTTTCTTTTTTTTTTCTGTTATTTCCTTTCTGACGAGGAAATTTCCTGAACTACCATTTATTTTTCTCCTCTTCTTCCTCCTCTTCATCTGCCTCCTCTTCCTCTTTCTCTTCCTCTTCCTCTCCCTCCTCCCTCTTCTATAGTTCTGTTGATGAAAAGGTTACATAGTTTCTCTTCATCTACAAATGCTTTAAGTTTCCAATCATTACTAAGGATTTCTAATGAGCTCCCCTGGATGCAATCCTGACTGTGTAACCATAGATGAGTTGGAAAAGTATGTGGCAATACCCAAACAAGCTTGGCTCTTCGCCTATTTCTTCAACCATTAAAATGGAAATCATTAAAAATGGAAGGAAGGTTATTGACCAAAAAATGTACTAAGGAGGCTAGCACAGATCCATAAGAGTACACTTGGGAAACTAAGAATCTGAAACATTCAGAGTACTGGAATGTGATACAGCTGTCACTTGGGGGCAACCGTGTTTGCGGGGCCCTCAGAAGCCTGACATGTGCAATACCAGACCTATTTCTGGGGTCTCTGTGATTTCCAAAAGGATATGTCTCTTGGTCATTTCTATTTTCTCTTTCTTGCTTCTGTCTGCAGCCTAACTAGGGCATAGGATCATTCATACCATTGGTTCCCTGGTCTGCTTAGCTTCATTTTCATATCTTTCCCCTTTTGGGCCGACACTTTCTTATGCAGGACACTTAGCTATCCTTCATTTGTTTTTACCTGCTTCGCGTGATTTTTCTTTGGTATCTTTTGCTATAAAAGAAGTCCAGAGCGGCTTCGCTCAGAGACTGAAGGGACACGTTCTATCAAACTGGCAGGCAGGGTAAAAAGCACGCTGCCTTTCTGGGTCGTCGAAATGGATGAATGCATTTGATACAGGATCAGAGTGGGCCAAGAATGGAAGAGAGATAGCTGCAAAAGCCTGCACGCTGGGTTCCACCACGGGAGATCAGGACAATATGATTTCTATGGATGTCCATTTGAGGAAAAAAAAATCATGAGTGTTTTATTCTAGAAACCTCCAAACATCTACGGGCTTTTCCTTTTCCCATGGTGCCGTGATTTAGCATTTGTAGTGCCAGTAACTCAAAGGCAAAGAAAGCTCTTATTGGATTTGTAATCCAACGAGAAATACAGCCCTCAGTCATGTGGCTGGCGTAATGACTCCCGCTGTGGCGGAACTGTGAGATGCTATCCATCTCGCCTCTGAAATATGAATTCAGCGTTAGTGGAATTCACCATCCTTTAGGAGTTGGTAATAACACCTTAGGTGTGACTATTTTCTTTAAAAAATCCCCCTAATAATATATTTTGAGATGTGGAACGATGGACTATAGGTTATTTACATACCTATTTTTATGTAGCTAGTTGAAATTACCCGTATCAATTTTATTCTTCTTAATTTATCAAATATTCATAAGTTAATGTAATGTATAAACTTAAGATAAATGCTAGTATGTATATATTTTTACATATTTATACATTCAATGTTATTTTAAAAAGTCAAGCTTCATTATCAGGAATTCAAAAAGTAGCTGCTACTTGACAAAATTGATATTTGTAACAAATTTTACCTTTCCCCAAGAACCTTTAACAAGTATAACTTATTGCATAGGCTTTGAATACTTCTACAGTGTATGGTTCTTCCTATCTCTGGCAGACAATAATAAAATCTAAGATTTAAATATTGTCTTAACAGTTTCTAAGAGGAGTATTTTGAAAGTGAGAAAGCATACCATACTTTGAAGGCATAAGAAATTTCATCTTTTGTAGTGATTTGACTAATTCAGAAAGAAAAAAAAATGATATTTTGGTAGCAAATAGAAGATAAAGGCTACTTTATCCTATATTTTAAGAGCAGAAGTAAGATAAAATCCAGATATACTCTAAGTTCATATAACCCTAGTGTTCTGAACTTGGTACATTGAGTGTGGAGAGATCATGTCTGTCTCCTGGACTGCTCTTTTAAATCCTAATAGTGACATTCTCTATGCTCAGGAAAAATTCCCTTCCCCCTTCCTTTCCTTTGTGATATACGGTTTCCCAATTTGAATAAAAGAATATTAAAATACCTGGCCGGGGTGTTGCGATGGTGATACAGCATACAGCACATGAGACTATTCTCAGTACATGCCCATGTTGTATAACCTTCAGATCAGGCTAGACACATTATCTTCTCAGTGATTGTTTATTGGTGGAGAGAGCCTTCTTGCTCCTTCCTTCTTCCCCTTTAGATACATACAGCTACCTCTTCCTATTCTGCTGCATCCTGGTAGAGTTTCTCTTGCATAATGGACTTAATTCCTAGTGATGAGCCTTTCCTTGTTCTTCCTCTTGCTCTACTACGTTCTGCCCACCACTTATTTTTCTTTCAGTTCCTATAAGATCAACTGTTTATAGCTCAGCTGTGAGATTATGAGAGATTTGTCCTTATATACCTGGTTTATTTTACTTAACGTAATCACCTTTGGCTTTGTCTGCGTCACAAGCAGCAGGGTTTTATTTCATTTTGATTTTTATAGCTAAAAATAATACTCTATTTTGGTATGTGTGCTGTGTTTCCTTTATCCTCTTGTCAGTTAGGGGACACCTCTATAGGTTTTGTACCTAAGGCATTGTTACCAGTACTACTGCAGACATAGGGATAGATGCGTCTTTCATGGCTTTGCTTGTTTATTGTTGATATATACCGTTTATCTCATGGTGGTTCTTCTAAAAATGTTTATGAGTTCCAATGTTTTCCATAATGGCCGGACTAACTTATATTGTTGCCAGCAATGTCAAGAACAACTTATATTCTTCACATTACACCAGTACTTGACTTTAATCTTAGTAGATATTCTTGCTATAGTGAGGTGATGTGCCATTGGGGTTTTGATTTTCATTTCACTGAGTAGAGATGTTGAATATTTTTTCGTGTACCTTTTGGCTATCTATCTATCCCTGTTGAGTAAAACTGTTGACTTTTCCAGGTTCTTATACATTTTGGACATCAATGTCCTATCAGATATGTAGTTTGAAAATATTTTCTCCCAGCGTAGGTGTGTAGGTTGTATTGAAAAAGCCTTACACATCTTTGCTTTGTTTCTTGTGCTGCAGGAGTCTCATCCAAAACAATGCTCACTGATTCCAGTGTCCCAGAGGCCTCTCTTCTCTGTACTTCTAGTTGTCTCATGGTTTCAGGTCTTAACTTCAATCCACTTTGAGTGCTTTTTAGTAACTGACAATAGTCAGGGTCTAGGTTCATTTTTCTGAATAAGGATATTCATTTATTGAAGACACCAAGTTTCCCCAGTATATGTTTTTAGTATTTTTGACCAAAAATTAAAAATCCTTGGGTGTCAATGTGTGGGTTTGCCTTTAGGCTACAATGGAGAATTTCATGTGATAATTCCTTTAGAGTTTTACCAATAAAAGTTAAAGAAGAAAGCAAAAATGACTTTTGAAGATTTAGAAAAGAAACCAAACTTTTCTGTATTCCTGGCAATAGAGTGATTTCTGGGGAAAATATTCATTGCTTTGTGTAAACAGTAGAAATATTAGAAAAGCAATCCTTTGAAATCTGATATTGAAAAGGTTAAAAAAATGTCACTTTGAGTTTTAGGAATCACTAGAGGAATAATATTTGTGTTTTGAAAACAAGAAGCTAGCTGTTTAAATACATATGTGTGTGTGTGTGTATATATATGTGTGTATATATGTATGTATGTATATATTTCATAATGAAAATATTCATCAGAAAAAATATAATCAGAAAAGTATTTCATCAGCTACTGAAAAATTTTTAATAATATATGCATAGAACATAGAGGATGTATAGGTAGATATTTGTATATGTAAATTTTAAATGCCAGTCATGTAGAATGGAACCAGAGTCCCAAGTAAATATTTCCCTATTCTTCTCTTCAAAGTAAACACGACAAATATGCTCACTCTGATGTGTTGTGGCCTCTTCAATGTCTCTGTGATTCTAATTTTGCAAGAGTGGAATCTACTGAGCGTCTTACTGCACCGTCTGCCTTTGGCTCGTGACTAATAAAACTCACATTTCACATCATGCAGCATTGTTTGAAAACGATATTGGTATGGCTACTAAGAATATGTAATGACCTCAGTTCTGGCTCAGGACATTATATTGGTGTAATAGCCGATTCCTTCTCTTTTGGAAAAACTCTGATTTTCATGGAACTCCGTCATATAGAAGGGAAGGTGAATATTTTGTTCCTCAAATAAATTATTTACTCTTTAGTCAACTAATCAGTATAAAGTTATATTCTGGCTAAAGTGTCCATTTCTGTACTCGTTTTAATTAAGTTTTAATTTTATTTGTATATGTTTGTGTGAGTACATGCCTCCTGTGTGAAGGTGCCTGTGGAGTCCAAAGAGGGCATCAGATCCACAGTAGCTGGAGTTACAGATGAGTGTGAGCTGCAAGACACAGCCTGAGCCATCTCTTCAGCCCTGATGTTTGCTCACTTTTAACATGCAGTCAACATCTTCAATACAAGCTAGTATATTTCAGACAGGTTAAATATAGATGGTCAAGAAACATTTAAACTTTACAAGTTAAAATTCTGTAGAATTTCCAGTGTGCATTTAACTTGCCAAAAAGAAAGATGGTCTGTTTTTTGGTTGAGTTACTAAAATAAGTTTTGTCTTAAGATTGTGCAATGTTAAACACTAGAAATGTATTAGCCATATGCAGTATTGATCTTAAATAAATTGATCTTGCATAACTTTTTTATATTCAGTTGTTTTTGATAGGTATTTTAGATAATTTAACTCCATGAAGACATTTTGCATAAATGTGCAGTGAAATCCTCTGATATGTAAAAATTTGAATATCAGTTATTTGGTAAAGTTTCCAAATAAAGTGTCTTATTATTTGCTATTCACTAATACCCAAACTCAGAATGAAAATTATCAAAATTTCAGAGTATTATGATAGCATATTACAAAAAATGGGGTTTGGTATGGGCAGGCAGGCTGCATTTTTTTTTTTTTTTGGATATCAACAATGCATTTTATGCATATAGTTTCTTCATGATGTATATACAAAGGGCTCACTCCAGCATTTTTTCAGTGATGCCAAGCTACTTGCTTAGGCAAAGCAGTTAAAATGTGTGCCTCTGTGGTCCCTAGTTTTGAAGTTTCATATCATCTTTGCTTAAAATATCTCTTCATTATGGTTGAGAGAGGTAGAAATAGGCATTTTTCAAACTATGATTAATCTTATTACCTTGCAATACAATTGATGGTTCATAAAAGATACATTAGCGTGGGAGATGATTACGCATCATGGTCACCTACCGGTAAACTGGGGACAACGCCCAGGTGTGGTCGTTTACTTAGAGAAGCCCACTGTCCTAGGACCAGTGTCTGCTCCATTTCACATTACTTGAGTGTTGTCAACATCAGCCACAGTGGAAGACTCAATTAGGATTTTGAATTAGGCATTAGAATAATTTACACTTCATAGATTCGAACTTGATACTGAAGATTGTAAGAACAAGAACAAGAAGATTGTAAGAACCATGGGAAATTTAGCTTAAAGCTAGAAACTATTAATCACAAAACTAGTTTTCAAGCTGGGAATCCTACCGAAGGCTCATTCTATTCCTTATCAGTCTGCTTGCTAAGGACTCTTTTATTTGGCTAATTATTGGAACACTGCTGTCTCTGAAGAATGTTCCTGGACACTGTCACATTAGCCAACTTGTCAAAGGAGGCTGCAGGAGGTCAGATGCCGAAACACTTGTCAACAAATGTGTCTTGTTTAATATGTCCATCTCTTTACCCTTTTTGAATATTGAAGATTCTCTTCTAAAGAATTGAAATGAGGACAAGCCTGTCTTTCTGGCCAGCTGAGATTGACATCTGGGAACGAAGGTGACTCCATCAGATCTTGAATAGAGGCACTCCTGTTTCCACTTGCTCCAGTTTGCACGAGGCTCTTAATGGTTGCACTGCTCTCCTGATGTGATGCTGGAGGCAAATAGACAATGTTAGCCCAGTCGCCCTGGATTATGCACACCAGAAAGGTGTTTAGTGAGCACAGGTAAGACCTCAAGGAGGCAATGGCTATTTAGGAAACACACTCCCTCTTTCTAAAGCTGCCTATGAATGGAACGAGACTTCCACTTTATAAATTCTGGAAAGAGTTCATGAGGTCACGATGTATGTGCTTGCCCTGAAGTCTTCTGTACTTCAACAGGACTTCTGAAATTTGCTAACGAGACCCTCTCTATCTGTTTTGTCCCTGGGGAAACTACCCTGCCACCAAGTTATATGACCTCCTCCTAGTCTTTTGTCTGTTCATGTCAGAAATTATATATTGAGTTGTACTTCTTAAGATTTGTGGTACATAAGATTTTTGCATATTCCTACAAGAACTTCATCCTGGGCATTCCAGTTATATTCAACAATATGACAGAACAGAACTGAATATCCTTCAATTTATCCAAAGTGTTAACCAGGGAACTAGAAGTCAGTGTCTCTTCTGATTGGGCCGGGGCTGGGGAGAATGCTGGAGTATCTAGTCCTCCTCAAAAATATTTTATTTAAAACATTTCTTTATTGTTTGTGGGGAAGAACATGTGTGTATCACAGGATACGTACGGAAACCAAAGGACATCTTGTAAGAAATGAATTCTTTCTTTCTACCATATGCATCCTGGGAACTGAATTCAAGCCTGTAGGTTCTCCCTGACCCTCCGGTGTTTGTTTAAACAATATTTTTTAAAGAGAAAAGTTTGCTTGTGCCCTCCTTAGTTTGCTCCCTTCTCATAGATTTATTTTAAAAATCAAGTGTCTCCGGATCATCTTCCACAGCGGCAAGAGCTAGTATAGAATGATATTGAGACTCACACATAGAGGTTAAGCATGGACCGCACATTGTCTCGTCCTTTGGCAAAGTCAAACTTAGAATCTACCATCTCATGTATGAGCTCTGAGCCAACACCACCACTTTTAGTTTCTTTGAGCTGGAGACCATTTTCCGGGGTAATACAATCATCTTGTGGGGATGCGGGTTTTAGGCATCTTCTGTATTTCCCTGGCTACTTTGAAGTAATATGTGGAATTCTAAAGAATTCTGTGTCCATATTACACACTGTATTTTCACTGCTAAATAATCACCTTTAAAACAAGAAAGCACAAACACCACGATTCTCATATCACGGCAGATGCATGTATCATAAATATCCTTAAACCCCAAGAAAAAGCTTTGTTAACAATGCTTCTTCCTCAGAGCTCTTCTTATGCAGCATTTAGATGTAGTAGACCTTTAAAAGTTTGACATAGTTTGACATAGTGTTATACTAAACAACATGGCTTTGAGAGGCTTGTTCTTCTCTTCTCTTCTCTTCTCTTCTCTCTCTTCTCTTCTCTTCTCTTCTCTTCTTCTCTTCTCTTCTTCTCTCTCCTCTCCTTCCCCTCCTCTCCTCCTCCTCCTCCTCCTCCTCCTCCTCCTCCTCCTCCTCCTCCTCCTCTTTGAGATGGGGTCTTGCTATATAGCCTTTGATCTTTGCATCCTCTTGCCTCAGCCTCCAGAGCAATAGAATGATGGGCAGGAGCCACCACATCCAGTGTTGTCTTTGTTTAATTCATGTGCTAGCAGCACCATCCTCTTATAGCTGTGAATAAGAAAGAAGAAGAAGGAGTAGGAGGAGGGAGAGGAGGAGGAGGAGGAGGAGGAGGGGACGACGACGACGAGGACGACGACGACAACGACGACGACGCTGTGGGTGCCCTGGAACTGGAACTTTGGATGGATGCGAGCTGTCTTGTGGGTGTTGGGAACCCAACTTAGGTCTATTAAAAGTGCCTTAAGTGTTCTTAATTGCTAAGACAACTCTCCAACCCCTCAATAAAGTTTTTCATTTAACAAGTAATCTCAATGACTGAATAATTTTTCTTCATGAGATACTTAAGTAAAAAGAAAAAAAGCCCCAAAGGGGTCAAAATATTATTACTGTGATGTATTTACAGCATGGAATTCTGGAAACTAAGGACCGAGTTAGTTGCTGTGCCTTTCTCTTTATACCACAGATCGCTTCTCATCTGTTACTTTCAGTTGAAAAAAAGTTCATATTTTTTTTCCTGAAGATTCATTTTCTCAAATTAGATTTTCCACATACTAATAGAAAAGTAAATTCAATGATAAAACTTTTAAGGTTATCTGAGAGAAATGGAAATAAATTAACTCTATAGGAACAGCAAAAGTAGACATTTCTGATATCATACCAAGTTAAGAGACAATTTCAAATGTTCCATTAAGTACTGGGCAGCAGACTTTTGCATTTTAATTTTTTTGTGCTAATGTTTGAATTACATTTTTAAAAGCTTCTCCGAAAGGAAGGAACCAGAATCCCTTCTCAATCAAGCATTGTAAGTAGGCTTGTTGTTGTTACCATTCTTTATCTGGACCAGGGTCTCCCTGCATACCTCAGTCTGGCTTCAAACTTGTAGTACTCCTTAGCCAGCTGAGTGCTAGGATTACTGAATGGTGTGCATGTGAGACAGTCACTATTCCCATTAGATGTTTAAATATTTAAATAAGACTTCCCAGAGAATTCATAAAAGCAGAAATATGAGCTACTATCTCATGAGATGTATCTTTTTGTCTGCGTGCTATGAAGATGTAGAAACAGAGATGGCGAAATCCTGTTAGTGGATTCAGAAAGCCTTCAGAATGGGCTATTTGTTGTATAATAAGATATAATAAGACATTCGTATCTGTGTATCACCTGAGGGAAAAATGAGGGACAAATTTATTTAAAGTATAAAATACTTAATTATCCAAGTGAATGCATCTCTAACGATGGAATTTAGGGAAGCTGATATTGATGAAACAGTTATTTGAGAAGTTTTAGAGCATCTTCCCAGCGCCAACTATCTACTTGGGATATTTTCAGGTCCTTGTCATTTCCTGGTCCACTCATATCACTATTTCTTGTTTTAACTTTCAGGTCAATGAGGAAGTGAGAGTAATTTTTCACATGCTTCTTGTGCTTGCTTACCTAATTGATAAAATATTAGATGAGAGAGAAACAAAATTACCACAAAATCCCCACAGCTCAGAAAGCCCCCAAGTCAATAAACTATAAGGAAGAGTTGGAGATGTCATCATATTTTGGTGTACCTAAGTTCAGCGGTGAATAAAATTTGGAAGATTTGTATGAACCAGCAGAGAGAGGAAGGAGAGAGGGAGAAGGGAGGAGAAAGGATGAGGAGGAGGAGGAAGAAAGGAAGTGGAGGAAAGAAGAGAGAAGCGAGAGGCAGGAGAGATGATGGAGAAAAACAAATCACAAATGTAGAGGAAAATGTACTCCTGGATTTGGAAGTCCTCATACATTGAAGGCTTGGATACAGCGAGAGCAAAAATAGCTAAGCTTTTCTCATTTGTCTCAATTTGCTAAGAGCATTAGCTTCCTGTGGTTCCGTCCAGCAGGCCCTTTGGAGAGCTGCTTCTGTGTTTTGACTCGGGGAGGCAAAGGGTACATCTTGTGCTTTAGTTTCTGGGTTAATTTACTTGGTCAGTAATCATTTATAGAGGAGGTAGTGACTATTACTGTGCTGAGATCTTCATACCTTCTGTAATCCTCAGCCACTCTGTCATACAGGATGCATAGATAAGTTCCAGTTTTTCTGATGAGGAAACTAAGGCACAGAGAACCTTACACAGTCACCAGTTGGAGCTTGGGTTTCCCACTATGGTGCCCCTCAGTGCTTCCTCTGTGGAAATGCATTTGAATTACACTAAGGAGATTCAAATTACAAAGCAGTTAAAATGTGAATCAAATGCTCACAAGTTACAGTTATTTTTAGTTTATCGAGAAAAAAATTGCATGCTGTCAGAGATAGATATGCTGTACACAAATTATACCACACACTTCTTTCAGAGAATTTTGGATATCGGTTATTGTCCTTAAACATGATGAAATGGCCTAGATTTACTTGAGCTTATAAACCCTCCTGAAGTATGTAACCCATAAAAATATCTCTTTAAATTCCATTAGTTCTGTTTGCTCTACTGAATGAAGTTATTTGCCCCATGATTTGTAAGTCCTATATAGTTACCAGCTGAGGCTTCTTGGGACAATTTTATTTATTCTATGCCAGAGGACTGTGAAGGGGTTGCATGTGTACCTATGGCATGCATAAATAGTGTGGTATATATGTTTTATATGAAGGTCCATCTAGATTCTCTATGGAAAGAGAATACAAGTATACCCAGCCTTGCATCTCTCTGTCTGCTCTCTCCTCTCTCTCTCTCTCTCTCTCTCTCTCTCCTCCCTCTCTCTCCCTCTCTCTCTCTTTCTCATACACACACACTCACACACACACACACACATACATATTCTTAATATTCTTTGTTAGTTTAGCAAATTAACACTTGTTTTCTATGTACCTGTAGGTTATCCACTGTGGGACAAAATGGCGGGCAGCAGGCGACCACAGCAGCAGGCCCGGGACTACTCAATAGCGGCCCGGGGCCTGCGTGGTGAGGCTGCCTGGAGGCTTCCAGGCAGCCTGTGTCACATACCGGAGGAAGGTCCCTGGTTCCAGTGGCTGGAGGCTTTGGTGGCGGCAGGCCCAGCAGGCCCCAATGACACGAGGAAGTCCTGGGTTCCAAAGGCTTTATTGTCATGGGATGTGGATGGATCTGGACGTACCCCCCCAAACTCAGGGAAAGGGGGGAGGTTCTGGGGGCAATGCTTAATTGGCTCCACCCTCTGACCTTCATTAGTATGTAAATCTCTAGGGCCTGAGGCCTGTAGTTACACCCTCTACCTGTGCACTTTGGGAGGGGCTGTAATGGCCTTCATGACTGAACAATGTAGGTCTATGGAGATTAGACTGTTTGTTAGGACTCTGAGTTCTGGGGACGTGGCCGAACTCCTGCCATTTCTCCCTTGGAGTCTCGGGGTTCTAGGCCCATGCCCAGCCAAGAACCAGAATATCCTTACGCAGTCCCACAATCCACCTATGGAGCAGTTCATTTTAACTTTGCTGGTTCTGGAGAACTATGTATGTAATTCATAGCAGAATATTAAAATTTTAGTTTATTTGAGCATGCTGCTGCACACATTGCTTTTGAGTCATTCCAACATTTCTGTGTAAGTTCCAGGGGATTACCTGTTTAGTGTATGTTGTGAGGTACACTTTATAGATAGGTTTATAGATGGTCCAACCCCATAACCAAAACATCGCATTTGGAAATACAAGTATAGTATACTGGGTCAAGAAAGGCATTTTTCCCCAGAAATTTTTTCTTAAGCAAAATTATCAAATTTCAAGGCAGAATAAATGCAAATTACAGCAGTGACCAAGAACCGCAAATATTAGAAATATTTATTTACCAAACATTAGGCTTTTCTCATTTTGTGGTGACTTTTTTCCCGTCTGTTACTAGTAATTTAAGACTGGTGTGAGATGGAATCTTAAATCTTAATATTCATTTTCCTGGTGGCTGTGGATGCTGACACTTTAAAAATGTGTTTTATGTATGTCAGTGCTTGTTATTATTGTGCCTTTGAAATAAAATTCTTCATTCTTTTAGTTCAGGATTGCTTTGGCTATCCACGGTCTTTTGTGGATTCCACATAAATTTTAAGATTATGCTTTCTATCTCCTTGAAGAATGGCCCTAGGGTTTTGATTAGGATTGCCTTGAGTCTGTAGATTGCTTTTGATAGGATGGCTATAACCATTCCTTGATTCCGGAAGGTCTTCCTGTATCTTAGTATTTCCCTTATTTTCTTTCTTTGACAATTAAAGTTTCCATTGTGGAGGTCTTGTGTTTCCCTAGATTTTTTTTTTTTTTTTTTTGTATGTGGCTATTATGAGCGGGATTTTTTTTCCTATTTTCTTTTTCAGTATATTCATCACTGATGTGTGTGAAGGCTACTGGTTTTTATGCTAATTTTATTTTCTATCACTTTGCTGAAAGTACTTATCACAATTCTCAGATTCATGTGATATGGAGCCTTTGAGGTGTCTTATGTATAGAATCATACATGGAGCCTTTGCAGCCTTTTATATATAGAATCATATCTAGAGCCTTTGCAGTTTTTATGTATAGAATCATATATGGAGCCTTTGTGGTCTCTTATGTATAGAATCATATATGGAGCCTTTGTGGTCTCTTAGATATAGAATCATATCTGGAATTAGGGGTTCTTTGATTTCTTGTTTTCATATTGGTGTTCTTTATATGTATGTCCCTTGTCTTATTGCTGCAGTAAAGACTTCATAGAATTGGAGCAGAGAGAGAGTGGGTACTTGCTTTCTTTTAATTTTACTGGGATCAAAACACCTTGATTTTCCCCCTTTGTTTAGAATGGTATTGGCTATAGGTTTGTCATATAGACTTCATTATGGTAAGATATGTGCTTCCATCCAACTCTTTCCATGTTTATTATTAAGAAGCATGTCTGGCCTTTGTCTCAGTTGTTTTCTCCATGAACTGAGATAATCACATGATCTTTTCATTAATGGATGCCAAGAAAAATGAAAATAACAGAAATAGCCCTTTCCCCCCTCCAAGACCCCTAAACCTCAAATTTAGACATCAATACAGGCACACAAACATCTTTATTTTAAAAACTTACCATCTAGGTTATTTTTTTCTGCATTATAATTTTTTTTTTCTCAAGAAACAGTTGGACATTTCTTGCGGCCTTATTGTTTGTTGCTATGGGATTCAGTTTTCTCTGCCACAGCAGCAGATTGCAAATGGATACTTCAATGGACTAAAGGGATGGATGTGTCTATAAAGTATCCAAGTTGCAAATTGAAAAGCATTACCAAGAGGCAAGCATGAGTTTTTCTAGTATCACACTGCAGTTACCTCAAATCTTTTTCCCAACATGGCAAAGCTTATTTAACTGATTTTTGAGGTCATCCCAGAGAGGAATGGCCAGTACCCAGGAAGACAGGAGCAACCGGCCACAGAAGCTTGTCATGGCTGCTGCTATCAGAAGAGTATAGACGGAACAACAGGTCTAGAAGATCTTTGCATGTTTTTCAGGGAGTAACATGACAACGCATGCATAGCGAGGGACCCGTCTGTGGATCCTGGAATTCATTTCCAGGACTGTAGTTCTTAAAAATTCTTAAAGAAAAAGAAAAACCAACTTCAGTACCACAGGAACCAAAGGCACTTTCCATGGAGTCTGGAAGAATGAAACATCATCTCTTAAGCTTCACCAGGACTCCATCTGTGACTTAGGTTCCTTTGGACTGATGCCATGTGATCATGTTCTGAGCAACCATAAGAACATAAAAAATATCTTTCCTAGAATTAGGTGGGAGTCAAAATAAGTCCTGAACTTTGGACTTCTTATGGTTTTCCTCAAGTAGAGGAAAGTTGGTCCATCTATGATTTGAGTGTAGTTGGGATGCAATAGTATAGTTTATTTGAGTTAAATAGGTATAGAGGTTGAAGCCATAAAGTGTATTTCCTTGCCAAAGCTCTCTCCTCTTTTATCTACCTTGACACCACTATCAGAATGTTGAATTATTCCAGTGATTCAGCACACCTGGTGATATATGATTTTGAAGTGGAAGTTTCTGGTTGAGTCATGTGATGCAGACTCAAGTGGTGTTTTTTTGAGGCAAGACCCTTGGAGGATATGTGATGTTTGGAGAGAGTGTAAATAGGACTCAATGGGCAGTGAGTGACAAGGTGCTTGCATAACTAGTCTTGCCATTCTTCATTGGTCTTGCATCTTCACTGATCTTCATTTCATCAAGGGAGGCACAGTGTGGGAAAAAAACTCGCTGGCGGAATCCTGCCAGCCCCAAGCCTCTAGCGTGGCAGCCTGGAGTTGGGCCCGAAGTGGAGGCCTGGGTTTCGGAGCACTTCCCACCTGGGGTGCTGTAGTTCCCACATGGTTGTGATGGTCGCAGTGGTAGAAGTAGACACCTAGAGAAGACACGCTGACTGAGCTTCCATGAAGTAGTTTTATTGATGAGAATGGTGAATCTGGTGCGCTCCCCCTGAAAAGCCAGGAGGAGTTCCCTTTTATTGGAAAGGGGCTGGACTAGGGAGGAGACTTAATTACCTATGTCCCCCGGCCTCAGTAATATGCAAATCTCAAGGCAGAGGGCTCTCAGGCATGCCCTTACCTGTGTCTTATGTGACTGAAGTTCACAGGTGAAATGGAGAGGGCCCCGGGTTCTCGGGGCGTGGCCACACCTGCAATCTCAGGGTTCCAGGCCAATGGCAACCCTTCCATGGCCGGACAGCACAGCAGAGAACTACTGATTTCTTGCTGGTCCTGGTCACTCCTGCTGACTTGTGCTGATTCAATGGAGGCCTGGCGGCTTCTGCTGGATCAGCCATTGCTGATTCATGTCTATTGACACTTTTAAACTAGACTACTGGTATCTTGACAAACAAAAATTAAAATCACAGCCCCCCACCCCCAAACTACTTCTAAACAGGTCCACCTCCCCTTGTCCTATTTACCATCTTTTCTCTCCTACCTTTGGATGGTGGGCTAGAAGGGGGGGGGGTGTCAAAGAGTTTAAAAACCCCTGTTAAAGTAGGTTTTTTTAAAAAAAATCTAAGCGTATATGATTCATAGGAAACCTTTCTGAAAGGATTTCCTTTGTAAAAGAATTTATGATATCAAACTAACCTGCAAAGAGTCTCTGTAACCCAGCAATTCCACTGTTGGTCACAGGAAGCAAACAGACATGCACAGACTCTTTTCATGTGAATGTGTGATGATACACATAGTATTTTTTTTCCCTTAATGGGAGCCCAAGAAACTATTAAAAAGGATGGTATATCAGAAGAGGGAATCTTGGGAGAGGCAGACACAGTTCAATTTCACGAACTTTGACCGTGTTCTATTATCTCAAAAGTAGATAACCCACCCACAGAACAAAAGGACTGTGGGCAGAGTTTCTTTTTCTCCTATGAAGCCACCTTCTCTTTCTGTATGTAGCTATAGACATACACACATTCTGAACTTTCATAATTGTTACTATTCTCCTGGTATGGAAAACAGATTTTTTTTCTATGGATAAATCAAGCTTAGGGAAAATTGTATCAAGCTGGTTCCATAAGTAAAACACTGAATTTCCAGATTTTTAAAGTAACATTTTGGTGTATTTTATAGCTGAGAAGACACAACTATACAGTTGTTTATTAAATTGCCAGTTGGCACAGACCCAGGTTGCATATGCCTTTAAAAACTATACTAAAAAGGACTAGATGCATCCAAAAATAGATGAGATGCTTTCTGGTTAATTTGTTTTTATAATTTTTTTTATCTGTGCTTCTAGTCATGACCATATATATATATATATATATAATATATATATATATATATATATATATATCTTATAAAAATAGAGAAAGAAATCCAGACTAAAGCAGCTGCATCCATATTTTCGGTGAATGTTCACATAGAAAATAGCTGCTTTGGCCCTGAGTTTCAAAACACCACGTTGATACCAGTAATTTGGAGACATTTTCAGTCAAAAATGTCCCTTACCATGACTGGTCTGCTCCAACCAACCAGCATGTCTCCTCAGTTCTGTATTCTAAGAGGCTGAGCTCTGCTCTAAGGGGGGTAATTTGGACTTGGTTATCTGGTGCACAATGCGGGTATTACCGCACACAACCTCTCTTCCTGGGGATAATAGCACAGCTGGGCTGCCAATTGGGCTGAGGAGAATGATGTCAGGTTTGTTTTGCTGCCAGCAATGCCGAGAGGCCAAAGCAAGTTTGCCGGAGGAGACAGGATCCTAATGGGTGTTTTGCTGTTATGCAACTTTTGCTTGGTACAAATCTTGGAGTGTCTTTGTAAGCATTGATGAAATCTTGTGTGACACTCCCAATGGGTGTGCAGTTTAGACATTTGGGATTTTTCTATGCACACTGCCACAGGGAGTCGGGTGGTTAGGCTTTGATTAAATGATAAAGCTAACTATGAAACAAACAGTACGGGGTTCCTTTGTAGCTCTGGTACTGTCTTTGAGGTGGGGAGAGAGCAGTCTCTCCACTGATGTAATACTCCATTAACCTTGAGAACATGCATGGGCTCTCTTACCTTTTCTTTCTTCTTTTCTTTTTTATTTCCTCCCCACCCCATCTCCAAGAGGATGTCCCCACCCTACCCTATCCTCCCACCCTACCCCAGTCGCCACCCTATCCCACCCCCACCCTACCCACTCCTCACCTTACCCCACCTCCACCCTACCCCACCTCCACCCTGCTAAGCCTCCCCACTCCCCTGGGGTTTCAAGTCTCTCGAGGAGGGTTAGGCACTTCTCTCTCACTGAGGCCAGACCAGGCAGTCCTCTGCTGTATATGTGTCGGAACCTCATACAAGCTAGTGTATGCTGCCTGGCTGGTGGCTCAGTGTCTGAGAGATCTCAGGGGTCCAGGTTAGTTGAGACTGCTGGTCCTTCCTATAGGGTCGCCCTCCTCTTCAACTTCTTCCAGCCTTTCCTAATTCATCCACAGGGGTCCCCGACTTCAGTCTAATGGTTGGGTGTAAGTATCTGCATCTGTCTTGGTCAGCTGCTTGATGGGCCTCTCAGAGGGCAGTCATGCTAGGCTCCTTCCTGCAAGTAAGCACATCATAGCATCAATAATAGTGTCAGGCCTTGGAGCCTCCCCTTGAGATGGAGCCCAATTTGGACTGGTCACTGGACCTCCTTACCTTTTAACTTAAAAAATTTCTTTTTTATTGTTTCAGCTTTTGAGTTTTCTTTGATGGAGACCATTCTAAATGTGTGTGCGTGTGTGTGCATGTGTGTGTGTGTCCATTGCTCATTCTCTTTTTGTCTTTTGCTTGCTTGTTATACAATCAACACTACAGACATTATATAGGCCCTAAGATGAAATATAACAGTAGTCCTTCTTGGAAATAGAAGGCACCATCAGTGCACACTGCTGTCATAGCCTTCTGAAGGGGCCTGGGAAAAGGTGTGCAAAATCGGATCTGCTCCAGCTTTTCTTTAAGATGGAAGGTATTTGTAGGTCCACAGAAGGTCTCATTATATTATTTAAATAATCTATTTTTATTATTCAGCACCATCAAAGTTTGAAAATAAAACCCAGTCTATTGTTGTAGCTCATTATTTTATCATACAAGAGGAGCCAGGAGGATCAAGTTCAGCGTTGACTACATGATGAAATTGAGGCTAGCCTGAGCTACACAATAAAATTAAGTCCAGATGGATTTACAGAAAAGATCATGTCTAGAAACAAAGTTTTAGAATGTAAATGTTTGCTTTTCATACTTTGTATCTGGCCCTTTAGAACACTTATTTTTCCTTCTGTTTGTAGGGTGTTTTTTTCTTTGATATAAAACAGATTTGGGTTTATGTTTTTAAATATCTATATCGTATCTATATCTGTGTCTGTGTCTGTAGTCTATGTCTGTCTGTGTCTGGTCTGTGTCTGTGTCTTGTTGTTGTGTCTGTGTCTGTGTGTCGTCTGTGTCTGTGCTTCTGTTGGTCTGTGTTGTGTCTGTGTCCTTGTCTGTCTGTGTCTGTGTTCTATGTCTATCTATATATCTCCTAGGGATCATGTTTGCTCAGCAAGTGTCTTGCCAACTTCTCCACGTCCCCAGACTTTCTCGCTTTCTTTTATAACAACACTTATTTAAAATTATGATTCATTGATGATGCACATTTTTAAACATACAATTCATTTATGAACCAGTGTATTATAATTATTAGCACAAAAGATTATTAGCATAGATTTCCCTGTGTTAGTGCTGAACCAATGACGCAGCCTCTCTGATATCCCAACAAATAACTGTAATATTGTCAACTTGTAAATTTCCAGTGGTTTGAAATTTTAATATACATTATACAACATGGAAAGCAATTTAATTATTGATATTCCTAATCATACCTATTATAGAGAAGTGATGAGTTACCAATTTAAAAACAATTTCTGGTCATTGCTATTTCAAAGTCCAGTTAGAATCAATGGATGTCTGGAGGTGCTGTGTGCTAGGCCAGCTGTGTGAACACAAATAGCAACGTCAATTCCCATGTATCAGTTTCTTCATCTGTTTGATTCTAGTTCCTGTATTTCTTTAAGGGTTATTAATTTCCTCTTTAAAGGCTCGATCATCTTCATAAGATTGGATTTAGGTCATTTTCTTATGCTTCAGCTGTGTTAGGATAGCAGGGCTTGCTATCTATCGTAGGAGAGCTTGGCTCTGGTGGTACCATGTTGCCCTGGCTCTTGTTGATGGTGTTTTTACGCTGGCTTTCAGCCCTCTGGGTTTTGCAGTTATTACAGATTTAGATGCTTATCTCTGAGTTTATCTTTGTTGGATGGGTAGTTTTTGGATGCTTCCCCCTCCCCCTTGGTTTCTGTTTCCTCTGCCTTTTGGCCTGAGTGGCCTGGTGTTCTTATGACTAGTGACTCTTCAGGTTCCGTAGGATATCTCCCTGGGGTTTTTCTGGCCTGTGTGGCCTCTGGGGTTTTGGGTGCTAATCTTGCCTCTGGAGTTCCTAGTACCACTGTGGCCTGGAGACCTGGATTCTGAGAAAGCAGGCAGGGTTGTGGGCCAGATGATGGAGTTCAGGGCATGAGGGTGGATTTGACAGGCAAGGGCTTGGGGCAGGATCTTACCTGGTGGTCCTGGTTAGTGCCCGTGGGCCTCTGGGAGTGTAGACAGAGTTGTGGGCTGGAAAGTGGAGCACAGGGCACAGGATACAGTTTCCCCATGCATCTCTTTACTAATACAGGTTTTCCTAATAGAGTTTCACTTTGGGGCTTTAAAATACTGTCCAAAAGCTAAAGCAGTTTGTAAATAGATTGTCTGAAGTCTCCAGTGTGGGCAGAACAAGTCTGCAATGTTTATTAGAAGTAAATAATAATTTTCTCAACCTTTGAACAAATGAAACTTTCTACTGGGAAAAAATTTGAGCCTTTACCTTTTCTGATCTCAGATGTTCTGTATCAAAAATGCTCTTTAGGTTTGATAAGCACAGGGATTAACACATCATCCCCTTCTCCCCATACCTACTGTAATTGATCTGAAGTTGTCTGTTGCATTCATTCCAATGTTCAATGGAGTCTGAGATACGAAATCATAATTTAAAATAAAAAACATAACATAATCGCATATCCCTTATATTCTAGCTCTCTTATGGTACCTAAAAATCCATGTGCACTATTTTCTGCTTATATTGAATAGATACGCCATCCAAATCAGAAAAGGTAGCCTAAAATCAGTGCATATCTTGATCCCTAAGGAAAAAGCAACTGAAAGTAGCCCGTCTACGCCTCCTGTTTCTATAGATGGATACTTTAGAAAATGTAACATTTATAGAAATTATAAGATATCCCTGAAAGGGAAGCACAGGCTAACACACATGAAACAGAGTAACACAAGGGACTGTTAACTTCTGGAGTCCACCCTCTCAGATCATCCAGTTTGGGTTCTGTGCTTCTCCAGGCATAAATCAGCTAGTGAGTTACGGTTGCCACACAAAGACATAGGAGAAAGGCAGGGAGGCATCATACAAAATAGCATTTAGTAAGTGTGTATGTGCCATGTTAAGGTCTTTGTGGAGCAAAGACTTTCCCTCCTATAAACTATAAAAACCCCAGTACTAAAGAGGGTTAAGGAATATTGTGCAAAGTAATTTTTAAGTTACATATGTAGTCAACCAAGGCTTTAATTCGTTTTTGAGGAGAAAGGTATATGAACCACTGCTACAAACTGTGGAGCATGTGGCTTACAGATGTGAGGCGGTTTTTCTGTTGGGTTTTGGAGTAGTTGATTTCTGATGCTCAGGGGTCATGCTCTCTGATAGTCTACTTTTGGCTTGTCTGTGTGCTCCTGGATCTTCGTTCCTTCTAAGACTCCTGAGGAACTACAAATGGTTTTCACTCCTACTTTACGCTTAAATATACACACATTTCTATACACACGTAAGTTCAGTGCTTCCCCTTGGACATGTACCTGTAGGTAACTAAGCAAACACACATGGATTCTGAAAGAATTTTCCCATGATAACACGCAACATCTATTCTATAATCATAAACCACACTGGGATGTAATGTACTCTGAGTGATGAATGTCTTGTGAATAAGTTTGAATCTTAGGATGTTTTATTCTGGATTTTGATACCTGTTCATATAAATATCTAAAGTTTTATAGTCAACTTTACTATCCACAATTTAGTGTTCTGTATTGGATTAATCATATAATTCATCGATTCTAACAGATATCTAAGCCCTAGATTAGCCAAACAAAGGTGGAAGGTGGAATAATACTGTTGGAGTACTTTTCCATTTTTCATTTTTGAAAATGCTTTAATTGAGCACATCCATTTCTCTGCATTCGCTCCTGCCAGGTCTGTACATTTGGGGACACTGCTGGCTCCCGCTATTTAATAACTATGGCAAAGGAACATTACACAGAGATGGAAGACAGATGTATAATTTTAAAATTGCTTGTGTGAGTGTGAGACAGAATTTGAGGATTGGATAGGGTCAGGTGGTTTTATGCGATGATTTATCATAAAATATTTTTCTAATGCCTATGAATAAGAATTTCTCAACCCTATTGTCAGCCTCTAAGAAGTAAGTGAGAAACTTATAACTAATCGGATGAAGTATCACAGTCCTACATGCAAAGGTGGATACTATTTCGTGAAATTACTGACGTTAGCAAAATTAAAACACAGTAAGGGACCCTGACTATCTGTGGTACTATGTTAGAACCAATTGAGGGGTTTGTTGAGATGGCATTGCTTGCCAATATAGAGAAGGCAACAAAATCCTTTCTTTGTGCATTGCTAAATAAACTATGCAAGCATTTATCACAATGGTTAACACACATATATCATCTATCAATCATCTATTCATCATCAATCGTCATCATCGTCATCATAATCATCATCTAATTATGTTTGTTTTAGATGAGTCTCTACCCAGCATGACCTAGAACTTATGAGCTATTTCTTATATCAGCACTTGAGTGCTAGGATTGCAGGTATGAGCCATCATATCCTGATTATCAATGTTTATTTATAATTGACCCTAGTAATTGCCTGTACCTTTTATGAGATACAGTATGAAACTTCACACACGTATACAGTGCAGGATGATGAGAGCTGAGTAATGGGTACACATCCCCACCCAGACATTTATGAAGTGTATGGTACACATTCACCTGACTTTTTGTAATATTCATGTGTCCTTTGGGAAAATTCATAAGCCTTTTCTAGATCTATTAAAATAGCCAGTTAATTCTAGTGGCGTTATTGAAAGTGATTTTTATCAGCAACCCCAAATAGAGTGCTTTAATATGACAATATTCTAGTAGATTTACTAACATTAACTTATCACTGTTGGATGATTATACTGCTTATTCGATATTTAGCAGCACATAATGTCTTTGAACAAAACCAAATGGCTCGATGGGAATTAGTCAATAAATAAGTTTTAAAAATGTCTATTTTATTTTTTTTAAATTATGTGTATCATATATTTCTGTGTGGAATTTGAACTGTACTTATGACTGTAGTGTTGAGAAGCTATGACATCACATCCCCCTGGAGCTCCGAGGCAGCAGTGAGTCACCTTACGTGGGTGCTGAAAGTCGAACTCCGTTCTGCAAGAGTAACACGCATTTTTAACTTCTAAGACACCTCTGCAGCCTCAGGTAGATAACTTCTAATGCAGCTTTTAATGGAACCATCAGTGGTTATTGTATATACCAGAAATTAATGGCAGGTTTTTGTAAACACTGGCTGGTTCCTCAAGGAGCCAGTGAGTACAGACACTTAAGCTCACGGTAGTCTCTGAAGAGGCTCAGATTGCTGCCAGCTTCTCATGCTCAGCGTATTTCAGAGGCTGGAGCCAGATATTTACAAAAGCCAGGGCAAGGTTGCCAGGGAACTGCTGATAGACCTGTCTACCTTTAGACACCGTTTTGATAACGCTCAGACAGTCTCTGCCAGGTACCACTCCCGAGCGTGGTATGGCTGCAGCCACTGTAGACCTACTGGCCTGGGTCTTCTTTCTGAAGATGGATCCCAACGCCTCTTTTCATCAGACTCGTGATCTTTAGCCACAGCAGAAGTGGAGCAACTGAGGCACAGGAGTAGGACTGGCTTCTCCACTGCCGGGGGTATCACATGGAGACTGTTTTGGCTGATTCGGGTTACACAGTTCCTTGTACTTCACCCGAGCACGGATTAATAATTCATTGCGTTCTCTGAACTTACAGAAAGTGAGAGACGTCACCGCAGTAATTTGCTATTCACTGTGTCTCTTAGGGCAATCTGGCTTCTGTGCTTCCTCCCTTCTGTTAGGAAGACTTCTCTGTTCTCGTCTTTGGAAGGTTTCCTGTCTGCCATTATGCATTCAGCAACTTTTTTTTTTCCCCCTCCAGGATCTTTGGTATAGAGAAAACATATGCTACCCTATAATTGAAGGAGCTTTCTAAAGAGTATTTTTGTTTGATATAAGGATACTTGCTGAAATTATGATCAAAAGGTGACAGGAAGTAATAAATTAATACTGTTCTCTCTCTCTCTCCTCTCTCTCTCTCTCTCTCTCTCTCTCTCTCTCTCTCTCTCTCTCTCTCTTTCACTTCTGTATGTTTCCAGTGCTTCCCAGTGTTGTTTGATAATTAGAGTATTGTTACCACCCATTCTCTGCTATTTTGTGCTCTACTGTTTATCTGCTTCTCTTTCTGGTAATTTCTTTCTCAAGGAGTAATTAAATTTCTAAATATTCCAATTACATAGAAATTCAATTAAATGTGCGGCACAACCACGGTTTATTTCGCAGAAACATGGATAAATAAAGAGCGACAGTGGCTCAGCCCTTGTTCTTTTACGCACTCTAACCTTGCAGAAAGCGCAGAAGCCGTTTTATTGTAAGAGAGCGTTTAATGGTGCTGTAGATAAATAGGCAGCTAAAAGTTCAGAAGGGACTTCCCTGAAGACTCCACCATCAGAAGGCAAAAGTTAAAATAGTCTTTTCTCCAAAGTAAGGATAGTAGTATTGTGTGCCTCTGGAATTTTAAATTCCAGTTCATAACTTCAGGTTTCTCTTAGCTCACCAGCATTGCTTATCCTCTAAATTCATCTAAAGTGACAATTTCCGGATTCTTTCATTTTTCAACCCAAGTCTAACTCTCTCTGTGTTTTCCTTGATCATTTGTATTTTCAAGGGTCAGCACTTCCTCGGGAATGGCTACCTTTATTTCTTTGCTTTGCATCACCAACTCTAAGGGTTCACTTTTAACCAGTCCAGACATTTGCCTTCTATGGTCCTCTCCATGTTGGTAAATCTACAATTAGCTTTCTGTGTCCTTAGAACATTGTGTTTTCTCTCTCTCTCTTTCTTTTTCTCTGTCTGTCTTGCTCACTACTGTTTCTCTCAATATATGGATATAGATAGAATATATGAATAGTTTTTGTGTGCATGTCCTTGATAAACTTTTTCTTTTTAAGTGCCGATTAATCCCCTACATTCTCAACTCAAATACCCCTCCTTACTTGGAATTGATAATCTTACCTAAAATACCACAAGAAAGAATTAACACTATGATGAATGTGCACAACTCCCGTCTTCTTGTACATGTGTATATACTCACATATAGTATCCATTGATTAGCTTTTCCCCTTTCATCTCCTGGAAACAATACATGTTTATATAGGATTGCAGATCTTCCTAGTGGATGATACATTCCTCCCTCAATATGGTCCTTGTAGAACCCATTGAGTCTTTGATTCTTAGTCTTTGATTTTGTTGATGTCTTAACATGCCCCCCCCATTACACAGGCAGTATATTAATTGATCTTCTCATTCATGTGACAAAACAGCCAACATAAGGAATGTAAGGGTGAAGAGTGTTTTTGATCATAGTTTTTTGGCTCACAGTTTGAGAGTACAGTCCATTAGAGTGGAGGGTCTTGGCGGTGGCTTTGTGAGGCAGCCGGTCAGAGGGCATCCACAGTCAGGAAGCAGAGATGGATGAGTGTTCAGACCACTCTCTCCTTTTATCCAGTTTAGACTCCGTAGGTCGAGTGTTTGCACCTCTGCTAACTCAGTCTAGGAACTCAGGAATGTGCTTAAGTTGTTCGTTTTCTAGGTGACTGTAGATTCTGTCATGTGGACATGCCATATTAACCATCACAGTCTTCCTATTTTTAATCACAGTTCTAATCTCATAATGTCACTGAGTGATCTGTGATATGTACCAACCAAATTATAATCCCAGGAGTCGGATTAACTCAAATGCTAAATCCGGTTGACCTGTTATATCTGCTGTTTCTTTTCTTTTTTTTTTTATTGCTTTATTCTCTTGGTTCATGTTGCTACCATCTTAAAACAAAGTCTCATTACATGGTTGAAGACTGAGTCCTCTTTACTCAGTCTTTTGCAACAAGCATTTTCTCTTTCCCTTTTTAAGGCATTCTTTTCGAACATGAATCATGAGTAAGATACTGGTTTCCTAACAGGCTCTGCGTCTTCCCTGTTACCTTGAAGATAAAGTTAAACTCTTCATCATGAAACACGGTCTTGTGTGAACTGACCCTACCTCTTCAGCCACACGTTACCTAATTCTTTCTCAGTTCCTCTTCACCCATCACAGGCTGATAGTTCCTAAGGCTATAATGTGATTACATTTCCATGTAGCAAGCCTTTGTTTTTCTTAATGAGAACATGCTGGGACTCTTTTGAATAGCCCTCATATTCTTGGGACTTTGATAAATCCAGGAATGCAAAATTGCCTAGGAGTGATCTCTAAGTATTAGGATGAATGGACCCACAGACTGAAGAATGCATAGCTTTATCTGTTGTCAGTGAAGCTTGGACCATGTCTCCTTTGCTCAGTGATGTCTGAGAATATCTAGATAATGAATACTGCATAATCCAGTAACTCCAGTAATGACAGTAAGAATCATAATGGCTATTACTTATGTAGTATGTGTATGTGTGTGTGTGTGCGTGTGTGATTTTGTGTGTGTGCATTTATGTGTGTATGCACATTTGTGTGTATGTGTGAATTTATATGTATGTGTGCACTTGTGCATTTGTGTATGTGTGTGTGTGCATGCGTGCCAGCCATTATTTGAAATGGTTTTACTTATGTTATCTTATTTAATCATGAAAGCTACTATGAGGGCTTCATACTATTACTATTTCTATTTACTAGTGAGGAAATAGGGGAAGTTAAGGCTACATGTGCATATAACATGCTATATAAATGCATGTTCAGGATACATATGTGGCATTTGTAAAATAAAAAGGATCGAACCCTGTTTGCTTTTACTAACATCTGCCACTTTGGAGATTTGTCACCCCAAACTCACATTATAAAAGTGATCAGGGTGAAGCTGTTAGGAGATAGTAAAATCTGTATGAAATTGGTCCTAGAGGAAGGTCTTTGGGTAGTATCTTGAAGCATATAGTGAGACTATCTCTTCCTCTTCCTCTTTTTGCTTCCTAGCCCACTAGTTCTACAGTTTTCTCTGCTGTGAACCCCTATGGCGATGTGTGGCCTTATCAGAGTTCTAGAGCCGTGGAGCCATCCGGCCGTGCACTGAACTCTCCAAAGCTGGAAGCCAGCATAAACTTTTTGTCTTAGAGTGTAAATTGCTATGAGTCCTTCCCTCTAGTGATGGTGACATGGCCCACATAGCCATTTCTATGTGTCAGACAAAGCCTTCTAGATTATTCCATGCAAAAGAAAGTGCATACAGCGAGACAGTACATGAGAAGAGAGTTTTCAGAATTCTGATTAGAGATGTTAATGAAGTCAGGGAAGAGGAGTGAGAAGTCCTGTTCCCAGCACTGGAAGTACAACTAGAAAATAAAAAAAGTTGTTTCTTTAATTTGTAAGTAATTTGGTGTTCAAGGATATCTGCTCACCCTATCCTATCTTTGTCCCACGTTTTATTTAATTCTCTGTCTTTGGGAATTACTTACCTTCCCAGATGGGCCACCATCTCAAGAGTGAGTAAGATTCAGTTAGAAGAAGGGATGGTATCCGGCATTTATTATCCAACTGATTCCATTGTATGCAATGCACTGTTGGAGGTTACCCCCTAGGCTCTCATCTTCTTCTGTTGGGTAGGGGTTCCAAAACCAGCCCACACTTCAAGCTCACATGACAGGGCTGCAGCCTGTGTTACTTCTCATGTCTGTATTAAACACAATCATTCTAAAACAGATTAGTTCATAAAAGCTGCAAGTCACACAATGTATTGAATAGACAGATTTTGAGGTCTTTGGTATTCAGTTCATGGCTTTGACCTTGTTACTCTCATCTGAGTTTTTGGAAATTCTGGAAGGTTTAATCTTAAACATTTGGAATTGTGTTTGGAAATCCCCAATTCCTTTCTCTTGGATTAGTCCTTCTGTGGATCCATCCATTATCTCTCCATAGACAGACTTTGTCCATATAGTGCCAGCCACAGCAACCTTTGAATAATTAGAAATGGAGGCTATGTTTTCTAAGTTTCCTCATAATGAAGCCTTTTTACTGTCCACCTTAAAAGTGGGTTTGGTCATACAGAGCCTCATCAACTAAGATAAAGGCTTGGATGTCCTCCAATAAATGGAGAATGGCTACTCAGGGTGTAAGGCACTTGTTCTGAGACAGCACATTAATGTATCTGTGCAGGCTTCTTTGAGGTATGATAATCTAGGATACCTGATTGCTTTCCCTACAGACTCAGGGCTTTGTAAAGCTGGCTCCATGCATCTTCATCTTTGCTGCTCTAGGACCAGATAAGGCCCGTGTGATAGTAAAGGGCTGAGTTGTAATCCCTTTACCAAGGAGACATGGGACTATGTTTTTGCCATTCAGTCTTTCACCACTTCTAACCAGAAGCGTGGTCTTTCTGCCCATAGAAGTCCATTGGTTTCCTGTACTTTTGAGGATTGCCAGAGAGAATAAAGTGTGGGTGGAAGTCATGGCTTCTCCATTGCTAAGAGGGGATATGAAAGAGTACATGGCATACCAAAGTCATAGACAGCTTAGAAAATGAAGGATTTAAAAACATGTTTTTAGAAATAACCAAGCTTGTATTTAAAAGGTAATATTTAAATTCCAGAAAGTCCAAGAGATCCAGGCATTGTAAGAAGTTTCGATTAGCAGAGAGGCTAGCCTCCTAAAACATTGAAGAGCAGAGGTTCTATGCTCACGTGGTTTGCTTGTTGAAATACAAACATCTGAGGCCTGAATGACCTTCTGCATAACAACCTCTGGGATTTTAGGCTTAGATTTGGAATTACAGGCAGCATCGCCCCCCAACCCCCATCGTGATGATTATGTACCACCAGACAGAGCACTCTGATACCATCAACCAAGCTTACTTCTCACTCTAAGAGGGATGCTACCAGATCCTTATCAGAACATTCAATAGTTGTGTATATGTTTATGTACACATGAATGTTCATGTGCATTTAAAGCTAATCCCTTGTTCATATATTATATGTTCAAATCTCAGACCATAATGAGGTGAAGAATCAAGAAATTATCTAACTTCATAGATCATAAGATTTGTAGTATACAAATTGTTAGTACACAAGGAGTCTAAATGTCCGTTCATTGTAAACTCCTAATTCTGAAAGTTCTTATCTCCGTGACACTGAGGGTTCAGCTCTCCTTTTTGTATCCATTTCAAACTTCTTTCATCAATATGGAGAAAATCCTTGGTAATTTGATATTTAATTGTAGGTTGTATTTTATTTAACCCACAACTTTTGTCAGTCTTTCTTCTTTCCTTTCTTTCTTTCTTTCTTTCTTTCTTTCTTTCTTTCTTTCTTTCTTTCTTTTTTCTTTCTTTCTCTCTCTTTCCCTCCTTCCTTCCTTTTTAAAAATATGTTGTATTGGTTAGTTTTTGTTAACAACTGAGCTGAGGGATTGGCCCTGTCAAACTGACCTGTGGCTATGCCTATGGTACACTGTTTTGATGGATGATTGATGGATCAGGAGGTCCTGGGGTGTATAAGAAAGCAGGCTGGACAAGCCATAGGTAACAAATCAATAAACAGCACTTCTCCATGGCTTTTGCTTCAGTTCAAGCCTCCAGGTTCCCACTTTGAATTCTTGCCCTGACTTCCCTCCATGATGGACTGCACATGTAAGACAAATAAACCCGTTCCTTCCTGAGGTTGGTTTTATCAGAGCAACACAGATGAAAACCAGGATGCATGGTTAATAAATTATAGTATCGGAGTTCCTGATTGTCTCTAGGTGACTAAAGACAATTAGCCAGCTACCTTATCAACCGTTTCTAGAGTTGAGATACTTTTAAACCTAAATCAGGGTGAATTAAATTTAGCAAACAAAATGTCAACGACTGAAACCAAATGGTTAATGTTCTAAGGCATTCGGAATGGCTAACATGTCTCCTTTAGTTTTCTTAGTTAGTGAGAATGGTTTCATTGGAAAGGGTTACTTTGGTTTTTTAAATTATAAACTACTGATGTGGCACAGTATAGAGGAAAGTGCTGTGTGGAGACTAAGACAAAATGTTAGAGTCGCTTCCCTCACAGAGCTGGCTGGGCGTCCAAAGAAGACAGCGTGCTTCTTATCAAAGGGTTTCAAGTGAGTGTGCAGTTTAATCTTCACAACACTTTCCCCTTTTCCTATTTACAGCATTTTAAGTTTTTCATTCATTAATTACCACCCAGATTGCAGCTTCTACTCCCTCCTCTTCTTCCAGTCCCTCTCTCCCCCTCCCCTCTCCCCGTCCCCCAGTGGAGTCAAAGGCTGCCCCTGCTCCTACTGTTAGAGCTCCCTGCTGAAGACCAAGCAATTTTTTTTATAATTGATGTGATCAGAATGATCAGGTGCTTTTTAAAATGAGTGGACATTTTAAGTTTATGTGTTTATTTTTTATGACAATCCAACACTAATGTGTATTAGTGTTCCAACTTTCTGTGTTTAGAAAAGGAAGGGAAGAATCTTTTGCTAAATGTAGCAAATGAACAACTGTATTTTTTACTTGGAAAAAAAAATAAAAAACAAACCTTAACTGCTGGAAGCGTTTGCAATTTTAAATGCCTTTATCTGCCCATGTGTGTGCACACAGACAAATATACTTTTGTTTTATTTGTTTTGGGAAAGGGGGAGTTGCAAATAGAGGAGACAGGAAGGGAGAGGAGAGAAGCGAGAATGTGAAGCCGAGTGGGTGGGGGAGGAGAAGATGTGGGAGGAGGTGGGGGAGGGGAAACAGGATCAAAATATATTGCATGAGAAATTTCAATGAGGAAGTAGATCTTCAAAAGAAAAGGGGGCTGTAGGAGTGATACTGGAGAGATGGTCGAGCAGCTGAGTGCTTGATGCTTGTGCAGAGGACCAGAGTTTGATTCCTAGCACCCATAAAGGGTGGCACATAACATAACTTCAGCTCTGTGTCTCTGATGTTCCTCTCTGGCCTCAGTGTGCATCGGTTCACATGTGCACATAACACACACACACACACACACACACACACGCATACACACATGCACACACACTTTAAACCATTTCAAACACCTTAAATGCTTAATCTGTTCAAGAATCCCACTCCCCCCGACCCCCCAAACATGTATTTATCTGTGAAAAATCGCTCTCCGCTCAGGGCAATGCATTTACTTGTATGGTGGCCATCTTATGGCTTAAGCATTACATACAGAATATTGATTATTATTATTATTTTTTTTTTACTAACAGCCAACCCTTTGCCAAGTTAGTACTCAAGAAAAATTGAAAGAAGTTAAGCCTTCGGTTGTTGAAAAATGCCAAGGGGGCTAAGCTGCTAAAGAAAGAGGAGGGAGATGTTTTTGTGGGGCTGACATGTGGCTTTGACAGTGCAGCATGCAAGGCCTGGTGGTGGATACGTTTGAAATGGTTATTAGTTTTATTAACCTAGAGAAATCTTTTCGGGAGAATGTAAAGAATGGGGAAGAGTCAAAGCATTTTGAGTTATTGTTCTCCAGTTGGAAGACGCAGCCGTGAAATGAATTGCCTTGGAAGGTAAGAACAGAACAGCTTTCTGTGGAGGACTGACTTGGGAAAAGGGATATAGTTCCTCGTGAATCACCCTTTTTCTTCATCTGACGTAAATGTTAAGCATATATCAGCGTGTTCTCTACATCTTGAGAGTACTATACAGATTTTTAAAACCAATTCCTTCTCTGCCAGTTATTTAAGGATAATCCATATGGTGAAGCATCTATGCAAACCTCAAGGCCTGCTATATGTATCACAGACGAAAATAGACCTCACTAAGATCATTGCGTAGTGTGTTAGGAGAAGCTCTCTGGTTGGTTTCCTTGTAACTTTCTCAAGTCGGGCCCCACACTCCTTATATTCCTGCATACGGGACCCGTGGGAGGATTGGGATGGGACCAGAACTGGTTCTGAAAGACCAGATAGAACATGTTTCAGTAGTCAGAGTGAGAAGTGATGGTGACTCTGACTCACTTTTAGGAAGTGATTGGAAAGCTTAAGAGGTTTTATTATCATGTGCTCTGAGTGTGTGTGTGTCTGTGTGTGTGTGAGTGTGTGTGTCTGTGTGTGTGAGTGTGTGTGTCTGTGTATGTGTTAAGCTAATTTTCTAAGTGTAAAATATAATGATAACTATAAGTATAAATATAAAAGTGGTTACATAGGCTGGGAAGTTGAAGACCCAGGAAGGTTAATAGCTTGGTCCCAGCCTGAGTCTGAAGGCCTGAGAGACAGGGCAACCAAGGGAGTAGTTTCATTTCTAGAATCAGCCCATACAAGCCCAGAGAGCGGGATTCTGAGGTAGGGAACAAAACATCAACACCAAGAACTAGTTCAGTTCATCAGTCAGGAAATATCCCTTCAAAGCCATTAGGCAGGGATATCCCTCCTAATTATTGAAAGCTTAGCCTCATTGTTCCACTGAGGACTTCAGCTGAGTGACCCCCCCATTTATGTTAGGAAGGGTGTTCTGCATTAATCAAAATGCCAACTTCAAATGGCTATCTCATCCAGAAGTGCCCTCATGGAGATACCTAGAATCATCTTTGGTGGAATATCTTGGTATATTCAAGTTGATATATAAAACAAACATTATATGATTAAATCTCAATTTTAGAAGATTTGAACAATAAGTGGAGATTAAAAAAGAGGAGTCAAGTGATTCCCATTTAGAGTTTGAGCAGTGGGTTGTATCATTTGTAAGGAGGGTATAAGAGGAAAAAGTATGTAGTAATGGTGTGGGTAGTGAGTATGACTAACCCACTCTAAGCTCTTGAATATATATATGTGTATGTGTATGTGTATATATATATATAATATATATATATATATATATATATATATATGCAAGTATATATTTGGATGTAAACACACACACACACACACACACATACACACATACACACACACACACACACACACATTTCTGACCAGTCTTCATTGTGGGCAGAATGAAATGAAATGAAATAATTTCAAATTCTTTACTGGGTTGGGATAGTGGCAGGTCAGAGGTCATACCATTTGAGGTCAATGGAGTGGGGATGAAGTAGGTTCTTAGAAGAGACTGGAAAAGACTTGAGCTGAACTTGGTAGAATCTGTGCCTGGTCAGGACTATCAGCCCTCCCCGTGGTGATGTGTATATGTATATTCTATATGTATATTCTAGCTGCTGTCACTCAGATGCTGGGGCACCATGTGTAGTCTGGTTATTAGGGTTGCAGAGGATCAGAGCGCATCCTTGACAGGCTGGGTGATCTTTCCCTAGAAGAAATAGATGATCTGGTACTAGAACTGGAAATGACGACGTAAGTCGTCATTAGGACACGGACCTTAAATCATGGAAGGAAAATGCTCGTTTTTTTTATAAATGAATGATTGGTGGGCACAGGCTGATCTCTGCTGTGTTGTGTGCAAGCTTCAGGACTCCTTGTGGTATTTATGTTCCGAAGCATTCCTTTGACTAGCAGTAAGCACGCAGCACATACCTACACATCATTCACGGAGGATACCTAGCATATAACAAATTAAAACACAAACAGGAATATCTAAAACACTCCATAAGAGAGGAGAAAAACAGTGATTCATTAACTCATGAGAAATTAAAGAAATAAAAGGGTTTGTGTGTGTGTGTGTGTGTGTTGTGTGTGTGTGTTTACTGGCTTGAATTTTATGTCATAAAAGACTTGCTAGAATAGCATCAAGTGGACTGGAAAAGTTCAGGGGAGAATTTTACTAGACATCTTAGCCCTTAAGTAGAAACAAAAACCAGAGATCAAACCCAGGGACCCTCAGAATGATGTCTGACGGCTTCTCTATCCATTTGTTTTCCTTGATGTGCTTCTGCAGAATTACCTATTTGGCTGAACCATCCAGCAGGGGCCAGGGATATCTATTTGTGAACCGTTTTATGTGCGGAGGTGGATACATCTCTGTGTATATGGATCTGGCAGGAAGTCTGGCCCATTATTAATTAGTCACAGGGTAGAATGTTAGCATAAATTCATGTCATTGCTAAGCTATATTGGAGGAAGAAGTACTGGCATGAGTTTCCTGTATGCTAAACTTGAATACTAATCATAACTGTTCTAGTTATTACGAATGGCTTCAGTCTATGTGTCGTCCACTTTTCATTCTGTAGTCATGTCTGTAATTCTTCAGCAGCTTAATCTGTCAAAAAAAAAAAAAAAAAAAAAAAACAAAACACTCCTTTAAAGTGCATAATAAGATTAGTAAGTGTTTGGTCTTTTTGTAATTATCTTCCCCCACGAAAGTTTTGTTTTTATTGATTGTCAGAGGCATTGCCTGATGTAATGAGTCTGTAAGAAAAGATGAATTGTATTTGCAGTTAGCTCTCAACATAAAGGACAACCCAAGGAGAGTTAAAATTACTCATGGATGCTCTGGAGAGGTGGCTCAGGGTTTAAGAGGATAAACTGCTCGGGCAGGGGACCTGAGTTCTGTTCCCAGGACCTGAGGTCACAACCACCTGTAACTCCTTCTCCAGGGGATGTGATGACCCCTTGTGGTCTCCGTAGGCATCTGCACTCATGTGCAAATATCCACAGACAGATACATAATTTTAAAAAATAAATCTTTACAAAGTTACCCTTCCAATGTGATATTGAGGGATACCGAGAATGTACATGAGTTGACAAAGTGCTTGCGTGGGTGCCACTCTGGGCCGAATCCTCAGCTCTGCATGTGCAAGGCAGGGTGGTAATGCCTGTTATTTGGTGCGTGGAAAGTAGAGGCAGGAGCATCAGGAATTCAAGGACATCCTTAGCTACATAGAAAGTGTGAGGGCAGCCTCGGATACATGAGACTATGCTAAAAAAAATAACAAAAAAACCCAACAGGAGCAAAAAGGTATATATCGGCAGCCAGTTTTCTCTAGTCATGCATCAGGACCGTGTGCAACTGAATGTCATAGTTACCTCTAGCAAGGGTGATTGCTCATAGGCTGAGGCACAGTCAGGAGCTCTGATGTCACACCCTATCCAGTCAACCAGATTGATGGGCAGAATTATTGGCATTATTTTTTTTCTCAACTTGCAGAATTTAGGCTATCTTATATGTGTTTATTATCCAACTTAACTCTGGATACTTCTGTTCTATTTGGCTTATAGCTCTTTAATTTTTTTGTTCGTTTGTTCTTAGAGTGGTATTTATGAACATGTGTGTTTGTGTCTATGTATGTATATATGTATGACATATATATATATATACATATATATACACATATATATGTCAATGTGTATGAATATGTGTATATGTATGTGTGCATGTGTGTTTGTGTATGTACATGTGCCATGTGCATGTGAAGACTGTAGAACAACCTTGGTTGTTGTTCCTCAGGTGCCATCCACCTAGTTTTAGAGACAGGTTCTCTCACTGGTCTGGAAATTGCAGTCAGGTCAGTTAGGCCAGCTTGCTAGAATGCTCCAGTAATCTACCTACCCAGCCACGAGGTAATAAGTACACTTCACCAAACATAGGTTTGTTATTTATGTGTATGTGTGTTCGATCTTGGGTCTTAATCCTTCTATGACACACATTTTATTAAATTAGCTATCTCCCTTGCCCCTATAAGATTTTCATAAGTGGGTTCCTGATGTACCCTAGAAAGAGGTTATGGAGTCACCCCTACATGCACGTATCCTTTGTGGATGTATAATTGTGGGACGATGTCAATTTAGTCCCTGTTATGTTTCCGGGCTTTAATAGGCAATGAAAATACATGGAAAGTACATTAACTGCTCAGGAGTCATTATAAGAACCCCAAGAACCCTGCAAGGTATTGGGGAACAGTGCATTTCCAGGTCTTACACTCACTGGATTATATAAGAAGCCTATTTTAGACCAAGGAGAGTCTCATTTAAGTCACCATAAGTTTTAGCCATGGTCACTGAGAAAGAGCTGACCTCCTGGACTTACTTGCTTAATGTCACCGGATTTCCAGCTCTTACTAAAGTTTCCCTATATATTACATACACCCAGTAGAAAAACTGTATTAGATATTCTTAAATTAAATCTGTACTATTCATTTCTACAAACAAGTGGAGGTGACAGCCAGCCTTCCCTTCTCCAGCTGGTAACTCAGCTTGCTTTCTAAGAGCCACAGGGGTTCCTACAGAGCTTTGCCTGCCAGTACCAGATCCGCCTGGCTTAACTGGATTCATGGCTCCCCAAGCCTGCTGTCTCAGAGGCATGCAGGGTTTGCAGATAAGCAATGGTTTCTGCCCCTTTAGCACCAGTGCCCAAGGGATTGGCGATAATCTTTGGTTTGGTTTGTGTCACAGGAAGAGCATTTTCAGAGTCTGCCGGAAAGCCTGGCTTTAGAGAATCAGGTAAAGAAAAACAGTTGGTTTTTAGTGTGATTCACTGCTAGTCTTTTGCAAGTTCTAACTGTGGTGTGAGTGAAGGGAGGAATTGGGACTGATACATTTATGGCAGCTTAATAAAGGGGTGAAAACAGACAATGTAATAAGCTGTTATCCTGGTTGTCTTTAGTGTAAACTCGGAACACTACATAGATGATCTATTTGGAGACTATAACTTTTTTTGACATAGGCAATCATTTGGCTGTGAGCTAGCACTTATAATAGATTATGTCCTATTATAGGCTGTCTGAAGTGGGCAAATATAGCCTAGAAATGGATTATTTGGTTATTTTAGTTATGCAGATGTTTTTGATATTAGAATAATGTTTACCTAGAATATTCCACACTCATTTTACAATTACACACACACACACACACAACACACAGAGAGAGAGACAGAGACAGATAGAGACAGAGAGACAGAGACAGAGAGAGACAGAGACAAAAAGACAGCGAGACAGAGAGACACAGAGAGACAGAGAGACAGAGAGACAGAGACAGAGAGAACCAGCTAAGTTCATTTTAAAGGCCACATTAATAACAAGTAAAGCCTCTCCACTGATATAAAGCAGCTGTTGTGTGTTATTCTAAAGGAGAGAGAAAAATCGGGATGAATGAATGAAGCAAACTAACTTGAAACATTGTTTCAACTTTGAAATTGTGACTAGTAAGTACGGTTTCCTATTTAAAACAGACTATCAGGAACTGGAATGCTATATAATTTCTGTTTGTGAGTCTGCTGAGTGATTTTCATATATCAGCATCTTTTCTTATGTAAAAGACAGATCTCTAGAGTCCATCCTTTGGGGTCTGTGATGTGGTACATCTTAGTCTGGGGCTCTGGAAATCCTGTCTTTTCATTAATTTATTCATTTATTCACCTTATATTCCCTATCATAGCCCCCTTCCTCCTCTCCTCCCAGTCCTACCCTCACAATCCTCTTCCCCTTTACTTCCCTCCCTTCATCCTCAGAGGAGGGGAAGCCCCCCATGGTACCAACCTACCCTGGCACATTAAATTGCAGCAGAACTAAGCGCATCCTCTCTACCGAGACCAGAGAAGGCGGCCCAGCCAGGGGAAAGGGGTCAGGTGGTGCAGGCCTGACACTGACACTTTGAAACCTCACTCTTGGGCAGCACACACAGTTCCAAAGACGTGGTTCAAAGGATGGAGCCACACACACTGCGATTATACTTACAAGCATTAACGTGTGTTAGGCCAGCAGAGCTGACGCTAGATTCCAGGTCCTCTCTTCTAAGTTCTAAGCCGCTGTTTGCGGCTGGTAAGGAAATGTATTTATAACACACAATTTGCTATTTCCCCCCTTCCTTGCCTTCAAATATCTTTTTGAAGTCTATGTGACATTTTTCTTCTTTGGAGGTTGACTCCTTCAGGAGAATGTGTTTTTCTTTTCCTTCTGTAGCTTTGCACTTGGCAGTTTTGTAGACTTGTTATTCTGAGTCAGACTTTAATCTAGTCGTCAGTTTCTTCACTGTGAGTTTAGTCATGGAGTTGGTGGGAAGAAAGGCACCCAGGTGTCTGACAGGGTTTGATTGTTAACACTTTTTCATATAGGTTTTTATGATGAAAAAAATTAAATAATGGCATTAATAAACTGGAGATGGGATAGTAACTGTGTGGTCAGTTGGCCAGGTGTCCACAAGTGTGGGAAGACTACTGATTTAGCCTGAATTAGGGGGGAGGAGTCACTTGAATAATTTTTTCTAAGACTATAAAAATTTGTTAAAGTTGAAACTCAGAGACCCGCGCTCTCCTTGTTAAGAGTCTTGTGCAAGGAGGGAGCACTCCTGTGTAGTTATAATTCAAGCCTCTTTGCTTAGTTCATCAAGAATGCACGCTGTTCGTCCTCCGACTTGAAAGACGGCTTCTTCATTACCCATGGGCTCCGCATCCTCTGATACTCTAAGAGCTGAGCCTCCCCAAATTGTATTTAATGGTGGGGATTTTAGGCTGAAATTAGACTGGAATCCGCCAGTGCCAATCACTGCTGATATTGCTGTATCCCCGTTTCTTTCTCTCCTTTAGAATAACAATACACAATAGACACTTTATCTCAGCTGAGAGGCTTTACTCTTTATTAATGTGGCCTTTCAAAAAAGGCTGCACACTTCTGATACGTTAGGTTGGAACGTGGCTGGCTGTATATCTGCTCAGTGACCTCACTGCACCGATACCTCTGTAATTTCACATAGCCTTTCTTATTATGGAAAAGTCTCTTCCTTTCAGCCAAGAAAGAACTACCATCTAAAGTATGAAGGGCTCTCTTCTGCCCTCTATTTTGATCCACAAAGACATAACTGAGAAATTACAGTTTTTTCCCCCCACTAAACTATGAAAACTATGGAGAAACTATATCTATCAAAATTCACAATAGTATTCTTCCATTTTGATATGCAGCAGTCATTACTTAAATGCAGGATATATTTATCCTTGCCGAAGACCAAAATATCAAAATGCAAATGGATTTTGTAGGATAATAGACATCGCCCACTGTGCACGCTGTAATCAGTTTTATGAATTAATTGCTGATGAGAATGTTATTCTCTGGACTATTCTCAGCATGCATTTGGTACACTTTACCAACCTCACTTTGCTAACCTCATCCTTCCTAGGTCCTTCTTCCACAAAATGCTTTAAATCTCGGGAAAATCTTAATTAAGTCAGTTCATGTATGAGACAGAGCAAGAAACAAAGTTCAAGCGTTAAAACGTAAAAAAGTTTCTTTTTACAAACAAGATGTACTTGTACAAGGCTGAAGTGCCCATGGCACATTGCTTACGGTGTTTTGCTTCTCATATGCTGACAATCCCCAAGTATCTTTTTCTGAGATACTGTCTCACATTCTTGTGTGTTCTCTTGATAGTCTAGAGCACAGCATCACGCTCTAACCTCCCTCCTTCATCACTACATGGAGTTTAACATAAAACAACTGAAACACACACACACACACACAGACACACATACAGATACACACACACACACACACATGCACACACACACACACACACACACACATACACACACACAGAAGCACACCTGAGCATGCATGAACACCAGAGAGAGAGAGAGAGAGAGAGAGAGAGGAGAGAGAGGAGAGAGAGAGAATTTGATTCTGACACTTGAAAATTAGAGATGAACTATAAAGTTTGATTTTGGCTTCTCTTAAAAAACTTAGATGATACAGACCCATATCCTGGTTTGACAGAAGTCTCTGCTAGTCCATGAAACTTTGAGTTGGGGTGCCTAATGATGTCAGCTCACGTTACTCCTTTCTTTTCTGAAGACATTAAAGCTGTGGTCAACTGAATTAGTACTTGCCTTGTTATACATTTCTTCCCAAACCTAGCTCCTACCTGGCTCCATGTCCACTAGAGACTGTGACTGTTTAGGTCTTAGATTGTACAGTGGCCTGCCCCACTGGGACAGGTAGCTGTTGTTAACGACTGTCTAATGCATTCTCTGCTCCAAATAGTGCATCTTTTACTAGCACAGTCTTTCTTACAGACAGTAAGTACCTTGGCAGGATTCATGTAACAGTGATGAATCTCCACCAGCACAACCTGCTGAGGGATGCCTCGTCCCATCCCTGCTCTGGGATTTTCATCACTCCTTACGTTTTGCCTACCTTGGGTACCATCAAGTTGTCCCTATGGACAGTTCATTTTGTGTCTATCTGTGAATGCATGTCCAGAGATCCTGTTCTTCCTGCACAGTTTACAAAGCTGGAAAACAACAGTACCTACACCAAGAAACAGGGAGGACCCAACATTTCACTTGCCGTTGGTAAAGGTTAATAATCTGTGGTGTGTAAAACGGTTTGAGCGGAGCTCTGGCAGAAGAGGAGTTCCGATGGATTTCAAACAGTTTAAGAAACTGAAAAGAGGTAAGGTATCATTCGATGAGATGCTCACACTGGATTTTTGCAACCTTTTCTAATGATTATCACTGATAGCTCAAAATAGAAACAATAGCAACTTGAAGAGATTCTGACATAGCCCCAATCCCAGTTCCTGTTTGGATCCTAGGTTTAGTGACGACCAGCAGTAAGTAAGTCTTTCTGTCTTCTATCTCCAACTACAATGTTACAAAGCTCCACTGGAATCAGTTCTTCCTCCATAGAATAGAGTAACAGCTGTGTTCAGGAAAGAATTACAATGTGCATTTAAAACAAAAATAACTATTCTGTGTGCAGTAAAGAAATCACATCAGCTTGTATATTCCTATCATATTCATCAAGAAGATGGAAAATAAAGAAGATCTGATGAGCATGAAGAATCTTTCTGGTTGATCTCCTCTTCTGTTCCCACACAGGGTGATTCCTCGAAATCTTAGGTCTCAGATTTCTGGACAGAGCATGGTTTTTGTTTGTTACTCCATTCAGAGAATCAGAAATTTCTTTGTTTGGGGGTGGGAATGGAACATATTTTATACAGCACTTGTTGCTTTTGCAGAAGATCTGGGAGTACGATTCTCAGTACCGTCAGAGGTCTCACACCCATCCATAACTCCAGTTCCAGGGCATCCGAGCCCTCGTCTGGTCTTTGCAGGCAACTGTATTCACATAGACGTACTCCAATGCAGACACAAACATATATACGTGATTAAAAATAAATCTTTAAAAGGAAAAAAAATTCAGTATATTTACCATGTAACTTCTCCCAAAGTTGAGTTGTTTAGGGTCTGGAAGCTATGGTACAGAAAAGCACTCACATTGCAACAGCTTAAAGTGAAGCTGGGCCTTTCACAGTCTCTGCGTATGTGTAAAATCAACATATATGCCTCACCTCACCTAAGTGGGATTACAGGTCTAACATTGTAGAGTATGGTTAGGATGACTGCTTTCCAGTGTTGTGACACGGGGTGATAAAATTATGTGATCAACCTAACTTGACTCATTTGCAAGCTTCAGGATGGAAATAGAATTCACAATAGATTATGCAAGTTTAAAAATTTCCTATACATTGCCTGATGCATAGATAGTAGAGCGGATTGAAAATCCATCTCTTCTCTTTTATCATTGTGGGCCTAATTGTGAGCAAAAACCCAGATCTTTTTTTTTTTTTTTTTAACCCACATCTTTTCTATGTAAATCAGGAACAGATTCTGGGTCCTCTTCGAGTGCTTTTTCATAGTTTTTAGGTATGATTTAGAATTAGTTTGGGACAAATCTCTTCTAAGACACAAAAATATAGAACTGCCCTCATTTTTATAAAAAAATGCAAGCAAATTTCTCTTATAAAATGTAGTTTCTACTGGGAGATATATTACCTTTTACTTGTCTGAGAAACCTAACGGGGGAGTAGCTTTCATAAATGATTACCAAGGAACACTCTAATATGTTCTTTAAAAATAAATATGATGTATTACATACCGTTAAGTGCAAATTTACTCCCCTAGAGATGGGATTAAATTTGCCAATGCCTAAAAATACCACCATGATTGATAGGCTACTGGCACGTGACACTTGACCATCTGCTGTACTCTCATTCACCACTTGGCTTTTCTTGCTAAATTATACTCAAATTGTACTGCGGAATAACTGAAAGACCTAGGAGGGAAAATAAGTCAACAGAATTGATATATAAATTATTTTATAATTATGAATTTAAGTTTTCAGAGAGGCAACCTTAGATACTCTAATGAGCCTCACTAGTAAATCTGAGACTTTGAGCAAAGGTTTCATGTTTACCTTCTTTCTTCCAATTTGCTGTGAATTTATCTCTCGAGCTCTCTCTTTCCCCATACCCCTACAGTGTTTGTGTGTGTGTGTGTGTGTGTGTGTGTGTGTGCGCACACACACACCTTTGTGTCAAAGGTTGATGCCGGGTAGTTTCTTCAGTGTCTTCTCTACTCTGTTTTGGACATTGCTCACTGAACTTGGAGGTTACTGATTTGTTGGACCTCCTTGTTTGATTCTCCTGTCTCCTCTTCTCTAGTGCTGGGATTATAAGCACCTTCTGCTGTGCCCAGCTTTCCTGTGAGGGTTGGGGATTGAACACAGGCTCTTATTCTTGGGCAACAAGCTCCTTACCAGTTGAGCTATCTCCCCAACCCCAAGTGTTTGGTTTCATTAATGAACTTTTCTTTCTTTGCTTGCTTTCTTAAGTCTCTGGTGGTCATGTGTCAGATGATGTAGGGAAAATTTTTAGGTCAGTGTTTGAAACCAAGGGACTCTTTATAACATAAGATTTAGAACATCTAGGAATTCTTAAGAGAGCACAGGAATACCAATGGTGATAGGTTGGCATGTAGGTTTTATAGACAAATACTCATCCTTCATGAGAACTGGAACAGGTGAGAGAAACAAAACACCTAGGGTTAAACCTACACAGCCACAGACATGTGAGGTAACAATGACGCCAAACATATACAATAGAGAAAAGATGGCCTCTTCAGTACATGGACTGGAACTTGATCGCAGCCTGTCATCCTGTATAAGAACTAGTTAAAAATATATCAAAGATGTTTGGGGGAATCCTAATAGAGGGAAACATAGGGGAAATACTCAAAAGTACAGGCACAGCCAGGGACTTGGGCACAGCCAGGGACTTTGTTAAAAGGACTCCTGCCACTCTGGAAACAACAGCCAACACTGGCCAATGACGTTGTGTGTTATTAAAAAAGCTTCTGCAAAGCTCTTGATCACAATATGAAGACACACACTACATACTGGGAGAAAATCCTTGCTATCTATTCATCTAAAGGTTAACATTCCAGACTCTATACTGAACTCCAACGTTGAACACTAAAACAAAAACATAATAAACCAATGGATAAAAGAAAAAATACCCTGGACACCTTCCAAGCAAAGAAATACACTTGGACAGTAAATATGTAGAGTGTCCTGTCTGTAGCTGTGAAGAAAAAGTAGATCACAACTACACTGAGATTTCAACTCACTTCTTTAAGAGATGGTGATCGTAAAGAAAAGCATAAAACAAAAAAAAAAAGACTGACAAGAGTGTTGGGTTGAAAAGTTTGCTCACCATTGGAGAAAAATGCAAATTGGTGTAACAACTATCAGTTCTGTTAAAAGAAAAGAACAGAAGGTAAGCAAAATGACCATGGGATTCAACCATAGAGTTTCTAGGAGTATGCCCAAAGGAATCAAATAATAGCGACATCTGCTCATCCATGCTCACTGGGGCTCTGTTCACAGTTGCTGTGCCATGGAATCTGCCCAGGTGCATATCAATGGGTGAATAGAAAAGAAAATGTGTCATGTACACACAATAGGGTATTATCCATCCATCAAGAATAAAATCATGAAGAATCAAATTTTGTCATTTGTAGCAAAATGAAATCAGAGATTATTATGTTAAGTGACATAAGAGAGAACCTGGAAAGGCAAATATAGCGTTTAGAGTCTGATAAAGAAGGCACATAAGAAGAAGGGTGGGTGTGACAACATGGGGACTTGGGAAAGGGTGGGGTGTAAGAATATCAGGAGCAAATACTATAAATACTCTGTGTTCATGTTTGACAACTCATCATAAATCCACATTTCTGAACAGTTAATATCTAGCCACAAGAAAGGGAGTCAAAATCACAGATAAATCAGTAAATTTAAAAAAACAAAGAAAAAGCAGATGATGCAACGTCAACACACACCTTTCCAAGCAAAAATTATAAAAGTTATGTTTGCATGGTTATGTCATCTATTAAATGTTCAATAGCATTGTGTCATAATTAAAAATGTATCATTGATGCCAAATAGACTCACTGGTTGGAGAAGATGTGGTATGTGCATCCACATCTGGCTTCACTCTAGTTCTGGTTTCATAGTTCCAAATAGTCTAAAACCCCTTTCCTTTTCTTTGAAATTTGGAAGTCTAGGTAAGCATTTCTTACATATCATGTCTGTGTGTTTTTCTCCTAGTAGAAAAGCACAAGAAAGTGGTGATGTAGTCTTAAAAGCATTGCAACAGGTGAAGTGGTTTATTGCACAACCCCAAAACTCAGAAGACAAGGCAGAAGGATTCCCCTGAGTTCAAGCCTGCCATGAGGTATAAATTAAAATACTGCAACAAAGAGACAAATAAAACACATAATATTTTAAGTTGGGCACAATGGAAATCCTTTAATTTCAGCACTCAGAAGGTAGAGGTGGGGAGGGCTAGAAATCCAAGGCCTTACGGAGATATACAATGATTGAGGCCAGTGTGGGCTACATGAAACCCTATTTTTAAATAGCAACTGAAAATATTATTATATGTTTCTAAGAAAACCAGTTTAGTGAAGGCTCCAACTTTTTTCTCTGTTCACTCTTCTCCTCACCCCCACCCCTTGGATAAAATAGCACTCAGAGAAAGTTTGAACAAACGACTCATAACCCAAAGTACGTTATTCTTTGTCAACTTACTCTACTCTATTTAATATTTTGTCATACATGCAGAATGACTAAGTATTGCTAAGGTGAGAGGAGGCTACCATAGAATTAATGCTACTGCGGTTGAGGTTATTCTGTGTTGTGAAAAAGAATTACTTGTGATTTTTCTGAGTCCAAGTTCTTCAATACAGGATTATTAGCACAAAACTTAACGTCAATAAAGTCATGAAGAAGAGAGCAAAGCAGAGATGAGAAGGGCAAGCCATTACCTTCATTTCCAACCTAGATGTAGCTGGGACTTCAGGGAATGGGTTTTGGGAGGAGTGAAGACTGATGGGAAACTCTAAAATCTCTAGATAATCCCAATGTGTCCTTTAAGGATGCATAACTTTCCCCACCAGTCCTATCTATTTGAATAAATCTTTTCTAATAATTTTTAGCAATAGTCAAAGATATAGGTTATCTTCTTGCATTGGATATAGGATATTTCCTTGCATTCCACGTTTCAGCCATTTTCTGGGTATCTTTTTTTTCCCCCTGCAAAGAGCTGTTTACAAGACAGATGTCTTAGACATCCCCACTCGTGCCTGCAAGGCAATAACTATTTTTGTAGCTGCTATCATATAAAGAAAACTTGTGTAATCCCACCTACTTCACAGGAATTTTCTCTTGACCATTTGCTTGCCACAGTAAGTCAAGTGATTGCTTTCGAATGGGTCAAGAAAAGCAGCCATTCACCCGTTCTGACGGTTATAAATATCTCTGCAGTCATGCGAATGTGTATCCATAATGTTCACTACCCTTCCAAGCCATTAATAAATATATTGAACACCTGTGCTAGCAACGATCCCCCGAGGCTGCCCATCATTAACCTAACTATACAGCTTCACAGTGTCTCATTTAACCTTGATTTTTATCACAAAACTTTTTTTTTTTTTAACAAATCGAGACTTTGCAAAACTTTAATGATAAAACTTGACAGCTTATCCTGTAGTTTTCTTGAATTCATAATAAAAAAATTTATGTTAAAAAATATCTGAACGAGATACTTCAAGATATATTTATTTTTTATATATATATAAAAGTTTGGGTAAGAAAAGTTTCACACCTTTTTCTCTGTTGTTTTCTGAGTGTCTTTGTCTACTCACTCTCCCGCATTCAGGCTTTGCCTTTGCCAGTGCTTGCAGATGTGAGGGCGCAGAAGCAATTCCGTCAAGTCTTTAGACAGAGTCAAGTCTTTCTGTGGGTCCTAACTCCTCAGCCCCATTTCACTGTTAGCCCTTGCCTCCATCAGTTTAGAATGCAGGAAGGACAATGGGATTTGGGTTAGCTGGCACCGATGTTCACCCAAGAAGCCATTCCAGGTGAAGAATGAGCTTTCAGCTTCCAGTTTAAATCAAACTTATGGCCTATCGTTTTACCCTAATGTTGGAGCCTGTAGAATCTGAAGATCACATGGTTAAATCTCGTCTATATTTTTAAAGAATCATAAGTTCAAGGAGCAAGTTGACCGTGGTGAAGGTCAAGTCGTTCCTACCCAGGGAGTTATATTTTACTCCATTGCTCAGGGCACTACAGCCTTGGCTTAGGTTTTTTAATCATCATCATTTCCATTATTTATAATTAAAGTTCTTAGTTTGAATTTGAATTGAGTCTCATTTAAGTGTTTTTTGTTTTAACTATTCTCCCTGTCTGTCCTCTAATTCTTTTCTTTCATTCCACAGTGGTGTCTTGAACACAGTAAGTTCTCAGTGACTATTGAATGTAAGTATAAACATAGAAGAACATGATACAATATATTCAAATATGAAAACACACACCTATATTGATATACATGCAGATAGATGTATATACATAAGCATAAACAGTCACATATAATCCCAGTACATACAAACAATGGCAAATTACAATATTTCTGGTTTATCTTCTGTAGATATTTATCAGTCATATAAACAAGATGAATGGAGCTTGCTATATATATTTATTTCCAAGTTTCATAATAATTTAATGAAAATTGGACACAGTGGTGCGTGCCTTTAAAAACCAACTCTTTAAGCAGAGGCAGAGACAGAGACAGGAAGTGGAATTAGGATGCAGGGGGAAGCAAGGGGGAGTTAGGGGGAGTTAGGGGAGGCAGGGGAAGGCAGAAGGGAGGCAGAGACCACTCCCAATGCATATACCACACACATACACACACATCACACACACACACACACACACACACACACATACATGCATGCAGGCATGCTCATGTGCATACAGACAATGGCTTCAGATGCTCAAATTTATCTGAACTCGCCCTTGTAAATACAGTTGAGTTTATGATAGTACTTGTTTGTTTCCTTCACATAAACTTGATCTTTCTTCTCAGAATCCCAATTCCAGTTGAATTTCTTTCTAGTTCTTTGAGCTATTTTGGAGAGTGGAGGTAATGACTCTGTATCAGAAGAGCTCTTTTACAGAACACAGAGAAAAAAAATGGAAGCGGGGGGGGGGGGTTTAACGTCCATGTGGGTCCCCTGTTTCTTGCTTTCCAAGAGAGGACCTGTCCAAGTCCTGTCTCCTTTACCCACCTGAGATATTTATATTAATTTTGATGGTGACATTTCAAAAGCTCTGAAAGACTCTGAGCTGATATTAAAAGGTTGCCACTCAACTTGAATGATCAATGTGACATCACAGGAAAAAGTCACCCCTTGGAAGGATTTTAAACAATTTCAAGGTATATTTTTATATTTCATACTCATTTGTATTGGGGAAACACATCACCTGACACATGTTCAAATACTGCAATGTAGGATATTCATGGTAAATTACCCCACACGACAACAAGTGCAGTTCCTGTGACCCCAGAGTCATATCCAGGGAAGAGTTGACTCTAGTAAGATCTGACTCAGTTCTTCAATAGGTCAGGGAAAAGTGAAGGAAAGCAGCTACTTAACTTCCCCCACAAATTCCGATGGAGCATGTAATCATGGATGCAACCCCAAAACGATTTAAACGAGTGGTTAGTTTTTTGTCCTTCTTGTTCTTGTTCTGATTATTGTTTGTTGTTGCCGCTGTTGTCGTTTTTGGTCAACTTGTCACAAGTTAGGGTTCTCTGGGAAAAGGGAACTTCACTTGAGAAGATGCCTCCATCAGATTGTCCAGTAAGCAAGTCTCAAGTAGGTCCTGGGTTATGTAAAAAAAAGCAAATTTGCCCAGACACAAGAAAAAAAGAAAAAAAAAAAAAACATCAGGAATTTCCATGGCATCTGCTTCTGGTCCTACTTCAGTCCTGTCCCAGGTTCCTGCCTAGGTTTTATTAGATGATGGTCTGTCACCTGTAAGTCAGATAAACCCTCTTTTCTACTAAGCTGCTTTTTATTGAGTGTTTTATCACATAACAGAGAAAGAAGCAAGCCAGAACAATTTTAAACCTTAACTGCGAGGGGTTATTTATTTATTTCTTATTCATGTTGCATGTGCAATGGGTTCAGAAGCTGACTCATGGTTGAACCCTAATTGTCTCAATGATCATGGAAGAAAATGGTTTAAATCAAATCATGAAACTCTCTTTAAGGTATTATAGGAATGATCTTGGATATCATTGAAAAAAATGCTGCTACTTCAATTTGGTGCTGGACTGGGGAGGGCAGATGAGCAGCTCAGAAAGAGAGTGAGGATGCCAAGGCGCTGGAAAATGAATGCGTGGGTCTGGGTATAGTTCTGTTTTTTAACTACAAGGGGTAACTTGACTGTGAATAAAACATGGTAAATTTTAATTAAAAAATAATAACTTAATATTAATCTAATATTTAACTCATTGAGAAAATACCTTTCAAGATATCGATAAATTAAAATGTCACCATAGATAGCTATCTCATCTGAACTTTATTCTGTCAGACCTTTTAATTCAGCAACTAAGACTATACTCTTTTTTTTTTGTTTTGTTTTTTGTTTTTCGAGACAGGGTTTCTCTTTGTAGCCCCAGCTGTCCTGGAACTCACTCTGTAACCAGGCTGGCCTCGAACTCAGAAATCCACCTGCCTCTGCATCCCAAGTGCTGGGATTAAAGGCGTGAGCCACCACCGCCCGGCGACTATACTCTTAATATTGAAATAAATGTATTGAACATATGTCTGTCTCTGTTTAATGAGCTTCATATTTGAGTCATATATGGATAGATGAGTTCTGTCTCTCTCTCCCTCCCTCTGTCTCTCTTTCTCTCTCTGTGTGTGTAATTCACTTTACTGCAACTGTTAATAGGTAACTTGAAAACCAAGAATGAATTATTAATAAGTTTATAGGAAGAGCAGGCATGATGCTAGGAAGAAAAGTAAGTTCAGATAAGGTCGCCATGCTATAAGGAAGACTGGCTGCACACACAGGGCCTGCATTGGTCTAAGCCAGATGAGGTCTGAGTACTGAGAGAGGAAGCAGACAGCGTCCCCCCACACCAGTGCCTAACCCAGAAGCTATCTGCAATTGATAATTACTTGCAGATTTTTTCCAACCGAATCTCACTGCATATACAAACCACTCTTGTGGCCATGCCCCATGCCCAGCAGTCAATGGCTAACACGAAATGAACTCAGTTATATTTTTGGAGATTTGTTGTTGTTCCAGAATGATTGGCTTTGTTGTTGGTGGCTTTGTTTTGTTTTGTTTTGTTTTGCTTTGTTTTGTTTTCACTTTGTAGGTCTTTGGTGTATGTAGCGTAGTTTCTGATTTTCTGTGCCTGTGTGTGTCTCTGTGCCTATATGTGTTTCTTAAGCCTTTTCTTTGGTTATTTTTCTTCTTCTTCTTCTTCTTTTTTTTTTGTCATATTTCTTTTTCGTGGTTTATTCGTTTTATCTTACTATTTTTTAGATGCCTGCTTGTTTTCTAACAAAAGAGAGAGATAAAGGGTGTGAATTATGAATTCCATTCGGATGGAAGACAAGGTGGGGGTGGATCTGAAAGGAGTCAGGGGAAGGGAAATCCTTATCAGAATATATTGAATGAAAAATACATTTTCAATAAAAGAAAAGGCATAATTGTAGATAGTGACATCCTTGGCTTATTTGCTTGTGCATTTTGCTTTTCCCAAAGAATGTACACTGCTTATTGTAAAGGATGCACAAGATTAACCAAGTAGAATTAGGGAGAGGACAATCTAGTTTTCTAAAAAATAAGGCATGGAAAATGAGAGAGCTGAGCCCCTCCACAGGGGGTGGAAGGTTCCTCTGACTGCAGAGTTGCTGGGTGTATCCCAGTGGTAGATTCCTGAACCACGACAGCAAGAATATAGGATGTTACTCTGATCCTTCTTGGAAGTAGAACAGAACCATTTGTCTTCAGGGGTTTTAACTTTCTGGATACAGTTATGGAATGCAGTTCTTACTTAAAGAATCATCTTAAAGATGACTTTCTGCGAAAGGGATGCATACTTTCACAAACGGAAGTTTCTATTAAATAGAAGCAGCTCCCCCAGCTCCACCTGAACAAGTGCAGACAGAGTCCAGTGTATAGGTATGGTGTTATGTAGCAGGAATTGAAAATATTTATCCAAGAAAAAACTATTATAGAATTAGAAATGAAGTGTTCAAAAGGCATGTTCTTCTCGGCCCTCAAATTTTAAACAATTGTATTGCCAATGAAACAAAACGTTCGACATTAGATTTTTTGATTTTGCAAGTGGTGTGTGCATGTGTTCATGTGGGTAGGTGTGCCCATTCACCTCTGGGTGGCTGTGTGTGGGAGGAAGCCAGAGATAGATGCCTTATTTCTTCCTCATTTATTTTCCATCTTATGCTTGGAAGAAGTGTCTTTTACTGAATCTGTAGCTCAATGGTTTGCTTGATTGACTTACCCCTGGGGTGCATGGATCCTCCTGAGTTCTGCTTCTCCCTCAGTACTGGAATTATAGATGTAAGCTGGTGGGTGCTGGGGGTTTGAACTCAGGTGTCTAATAGCTGTGTGACAGGCACATTTCCAACTGAATCATCTCCTAGATCCGCTTGCCCTGATTGATTCTCTCTAAGAGCAAGCTAGCCTCCTTCATCTTTCCTTTCTGGGTCCATTTATTTTCTTCACAGGAAGTAAACAATGTGAACCCACTAAGTAAATGCTGAGAAATGTCATTTTATAGTGATTTTGCACATATACATACATATTCTCCACCGACTTAGAATTCACACTTCAACCTCTATTAAGTTCAGGGCACGGATCAATTCTATCAATGGGAAAGATAAAAAATCGAAAGGGAAGATGAAAGGAGGGAGCCAAATCTATAAAAGTTACACTGGAGGCCAAAGAAACATGAGAGTTAGAGTTGATTTTTTTTTTTAAATGGGAAAATGGCTTTAGCTTGGGTATAACTTAAGATAATTACTGTGTATCTATACTATAATGAGATGAAGGAAAACCAAGGTGTATTATCATAATTACTAGTTATAAATAAATCAGTTGTTCATTATTTCCATCAAGAGAACAAACTGACAACAGCATCCATTTGATGTGTGAATGGTTCAGTTAATAGCTTTTCATGCCTCATTACTGACACACATTTTTTTGGGGGAGGGTAAAAATACCGACGTGATTGAAATACTGTGCCTCAATGACTTGCCCATAATTCATTGCTAACCAGGACTCTTACTTCTAAGTGATTTTTCTTCTGGAATGAAATGGCTTACATGCTTTGGTAAGAAACCGGCCATTTGGGAATTTGACAGGCGAATAGTGTGGATACCTTCTTTTTATTTAAAAAATTAATAGCGGTTTTCCTGAGTAGACTGGTGTGTTGTTTGGGTACCGTGAGTCTGTAGAGAGGTAGGGATGTCCAACAAAGGATTTCTATTTTCTGCCATTCCTTCCAGTAATGATAAGGACCTCCTTGTATAGTAACTGTATTATAATACACTCCCATAAGCAGCTTTTTAAACTGTGCAATGATTTGCAAAAATATAAATCTCATAATAAATACTGAAAGGATTTGAAAAGAAATCCCCACCCATACATTACTGGATCTTTACTGAGTGTCACATACACAGCTATGTAAAACCTGGCCTTTGATTCTTCTCGAGGGATCACAGAAGTTCTAACACAGAAAGGCTAGCAGGGTAAGAGCTGCTTTTTAAGCAAGCATCAAAGGGTCTTTGTCAAAAAGAGCTTTTGTGTCAGGTCAGAATTTTCTCAAGCCTGGTATATTCTATTTACTTAAACTAAAGACTCACTTTGCAACCCAGGGTTGCTTGCATAATCTGGTTTTGAGTTCAATCTAGCGTTCTTTGTGCCCCTGCTAGGCTAATAAAATGTCATTATAATATTGGAATATTCGCCCTGGGAGATGTGCAGCTGCCTCTCCCCAGTTTTGCTATCCTCATTGGTTCAGGAACATGTGTGTATGTTGTATGTGATGTTAAACTCACACGGGAAAGGAAGGCAGGACAGAAACATGGGCCGGAGGAGAGTGAACAATTCAGAACTGTAGACCATTTTCCTTCTGTTTAAGGACTCTTCTATTGTCATTTGCTTACTTTTCTACCAGGGTCACCTATAGCCTGCCCTGGTGACATGGAGAAATTTAAGGTCCACACCTCCTGCTGTTCGGCTGATCTATGGTCATTTGGGCTGACTTGTCTTCCCTATAGGCCATTTCTGGTGTCCAGCACTTTTCCGTATTCTTCTTCTCTTTCCGTGATTTCCATTGTGACTTTTGTTGCATCAAACGTTTTAAAGGTGGGGTGTTTAGAGGATGAAATCCATAGCTGGCTTGATATACTGTGAGGAATGCAACAAAAATAAATATGCCCCATCTCCTTATGATTATTAGTTTAAAGCCCTTTTATCATGTAGTTTTAATTTAAAAAATGTCACAGGTCACTGGAAAGTATGAGAGGTGGGTACAGTCCTGAAGGGGAATGGTGGAGACCGTTTAGACTGGGAATTCTGAGAGTGTCACAGTCTGCCAGCTTTCAAGCTCCAGATGGCAGGCGGAGAGCACTTTGTTTTGAAGACAAGTTCTTACCCTGTAGACTAGGCAGGTCTTAGATGCAGTGTCTTCCTGCACTAGTCCCTCCAATGCTGGGATAGCAGGTGTGCACTACGCCCAGCTATGTGGTGGTTATCTAGCATCTCTCAGTCTTTCTAGAGACCGTTTGCCTAACTCTTGGTCATTCTCATCCTACCCCGCTCCACTTAGGTCCATCCAGAAGTAGAAATATCACTTTCATATTCATCCCAACAGTCCCGCCCATCCCCAGTGAAATGAAAACCATTTTCCTTATAAACTAGAGTTTCCCAGAGTTCTACTGCCTCTTAACTGGCATTTAGAAGATCAATTGTGACACTTCAGAGACTAAAGGCTGCCACAATGTAGTTTATAGTCACTAACAAATTAGAGACCATGCTTCTATGCCACTTAAAAATAACTGGCAGGGCTAGATAGAGGGCTCAGTGGTTAAGAGTGCCTGGCACTTTTCCAGAGAATGTGAGTTTGGTTCCCAGTACTCATGTTGGATGCTTCACAACCATGTGTAACTACCATCGAGCTCTGGGCGTCTAATACTCTCTTTTGGCCTCTATGGACATGAACACACATGATATATCTTCAGACACTCAAATAAAAATAATTAAAGTAACGCCAAAGTGCTCATATCCTAGATACTGCAGGTGGTTAGTTGAATGAGTAATAGCCCATTGAATTTACTTGGGGACTCATTTCCTGTCACATAGCATGAACCACAATGGGAGTAACTGTCTAGATTAGAGGAAGAACTTACATGTCATCTGAACATAATAATATGTGTACTGAGGACCCTCAAGGGCTGCCTGTACACAACTTGAAGAGTGTTCTAGATTAGACACTGTACCCTTGGTGTTCATAAAGATAGCTTTACTCACGAAGAGTTCCCTTCATGCCAGTACTGGTGTTCTGGAGTCCTAAAATTTAAATCTCATTTTTCTATGAAGAACTATCAGAAGGCTACATTTTGAACTGACTGCTGATTTCACTAATGTTGTTTCAGCTTCGCTTAGTTAAGAAGGGTGCTTTCTTTAGGATTTAGCAAGAATCTCCATTAAGCATCAGATAAGCACTGGGATCCTTTGGGAATAATGTTATTCTTATAAGAGAGGTGTTTGCTAAAGGGAAACACTCAAAGTTAATGACAGAGAACACAGTCTATATGAGTCTACTTGTTGCTTGATGTGAACCCATTCTCTCTCTCTCTCTCTCTCTCTCTCTCTCTCTCTCTCTCTCTCTGTCTCTCTCTGTCTCTCTCTCTCTCTCTCTCCCTCTTTCTCTCTCTGTGTGTGTGTGTGTGTATGTGTCTGTCTCTTTGTCTCTCTCCTTTTAAAACTATTTCCTTGTAATGAAATAACATACAGAAGGCTCTCTATATTATTTTCACTCATTTTTACATGTCTTATGCCATAACTAGTTGGTAGTGAAAGTTTACTCATGTCAGCATACATTTTTGATACTATACCCTAACAGAGTCCTAAACTCAGAACCACAGCAGGATATTTGACATAGCCTGGCATTTTAAATATAAATATAAAAATATAATATATTTATATGAATATAAAAAGCCATGGGCATTTAAAATACAAAACGAAGGGAAAAAAACTTCTGACAACTCACTGTTAGTTAATAATTTAATTACTATTTATTTAGTTAATAGAATTGTACATGTCTGCTCAGCAGCCATGGTATATTTGAAGCCTCCATTTAGAAGACACTAAATAGCTATGTTAGGGGAGTCCTGGGCAGAGAAAACATGGTCCCGGGGTTTCAGAATTTACTTCTTACAGACGTGTAATATACCTCTAGACCCTAAGTGGTGCCTGCCTGTCATATATGACGTATATGTTTGACACCATCCAGGACTTAAATAACATTTACCCTACGGTTCTTTTCCAGTCTCTTCCCAGCCGAACTCAGCATGCTCTATCTTACTTCTGTAGCATCATAAATTAACTTCAATTTTACAAACACTGAAGTAAGTCTTGCTTCCTTATTGGCTTTCAGGCATTGCATGCCTTTGTTATCCTGGCCCTTGGCATGTTATAGTAAAGTCCATATAAACAAATAAATACTTGATTAATTTAAATGAAATAAAACCAACACAGAATTGTGATAAAATTTAGCTATGCCAAGGAAATGGCTCTGACAATAAACATGTCTGCCACACAAGCATGAAGACCCACTCACTTAAAAACCAACAGTGATGGCTTTTATGAATGTGTCCCTAGTGGAGAGTGTGTGTTATTGGGAAAAGTTGGATCCTCAGGGCTTGCTGGCCGGTCAGTCCAGTCTGTGACTGCCAGCTTCAGTGACTACAAGGTTCAGAGACCGTCTCTCAAAAATAAGGGAGTGGGCATTTGAGGGAGACCCAGATATCGGTACAACGCATGCACACACACACACATACACACACTCTCACACATGCATACATACACACACACACACATATACACACACATACACACCCACTCACACATGCATACATATATACACATAAACACATACAGCTACATACACACACACATACACACATATAAACACATACAGCTACATACACATACACACACACACACACAAAGGATGAAGGGTGCAGGGGTGGAGAGAGAGCAGGGGAGAAGACATACACACATAAAGGATGAAGGGTGTAGAGAGGAGAGAGAGAGAAGGAGAGAGAGAGAGAGAGAGAGAACACACACAGAGCTGCACACATATGCATCCATGTACATATACACAGATCAACATGCAGAGACAGTTTCTTTGTAAAAAAACAAACAAAAAAAAACCCAAAAAACCAAAAAAAAAAAAAAAAAAAAAAAAAACAAATGCACCAGATATTTGTGAAAGAAAAACTCAATAGATACATTTTTAACTTTTTAAAAATCCACTCATAGAGTTGATGTCAAAAGTATCCCCTCTCTAGGAAAAAGACATCGGATAGGTATGGCCCTCATGCCTCACTGGACAACGACAGGAGGACCGGAGCCATTAAAAGGTCCCCTTCAATTATTGGAGGTCAGGCCTCTATCCCCGCCTTCACAAGAATAGAATTGCCAAGGCCCTTCTATACTTAGAGAAGGGAGGAGTTGTCAGGAGCAGCCCTGCATATACACTAAAGGCCTAAAATCAGCCATAGGCCTAAAATCAGCAATAGGCCTGACATACATGCATGCTAACACCAAGTCTTGGGTCTCCGTGGGAAAACACTGAAACAGAAGGCTATAAGCTATTGTAAACAGGCAGCTTCTGTGGAAATTTACCAGCCTGAGTAGTCTTAGGTCTTATAAATAGGCAGCCCAGTGGACAGTACCAACTTAGATAAGGACAAGTGAATCATAGGCAGAGTCATAGTGACCTGTCCCCTGAACCTACACCCAGCTGATACCCTGTTCTGAAAGGTATCTGTACTCCCCCTGAACACCTATGCTCCGGTGCCATTCCCTTCCCCACATCCTGCCTTTTTGTGTTTATAACCTCTATGTAAATAAGTAAATTACGATGTGATTTAAATAACTAAATAAATTAAAAAAAAAAACCCACTCATGTGTTCTCAACAATCAGGAGGCTGAGGCAGGGTGTTGGGGAATTGGAAGGCTGTTACCAGTTTCAAGCCAGCCTGAAGTAGCAACCATTGTCCACCCCACACTCCCCCCCAAAATGATACAGAGAACTAAAGTGGCTGCTTAGGCATCTTTTTTCTTCCTTAGTTGAATTATATCTGTTTGAACAGGCCTTTAAAAGAAAGGCTTAATAGATAGTTGTTCCTATATAAGAAAGAAACAACCTCGTGTATTGCCAAACATCAGCATGTTTATAAAAATGTTTTATTTTGCTGAAGATAACTCAAAGTAAAATCTGAGTTGCAGTCCCGGCTTGTCTCTGTCCCTGAAATGAGTCTAATCTTGATGTTTTGCTATGTTTTCTGTTAGCTTCTTTATTAAGTAGAGTGGAACTACTGAAAGGACTTGGTTTATGGAATTAAAAATTCTGGTTAGTGTTTACCAGTACTTACCTAAAGAACAAAAATGTCTGAGAAACAAACGAAAGTGAACCAGTTTCACATGAAGCCAAAGAGCAACCTGTTTTCACCAGATGAATGTGTTTTAGTGGTTAGCTTCTGAGAAGTCCTTGTATTCAATGCACACAATCATATTAACCTAGCATGCTTACCTGAGTTAGCCTTCAGAATGGATTATTAATACTTTTTTGAGAGTTATTCCCACAGAGAATTAATATGCTTCATTTGTCCCCACCAAAGAAAGAACACACTTGGTTGAGTTGGAGCATACACAGAGTAGAATTGAAAAAACAAAACAAAACAAAACAAAACAAAACAAAACAAAACAAAACAAAACAAAACAAAACATGGCAAACGTTTGAGCCCCAATTAAATGTAGAGACTTTTAAATTCAAGAGTAGTGCTCACGAGGTAGACACTCGGTAGGCGGTTAGTAGGAATTGTTCTAGCAATATAGCCTTCACTTGTTTTTGAATCATTGATTGGTTCCATATTTTACCAGCCTCAGAGTCTATAATTTTTTTTTGCTTTGTCATTTTTCTTGGTTCCTTAAGATATAGACAACATTACTTAATTCCTTAGAGTTCTTGTTATCCTATTAACCATGATAATCAGAATAGTTAATAAATGGATTAATAAAGATGAAATACTCAGAGAGTGAGCATTTTGCCATATTTCTTGAGCTGACCACATTGTGGTCTGTTGTAACCCATGTTTGGTTTCAAGTTGTTCTTTCAAAAAACAAGTATAAATTCCTTTAGGTGGGAATTATCAAATATGATCAACTGTCCAAAGTCTTACCTCAAGGTAAGGGCTTGACAACAATGTCACATTTTCATAATTGCAAAATTAGTATTTTAGTTGTAGAAAGCATGACTTTAGCTTGTTTGAAAACCATTCAGCTTAAAAGTTAAAGGGTTAAAAAGAAGTGGTCCAAAACTACATTTTTGTTTTATGAGAAATAGAGTACTAGGGAGACTCTTCTTGTTCTTAATGGCAGTACCGAAGTGCCACATCAAGTTCATTTTTTTAAATCCCATAACTGCAATTCAGAGGCAGGAAAAGATAAAAAGCAACCCAGCCCTCTACAAAGTGATGATGTATAGAACAAGGGCTGACTCTGAGAAGCCAAACAGAAAGCACAATGTTGGGTCATTGAACTTGGCTTGAAGTTTGTTAAAGAGAGAACCAAAATGACACAAGTTTAAAGGCTGTCTGTCTAGTTCAGATATGAAGTGCCTTCTGTCCCTGAGAGCCCATGTAGGAGGGTGATTTCTTATGTGGTGGTATTCCAGGAGCTGAATGTGACTTCAGTAGGTAGGGATACTGGATCATGAACATCATGACCTTGGAGGCTCTATTTTGCCCTCCATCCTTTCCTTCTTTGTCCATATCTTTCTGTTCATAACAGAGCAGCCTCGGCCACATGCTTCTGATACCATGACGTTCAGCTTTTCCACAGAACCACAGTCAACAGAATCAAGGACTACGGACTGAACTCTCTGACCCCATAAGCCAAAATAAATCCTGCCTCCATTTAAACTGTTCTCTTGGGTATCTTGGTCAAGCTATTGAAAGACAACTCACACTGTCTAATACATGGAAATTAATACATCAAAAATCAAATTCAAAGATAAAATGAATGTAGAAGAGAGTTGTTTTTTTCTTCTTCTGTGTATAGCCCATATGTGGAAATGTTTAAAAGCACAAATACCTGCGTTCCTTTTCTCCTCAGCTTCTTCCCTGGCTGAGGCTGATGGCGTTTGCTGGCAATGGTTGCTTTAATCATTCCGAGGCTTATTTGCAGCCATAGCTCGCACATCATCTGACGCAGAATCCACTCCACTCACCTTGTTTTCCTGTCCTCTTCCTTGTCTCTCACATCTTCAATCCTGATGCCAGGAACATGTTTGCAGTCCACAAGTAGAATCATTCTAGATATTCTTGGATGAAACTTATGTATCATGGCAGTGGAATCAGAGCAAGGTGATGTAATGAGGGTCTCCATTTGCTGGAGTATGAATCCCTCTAGATTGACAGCCCCATTCTGCCAGTCACAGTCATGGGTTAGGGCCCATAGGCCCAAGTCACCGTGTTTTACTAGACAGACATGTTGATAATGATATTGCATGTTCAGAGAGTGTTTTAGAGTAAAATACTAATATCAGTTCCTAGAGATATTGCATGGTGTGTGTGTGTGTTTGCATGCACATATGTGTTAGGTGTGTCCGGTGTATTTGTATGTACAGATGTATATGTGTATACACATCTGTGGGTGGGTGTATATGTGTGTGCATGCACATTGTGTGTGTCTGTGTATGTGTGTGTGTGATTTGTGAGTAGTGTGGAATCAGAGAACAACTTAGGTAGTTCCTACTTTACATAGCTTGGGTTCAAGGAATGAAACTTAGGTGTCAGGCTGGAAGAAAGGTCCCTTTGCCTGCTGAGCCACCTTAAGTATCCAGGTTTTTATTTATTTTTTTTAAAGGAAATAATTCATAAAACCTCAAAAGGATAGTGACATTTGTTTCCACTAAGATAATAATTTTGGATTTCAAGAATATCTTTAGAGAATGAAATTTTCTAAATTGGAATGATGAATACCTTTTTTTTTGGTCACATTTAACAGCCTCCCTAACTAAACACCTACAAGCCTAGTTGTATTGTGTAAAATCATCTCTCTTGTTTTAAAATGTGTTTTGGGTGTGTGGAGCATGTCCTTGGAGTCTGACAATCTGGATATGAATCCTCTCCTACTCTCCTACTGAACTCATAATCTCTGGACTACTGTCCCGAGTATACTCCGTTAAACATACTTTTCTAAAATGGCTTCCAGATGAGGTGAAAACGTAATGCCTGTGTCGTCATACACATTAACAGTCCGTGATGCCAAACTCCAGAGGAATGAAATTTTCCAGCTAAGAAGAAAATTTCCCCAGTTCCTTTTGTCATATGAATAAAAGGCACGGGTGCCTTTACAGACAAGTGTTCTCTGCAGAACTGACCCAACCTGGGGGAGCAACAAGGTCCAAGGACAATCATTATCTACTGGGACTCGTCATCTTGGTGGGGACCTGGCCACCACTCAGGGAACCTGGACAGAGATCTCTAGAAATGCATCCTTGTCTTGCTCTCCCTCCATCTTTTAAACTATTAATTATATCACTACCCAGAAAAGTAACTAAGAGGTGAAGTAGCTCTCAGGTTCAAATTTGCCTGTTGAGAGGTTTACAGGAGCCAAATCTTCAAACAACAGTTTTGGGAAACGCCCCAGGCAACATCGGTGTAGTTACCCTTTGCTTTATATTCCCCTACTCAAGATGTAAGTTCTACCATGCTCGGGAACCTAGGCTCGCACTGTTACAATAAAACATAGGGCTAATACTTTCAGATTAGAATAAAAGGTGATATAATGACATGGACAAAAAGGTAAAAATCATTTTTTTCCTAGACTCCATCCCTCGGTATGTGGTGGTAGCCAAGCGCTGTATTAACAATGCATTTGTTACGCACTGTCTCAGAGGTTGTGACTCAGTAAATCTGGTCACTCGAAGCCTCTAAATAATGTCGAGGATGTGATGATTGGCAGTTCAAACAAGGAAATAAAACTCTCAACTTTATGTATTCTGGCTGCATATGATTTTTCAGATTAATCCAGGTTAAAATCAGTAAGAACTGACTGCCAGGGATCCTTTGTGTAGACTGCTTTAGAACCTGGACACAACTCTTTGTTATGTATAATCAGAGCCTAAGATGACTCCAGGGGCCATTACCTGTGACATGGTATGGGGTTGATGCATGGAGATCAATTTCCTACAGATAAATTGAATTAGTGCCTGGTAGCTCAGATCAGAAAACAAAAAGGGTTTATTGCAAGGATCCTTTATTTACAGGGTCTCCTGTGCATTTAAAATATAATCTGATTTATACATGTACAAAAATGTCATTCAGCTTTGTAGGAAGACACATATATGGAAGGAAATCTATAAATCTCAGAAGGAAAGAATTTAAGAATTCAGTAAGTCCTGGATAGCTGGTGCACTCAATGTCCTTATAATGGCAACCAACTCTAGACCTTTTAAAATGTGAATTTAACTCTAATTTTTTTTTTAAATTAAATATAGCTGCTTTTAAGCTGCACAATAAAATCTTATACAGGTCACAGAACAGCATTAAAAAGTTAACTGTCAGCCTTTTGGTGCTTGTTTGCCGCTAAATTCTCCAAACAATTTCCTCCACTGTATTTTCAAGTCACGGCACAGTTGCTGGTTGCCAGCCTACTTCACCCTCATGATGATGTCACAGCTTTTAAAACATCAATCCTGGATCACCTGGGCTTGGCATCTCAACTAGGGATAGCTGTGGTGGGCTCCTATGGTAATGGACGCAGTTGGAAACTTTTAGTGTTACCACAGTTTATCTGAATTCATACTAGAAAGCCAACCGGTCTGGAACGTACACCTGTTCATGAGCTCTGACATGTTAGATTGCTACTCAATATGAGCAACTCTTCAGGCTATGAGGTGGGCCCTGGAGACATCTCAGTTGGTAAAGTAGAACTGTGCAGGCCTGGGCATATGAGCATCATCCCCACATAAAAATGATGGATGTGCTGGTGGGGATACAGAGCTATAGTTCCCTGCAGCTAGCTGGCTAACCAGTCTAGCATACTAGGATTCTCTATGGTTGCCAGTCTATCACACTAGGATTCTCTGTGGTTCCAATGACTTTGTTCCCCAAACCAAGAAGAACAACAGCTGAAGAGAGACATCCAAGGGTGAGCTCTGACTTATAGGTGTATTCATGCATACACGCGTTGTGAGCACATACACACACACACACACACACCAACAGGCATGCACAAACACGCATGCTCAAACATACACATACAAAATTACTAGATCAGCTCTTGAGCATTTCCTGATACCTGGCCAGCCTCCCTGTATTTCCCTGATCATGTGTTCTATACGCAGGCATCTGATTTTTGTTCTTCCAGCTTTCTTTTTTTTTTTTTTTGGTTTTTCGAGACAGGGTTTCTCTGTGTAGCCCGGGCTGTCCTGGAACTCACTCTGTAGACCAGGCTGACCTCGAACTCAGAAATCCACCTGCCTCTGCCTCCCAAGTGCTGGGATTAAAGGCATGCACCACCACCGCCCGGCTCTTCCAGCTTTCTACCAGGTCCTACTGGCTCTCTGTTTTCTTTCTTCCAGTTTTCTTTACTTATTTTTAGCATTTAGTTTGAGAGTGGATATCTGTCTCCCAGTCAGGAATAGTTGAAACTAAGTGTATTTTTACTCTCCTAAACAGTTTATTTTAGAAAATATTTTTGCAAAATAAATTTTGCAATTTCTAAGCAGTTTCCGAAAGCAGACAGATCTGAGTTCAGACTGGGTTATGTTTTCTCGAGTGTTAAACGTGGCTTATATTGCTTTCCAAAATATAATTTATATTAAAAGTCTTGCTGGTTTTATGAGATTTCTAGAACCATCCTGGAGGAGACAGAGATGAGGGGATGATAATTTCCCTGATAGCCACAGCCTGTCATAGTTTCTGCATCTGTTTGAATAACTGATATTTTATCTTTCTTACAAATGAAAAAAAGTGCTTTATTATGATAGTTCTCCCAAAAAAGAATTCATGGTTAAAAAAAAAATGTTGCCGAAAACACAAAAGAAAACCAAATGTCTTTCTCGTTAACTCTGAATCAAGCATGCATTGGTTGACTTGTGTGATGAGCTCTGTATTACGGCTTTATACAACCACCAGAATGATCTCAGTGTAGACCGTTTGTTTTGAGTTTCTGTTTTTGTGCCTCTTGTTTTCCCTCTGCACTCAGATGGGTCTACTTGTCTCACATCTTGAGAGTGAGGAGCTGCGTGCTCACAAACGACCTGCGTATTAAATGTGTGGCTTTCGTACTCCTGAACTAAATCCTAAACTAAATCATTATCAAGAGCAAAGTAGAGCCTTGTCTGTAGAGACTCGTATATTGTACAGACTTCTACGTTGAGCAAGAGCTTAGTAAATGACAGGCCTAATGCCTTCTGTCTGTCATCCCTGGGAGTTCTCTGACTCTGGACAGAGAGATGGGGGAGCTTTTAGTGTAATGGAAAAACAACCTCTGGGCTTTGAGAGCAGTTCAACCCATCATTGGCCATCAGCTCTGTGTCCTTGGATGAGTCTCAACCTGGGACAAGAATGTATCTTCATAGGATTGTTTAAGACTGCAGGATGAGATAACTCATGGGATCTGTAAACCTTAAAATACTGGCTGCCTTTAGCTGCTGTTGTAACCGTGATGGATCAGATGTTGCAGTTTTCAACCGCAACCGGTAAACCAACAGCTTTTTTCTTGTTTAGATAGTTGAGCAGAAGCCATGAACGAGAACACAGGGGTTTGGCAGGTGGTTTGGTGGAGAAATGGGAGAATGGTAGATGCTGAAAAAGAGACGTTATAAATAACAAAACTTTTGATACACGATAACAAAAATTTCATATGTATCATCACCTCCTTTAGCAGACTTTAGCCTCAGCTACCTCTCATTTTTTTTAAAGACCCTCTGGACTTAATGCCAAATATGAAAGATCTCAGAATCTGTAGGTTGTTAGCTTCTTATCATAGCCGAGGACACAGAATAATCCCAGCTAAAGTTCCAAGGTGATTGTCCCCATTGATAGTTCCCTGACGATGAAATGAAAAGCTTGAGGAATATCTGATATGGGAGGAAACTTGGGGTTGTTTTTAGGAGTGTGGTTCCTGGTAGGTCGCCCATGCTCCAGTTTAGGGTCCCACCCAGGGCAGCCCAGTTTGGACTCAGAAATTTGGATCTATGAAAAGGATATGAAGTTGGAAGAAGTCTGGAGAGAGGTAGGTCTAGGAGAGTTAGGGAATGAGCTAAGGGTGAATATGGTTAGAATACACTGTGTGAATGTATGAAAATTCTCAAAGAATTTGCAAAAATAATATAGTAAAAATGTTTTAGTGGTTTGCATCAGGAAATCAAGGGTGTTATGTACATTTGAAAGGCTCCTTTGGAACTCTAAGGTATTTTTTTGAAAAAGTCATTTTTCAACTTGAAAAGTGTCTGGGAAAAGTTTGAAGGTTGCTTAGTCTTGCAAATTAATGCCTTTTTTTTTCTTTAATCTTTGAGAGAGTTATTTCTAATGAAAAAGTTGTCAATGACATTTTGGTTTCTATGATAAAATTCTCCATTTGATTTCAGACTCACAAAGAATAAATTTGTAACCCAGTTTAAATGTTGTTCAGAGCTAAATCTCAGTGTAAGGGATCAAGAACAATTAGAAAGTACATGGCAAAGAAACGAGAAACTGGAACACAACTAAGGTTAAAATTAGACTTACGTAACAAAAATATTGAATAGCAAATAATTTATGCAAAATATGTTACAAACTCTGGAATGCTAAATATCTGATACAAGTACGGTGACATTTGTAGTTACATTAAAGTTAATATTTGCTTCTTCCAGTATTTTCCTTCCTTTTTCTTTCAACAGAAATTTGCTTTACAATTTTGAATTCTTCCTTTCTGGTGGTATTCTTAAGTTGGCTGTGATCAACCTGTGTGAAACTCGATGCGTATAGAAAGTATGTCTTAGGAGGCAAAAGAATTCACTTTGAGAATGCTTTTCTCTAACTTTTCGCTACCTCTTTTGATTGTTTGACCTATTAGATTGATGTTTTCCTTCTCTGCTTTTGATATCACGAATACAAAGTTAAACCATGAAGAAAAAAAAATGTTTCTCCTCACATACGATTCATACTTGCAGTTTTATATCCAAATATTCTTTAAAAACAAGCAAAACAAAACCAAAAAGGGGAATGTCTAGTTACCATGAACAAACTTGATATTTCCAATAATAACCTGTCAGATGACAGAAACAAGTGGTCATCTTAGCTGCAGAAAAAAAAAAAAAAAAAAAAAAAAACAGGTTTTCTTTATCTCATTTGTATCCAGTTTAAAACACAATCATATAACCAATATGTGAATTAGACTGATGGCCAGCATCTCTTGGTTATTGTTTTGGATAATTTGTAGCTAATTCTCAAATCAACAACAACATAAACAATGGAACAGTCTATTCTGTCTATTCCGTTTATCCTCAAAGGACCAGATGTATAAATTCTTTCTTAGTGTGGTACATAATAAGAAAAAAAAAATCTGTATTTTTTTCTTACAAGATGTTCCCCAAATATAGTTTCACCTTCCAAATGAAAACTTGCCTCAAGAATCAGGCACAGTTTGAACTGACTCTTGGTTATTTTTAGATAAACCACTTTGGGTTAATTAAAAGAAAAAAAATTGCTACTGTACAATTATGCCATATCCTCCCACCTTGGACTGACAACGGGGAGATGTAACAGGGGTGTTTCGTTGTCGCTTTAGCTGCACCTTTGAAGTGTATAGAAGTCTGTTGCTGTGGTTACGACCTTTGTTTCCAGTGATGTTTGGTCCATGCTTCCCCCTACCCTTAACAATGGATGAAATAATGAGTCATTCATTCGGAAATATTTTGTTAAAATATCCCTCTTTATCATTACATTTCACCGCTTAGAAACTAGGCTGTAATTCAAGGCAACAGTTAAGTCTTAGAAGAACTGTTAAAAAAAAAAAAAATCTGATTTTTTTTTTCATTTATAAGAAAGACCTGTCTATGTAATTGAAGAACCTCTTACACGTCGGAACAATTAAAACCTTCTTTTGGTTAATGTATTATCTCTGGAACAAGTAGATAAAATTCTATGCAGTAAGCATGATAATGATTAAAAAAAAAAAAGTCGTGCATTATTCGCACAGCAGATTTCAGAGTCAAGGTTTCTGGGCACAAATGCAGTAACAAAACAGTCCCTACAAAACCAAGTAACTCTCAAGAACACAAGAAATAATGTTTGTTAATTTAAAGTTTTAGAAACTGAAAGGTGTAAAGTTTGTAAAGCATAATTAAATTATGGTCCTGTACATACCAGTCGTTTCTAGAATTGAAACTTTATAATATGAAAAATACATTAGCGCTGTACAATTTTTTTTTTTACACGTAGGTAGGATGAGTTTTGGAAAAAAAATGATCATTTTGTTTTCAGGGTCATTCTCTGTCAAAGTCAAAAAAATACTGCACAACTTAGCTAGTTACAAAGTATAGACTTGAAACAATTCACGTCTTCTTTTATTTCATGAACCAATCTTAGAATTTTGTTTATTTGAACAGGGGAGTTTTGCTTTTGTTTTTGTACCCGAGAGTTGCCGTGAACAGATTCTCCTCTTTCTGCGGTTGAGGTGATAGTTGGGTAGCAAGCCTGGGCTACTTCTCAGCTCAGTCAGGCCAGCTGTGGTTTATGGTCGCTGATGCGGCCAGCTGACGTAATTGTGCTCAAGTCCAGCTCAGTCTCTAGGTGGCTTTCCATCGTGTCTTCCTGTGCATTCGTTTCAAAAGACTTATGGAGAGGAGTTCATGATGGACCCCACAGTAACTTATTGTGGGCTGGTCGTATGCCAGAAAGGTTGACACATTCATTGATAAAGGTATCTGGGGAAAAAAAGAGATGACATGAGAAAAGTCAGTTATCAAAAGACAGACAAGTATCCAGGGCAAGACTCAGAGACTAATGAAGTGTGATCTGCCTATCCTTTGTGTGTCTGTGGCTCTGCTATGCCCACAGTACCCTGTTCCTTTCCGCCATTTTCACAGAAATGAATTCCATACAGAAGCTGGAAGCTCGAGTGGATCTGCTTCATTATAGAACCTTCAGATAAATAGTAGTTTAAGTGGTTCTAAAAATGATAAAAAAAATTGTTTTTTCTTCATTGTAAGTCAAGAAAATGGCTTTCTCTAACTGGTCTGAAATGGATTTTTTGAAATAAGAAAAGTATTATCTAGTTACTTATGGAACTGGCGTTGGGTAAAAAAGTGACTCTGTGACTTTGTCATGAATCAGCATCACCTCCCTCTTCTTCAACCACCTGGTCCCACTGTCCTGCAGGTCTCTGAGGCAGTGTGAACACCTTGCTTTGTGGAACACTTCAGAAGAGAACTGTCAAGTCATTCTGACTATGCTTACCCATAATCCTTTCATTAAATCCGATTTCATTAAGACGATTCTTGACACATTAAACGCTGTAGTTTGATCTATGTATCTAAAAGATGGAGCATAGGGAAGAACCATCAAAGAGAATTTTTACAGAAGTAAAGCTCTACCAAGCTGCAAAGGAGGAGCTACTTTGGGGAAGGGGCGCCTTTACTAATCAAAGATGGCAAAAGCTAAAGACTAAAGTAGCAGAAGCAATTGCAACAGTTACGGACACAAAGGAACACAGGTTAGAGAACTCAGGAGTCTTAGGTACCGCTAGATGCTAACATCTAGAGAGTATTTCCAATTATTTTCTTGTTAAGATGGAAACTCAAGGAAGCATCGAGGAACCTTCAGCCCTGATCTTAGTTTAATGTGTGTTATGGTTTATGCGGTGTTTAAAGGTCCTCCATTCAGGTCCAGGTATTGACACTCTAGTTTCACTGTGATGTATTAAGATTGTAGGAACAACCTGACTCATGTTTAGATCTGGGATTTCTGGGAGATGAATAGTTAGATGCTCATTAGAATAGACTTCCAAATATTGAGTCCTGTGCCTTTATAGGAAGAGACTGAGAAGCAGCAGAGAGAGCATTAAAGGGACACACATGCTCTCCGACTCTCACCCTGGGAAGGTCTGTACTCTGTCAGCAAGAAGGCTATCATCAGCCAGGCAGTGGTGGCGCATGCCTTTTAATCCTAGCACCTGGGAGGCAGAGGCAGGTGGATTTCTGAGTTCCAGGCCAGCCTGGTCTACAGAGTGAGTTCCAGGACAGTCAGAGCTATACAGAGAAACCCTGTCTCAAAACAAAACAAACCAAACCAACCAACCAAGCAACCAAACAAACAAAAAAGAAGGCTATCACCAAATGAGGTCTTGAGACTTTGTATCCCTGGAACCATGAGCCCAAATAAACCATCTTTATTCGTAACTCAATCAGTCCTCATTTTTGTGATACTGTCTCAGAAAATAGGCCAGTATAATTGCTCATTCATGTTGCCGAATTTCATTGAATGAAACCTTGTACCATTCTTGTTTGGCAAATGGATACAATGTTTGTGCGGCTCAGACTAAATGCCTTTCTGGTCTCAGCTGAAATTAGAGCAGGAAGCCAAAGGAGACAGAATCACCTACTTCTTTACGTTTGCCCTGCCCTTTCTAGGCACAGATCGCCTCCATCTCTTCTTTTTACACCCCTGGCCTCTTATCCACAGTTGCTTCTCCCTTAGTATAAAAGGGTTTCCTTATTTTTTTTTCTTTCAGCCCAAACAGTCTTTTATTTGAGATTACTTGTGGTGAGTATCTCAATGTGTTAAGTATGTGGGTCTTAGCCTTGGAGTTGGAAGAATAATTCAGTTCACCCAGTGAAGTTCCTGTGTAGTCTCTCCTAGTTCTGTGGAGTTCTCAAATTTGATACCTGGAACTATATGGCATATAAACCTAATACAAACCGTCACAACCATTGGAAGATCACAGAGAAAACACGTAACAGCAATATAAGATCTTCATGGTTAAAATCAAACTTCTTTTTGTTACAGACATGTTAGCTCTGAGCACTAAAATGCTGTTATGTAAAATAATTGTACAGCAGGAATTTGTTTAAACTGCATAGGAGAGAAAAACCTAGACCCATTATGGGTGCATAGTTTCATAGCAGCTTTTGGGAAATCAATACTCAATGATGCCCGTGGGTCACATATCTGCTGGACTGCTGTTGTTATTAATTACCATAGAAATGCATATCTCCTGCATTTATTTGGGGTCCATCTGATTTCCATGGAATTAACTCTCTTGTGAAGAATTTGCAATGTCCACGGTTACATTTTGGCAAATAATATGCACAATATACTTATATTTGTGTGTTTTTATGTACACACACATTTCCCAGTTGTATTTAGTGTCTAGAGAAAACTGGTCTCTATAAGGCAAAGTTCTATTTGAATCATAGTACTTAGGTGGCTAACTCTGAACATTTACTACATTATTGCATACATTTCATTTTGATAAACCTTGTACATGGATATATTGTTTCAGCATCAGGGCATGTTTGCATTAAATATTCCCGAAATTGGGATAGTTCTTAAAAGTGATATTAATGCTTTTTCCTCTGCAATCTTTTGTTACTCTTCCATCTTATTGATGGAGTCAGGGTCTCTCAATTAAACTCAGTTTGCTGATGCGGCAAACTTTTGCTAGCTGGCTTGCTCTGGGGATCCTTTGCCTTCTACCTTCAGAAGCTAGAGAATCAGGTAGGCTATCATGCCCACCCAGCTTTTATGTGGATTTGGGGGATCCAAATTCTGGTTCTTAGGAATGTGTGGCAGGTACTTAACCTATTGAACTGTTTTTTCCCAGATACTTGATTTAAATGTAATTCTTATCCTGTAGATATTAGAAATAGAATAGAATTTAGGGGTAGAAGGATTGCTCAGTGGGTTGATAAAGTGAGTTTAATTTCCCTGTACGTATATGGTAGAGGAAAGAACTGGTTCCTATAGACTGTCCCTTGGCCTCCAAATACAGGGCTTACTAAATCCATTAAAATTTTAAGTATGAATATAAAAGTTTTATTTAAAATCAAAAGGGCTAGTTCACTGCGTTTATGGAAAAAAACCATTATGGCTATACTTTTATCCATTGGATTGATTAACAGTTCTGTAGAAAGTGTGTCTAATTGTAATCATTGCATATTTTTGTAATGTCAATTATATAAAATAAAATGAATCTTAAATACAGTAAAATATAAGTAGAGGTATATTCATTATATGGATTTTTATGGGAAGGGATATTTTATACTAACCCCTTATAATGTGAAAAAAGCAGTCTTTCTGATTATTTCTCATTAAAACTATTACATAGAGTTTTGATGGATTTCCTACCTTATAGCGACATCATAGGATGCCCTGTACACTATTGATGTGTGATACTAGATTCTTAAATGAATTAAAGTGGGAAGTCAGATGCAAGTCAGATGTGGTACATACTAAGTCCTCAAGTAATAATATATGACTCAGTACTACTAGATGCAGTATTGTGTATATTGGGTTTTACCCCAAAGAGTGATTGTCTTTACCTTTTGGTTACAAGGCAGATGTCTGGGAACTCAGCAGACAACAACTTGTGATAGTCTCATCGTCTAGAGAGAAGATTCTACATATAAGGAAGCCAATTTCCCTGTGTTTAAATGATCTAAAATACTAGCGTGTAAAAACTCCATGTGCTTTTGATATCAGGTGGAACGCTGGATGCAGGGGTTCAGGAAGTTACTGGGGACCCTGCAGTCTGTTCTGACTTTGGATCCTGTTGCTGGGACAGATCCTTATATGCTGGGACAGTGTGGCTGATGGTTGAGTGGTAATGGAGAAACTACCAGCTGGCATTAAACAAACAGATACTGTGAGGGTCAGAGACAATCTGTATCAACCCCATCTGCTACCAAGTACAGCAGAGGCAGCATCTGCGCTCCATTGTAGGATTGTCAAGTGAGTGTGAACCTTTTCCTTTTCTTGTTTCAAATTAACCTGTGCATGATTATTCTCTCTCCCCCCTTCCCTTCTGTTTCCTCCCCATCCTCTCCCCTTCTTCTTCTCCCTCTTCCTGCTCCTCCTCCTCCCTCTTCCCTCCTCCTCCTCCTCCTCCCTCTTCCTCTCTTTCCTCTTCCTCTCTCCTCTTCCTCCTCTTCCTCCTCCTCTCCCTCCTCCTCTCTCCTCCTCCTCTCTCCTCCTCCTCTCCTCCTTCTCCTCCCCTCCTCCTCCTCCTCCTCCTCCTCCTCCTCCTCTCTCTCCTCCTCCTCTTCTTCTTCTTCTCTCTCTCTCCCCCCTCTTTCTCTGTCTCTCTGTCTCTCTCTCTCTCCCCTCACTCCCTCCTCTTTTACACCTGGGTTCTTCTAATATGTTCTTCCCTGATGCTTAAGATATTCAAGACCTGGTAAGCAAGAAAATAAACAGACTTTCCTTAGTACCCATCATAGCTAGCAGAAAGGGTCCTAGGAATGGCGATGGGTTATTTAAATTTAATAAACTTGTTATTTTCTTACAATTACTTCTAGAGTTTCCACAAAATCATCTCTAAAGTGAGATTCTTCCAACTTTGTATTTGAGATACCAGTTTCTTTTAATATAGTCCTGCCTGATGAAACTCTTACTTCTAATTAATTAAAGTTTCCTTTGATCCCTTAGGTCACTGTTTTCTAAGTGTGAGGTAATTATTATTGAGGACTAATTTGTGGAAATTCAGGTATACAAAAATACATTCTCAAAAGAGACTAAATTAAGAAATCATTAAATGCTATCATAATAGTGTTGACCAGTCATTTAGGAGATTTCCCTTAGAAAAAATGCGGTTCTGATAAAATAGTGTTTTTTGACATCAGTGATATTTACCTTCGAAGCTGTTTTCTATATCAACAGCAGTATGTTGTTTACACAAAAGATTTACAGTTAAAGTTACCAGTTATTAGTAGTCTTTATCCCTACTCACATGTAATATTCAGTCCTGTGTGTATAAGAGAGAACACTACTTTTAAAGTTTCTAGTTTCTGAGATATGATTAGGAAATTATTTTAACCTTGTATTCTCTGTGTGAAATCTGCTTGTGTAGATACGCTTATATAAACATGCATATGTATTTCCCAATTTCTGATTAAAAGGCATTCCTACATGTCCTCTGTGATGACAAGTGTTGCTTTAGGCCCCAAATATATAAATAACAGAAGTGACAGTTCACAAGAAAATAATTAAAAGCGCCCCCTTTTTCTATGCAGAGTGAAAGATGAGATGCTTTCCTATTAAGGGTTATTTGTAAGTGGAATTTTTAGCAAATATAAATATTCTACTCTACTTATGTTGGAGCAGAATGCCCACACTGTTAGCGTAGTTCACAGGGGAAACTCTCCCAGTTTTACAAAGTGCTCTCTGCATGATAGTCCCCCTCCAGGTCCTTGAGGCTATGGTACTTAAGAGCTGTGGCTGCTATTGTTTGTCTGTGTCCAGTGAAGAGGCTCCACTGATGTTCCCAGAGATGCTTCACAAAGGGACACTGAGATGCGCCTTTGTCGTTCTCTGTTCTCTTGTCTTCATTGTATGTTGGAATTCAGAGACAAATAATATTTATTCTGTTTATTCACCTAAGACCTAAACTCTACAGATTTCTAGAAGTTAATTTTATCTCATATTATCTTATGAAAAAGAGACAGGCATTGTGAATCCCTCCCTCCCCCTTCTCTTTCTCCTCTCTTTCCCCATCACTTCCCTACCTCCCTCAGTCATATTATTTATTCCAGGCTGGTCTTGAACCCTTCCTGATCCTTCCACCTCAGCCTCCCAATGCCCTGACTCCAGGCACACATGACTACATCTGGCTGATACTTTGTGTACTCCATCTTTGATGCAGACATCTCTTTCCTTTAGTGGGCCCAGTTTTTTTTTGGGGGGGGGGCGGATTTGAGACAGGGTTTCTCTGTATAGCCCTGGCTGTCCTGGAACTCACTCTGTAGACCAGACTGGCCTCGAACTCAGAAATCTGCCTGCCTCTGCCTCCCAAGTGCTGGGATTAAAGGAGTGAGCCACCACTGCTCAGCTAGTGGGCCCAGTTTTATATCAGAGTATTAAGTGAACACAGTGCTGCCAATCTGTCTCAACTCTCTCTTCTAGTTCCAAATGTCTTTCTATTTTTTTTTCAGACATAGTGACATATACCCTATTCTCTCACCTTTGCTGTCAATGTATTCACTCAGAGGACCATAATCTTGTTTGCTGTAGTGATCAACATGCCCAGTCTTTATAGAGATGCATAGAAATTTAGGAATTTAAAAGTCATTCCTACAGTTAACTAAATATAAACAGCATATAAGTAGCAAATGCTTTCTTTTTTCCCAGAGTTTTCTTTTGATGCAATCCTATCTGAAACATTTCCCTTTCTCTTGGGATAGATGTGGAATTTGAAATATATGCTATTCTGGAAAATCGGCATCCTTAGGTACATTATTTTGTATAAGACAAAACACAAACAACACACACACACACACAAATGACATCGCTTTTAAAGTTCTTAAAGGGGACTTGTAACTTATAATGCAGCCATGGTGATGACATCACTGTTAATTTTGATGCCTCTGCTTTCATTAAATAAGTGATTTTCTGGATTAATCTTGCATCTTGCTATGGCGTGTGCTTATATGTAGGAATCAGTCAGCAACAGTTGTCCACCCCTGTAAAGCATGAGCTCTGGGGACAGGCTAGTCATTTTGTTTAAAGCTACAATAGAAGAATACCTCGGTGGTGTTATTTGGATAATATCAAGACTCAAATCCCTGGCAGCTCATGTCTCACTAATTGTTATCTTCCTTTCTTAGTGATGACTCAGCGGGATAAACACTTAGTTGTTGTGTGAGGAGAAACCCTGTGAGCCAGGATCAGCACTGTAGCTTGGGTCTCCAGCTGAGAGTCCAAGTTGGCTGGAATTTTCCTATTTAGTGTCTTTTGTTTGTAGCACTGGTTTTCTCTGCTTGGCTTCTTAAGGTTAGCTATGGGCATTTGCTCCAGTTCCTGACTGACATCTGGCAGGTCACCATGATTCACTGAACACTGATTGTGTGCCAGGTACCATGGGTTTTGTTGGTTTTTTTTTTTTTTTTTTTCGTGCTGGTCTTGTGTTATCTATTTTAAGTCCTGGAAAACCTTTAGCAGTTCACATGAATATGCTTATCCCCACTTTACAGTTGAGGAAACTAAGACTTAGTTTAAATAATTAGTCTGAGATTATTCTCCTGGAGAGGTACAGGACTGATTCCCTGTCTACTTAACGCTACCATGTTCTATCTAACTCAACCTCATACACCAGAGAGCCGAACATAGTGTGTGTATTACTATTATTATTATTTTGACACTATTTCCAAACAGTCTTCTTATTTGCAGTGACACAAGCATTAGGGTTTCCTAGGCTACCCCATAGTTTTATAGTGTAGTTTGGCACCCAAGGTCCTCAGGTGAAGAATATAATTTAGCATGTGGGTAGGCAGAGATGCCTTTAACAGAACTGGTTACTGCCTCTTGTGATAATAATATTTACTACATTGGAGTATTAGGAGCTGTTTTCATGTTAGAGACGCTACAGGACTCAGATGGAAATCATAAAAATACTCCAGTGTTCACGTATGGTGAGATTGCTCAGGGGAACCAGGGATGACTTCAAAGTTAAAATTCTGTGTTGACTTGGGGATCAGTGTAGGTTATTTTTCAATCAGACTCTACATTCTGTCTGTTTTTAGTAAATACAAAGACTTTTGCTACTAATTATGTTTTGAGAACACTGGTACACTGGTGCTGTTTGTGTGTTTTGCACTTGTGTGTGTGCACACAACTCGTGCATATGGAATCCTAAGGTCTCACACACACATACATGTGTTATATATATTATAATATATATATATATATATATATTTATAACAGCATCTCTCACTGGCCTAGGAATCACCATATAGGCTAGACTGGTTGATTAGGAAGCCCCAAGGACTTGTCTATCTTTGCATCCCCAGCTCTAAGATTTCAAGAGGTCCATTTTGCCTGGCTTTTAAAATGTGCATTAGATAAGTTGGTCTCCAGTCTCTGTGCTTGCAGGACAAGCACTTTACCAATTGAGCTATCTCTCCAGCTCAGATTCTGTTCACTTTTCCCTTAACAAGATATATATAAAAAAGGACACTTCAATCAAGATGTGGTTTGTATTGTTTCATATTGAATGACACTGTTTTGTTTTCCATAAGTAAAACCTTTCTAGGTAGATGTTGGGGGACATCAAGACAGGGGAAATTGAGAGAAGATATGAATAAGACAGTTTCTGTTTTCTAGTAAAAGTATAGGCCAGGAGCAAGACAGAGGCCAGGGAAAAAAAAGAAAAGCAGTGGCCAGTGTGAACTAGATAAATATGATACATGTGTGTTTAAATGTAGAATATATACATTGTGTTCTGATTGACTGATTCTACTGACATCATTCATCCCTTAAAGATGGCAAATGAGATGCCCGCCTTTTTCTGTTTGAGACTCCAGTTGTTATTTTTCAGATTTAGTGGCAAGTCAATATTGCTAAGAAGTGATTGGATAGTTACTTTTATAGACTCTCCAATGGAGATCATATATTTTACCCCGAAAGTGTTTTATTTGAAGAGCCATCTACCTTCTGGGAGACTTGGGCATTCTAATGGTTAATTGGTATGCACAGAACAGACTGTTGACTCGTTAATTTTAATCACCTTGGTTCCACTGGTAAACTATTTTTAAAAACATTTTCAAGAGGCACTTAATTAGGAGCCCAAATTATGTTATCTATCTCTAAGCCTTAAGTAGGTCTAATTTTAAAAACCCTGGAAGTATTTAAAAATTCTTAGTTACAATCTGATCCTCAGCACTCCATTTTGATATATTGTTTTAACTTCTACATCATCGTCTAAAGTTTTGATTGTTATTTTAGATTGCAAGAAGAGAGTGATCAAGTTTTCCCAGTGACTGCAATTTGAGGATAGTGTGTAGGGAAACACTGTTTGCCGGAGCACAGTGATTCAGTTGGCTTTGTGTGAAAAGCTGCATTATGGTAAGCTATTACAGAGTGAAGTCATGAGATGGAAAAAATAAGATTTCGATTTGAAAGGTCATAGTTCCTCTTGCAGCAAAATACATTTAGAGTACAAAAAATGAATGAATGAATAAATAACTAAATAACTAAATAAATAAATCCTAGGTTTAGTAGCTTCATCTACAGATTTGTATCTTAGTAATTGTACCTAAGTAATGTGGAGAGACTTATGAAATGAGAGACTCTTTTGCTTTGATATATATATTATATGTATAAAACATTTAAGTGATATGACCACTTGTGAAGATAACTTTGCTCCTTAAGAATTCTGTATTTTTTGGGTTTGTTTTTTGTTTTGGTTTTGTTTTCAGTTTGCAGTCGGGGATGAATAGGAATTAGCTATATGTCATTTTCATAAACCATGCTGGCATCTTCCAAACAAAACAGAAAAATTCACCTATTCTCCGGGTTGTGGTTACTGGAGGCAGAGGAATGTGCCACGGTTTGGTCCTCATGAATTCTGCACAGACCTGTGTATCTTGACAGGAGTAGTCACAGAAGAGACAGAGCTCCACTTAGGAAGTGCACTTCTTCGCCGCCACTCACCCAAGCTACCTACTTTTGTTCCCAGTAATACTCCTCTGAATGCTTAAGGTATTTTTTTTCCTTCCAGATCTACTTCATGGTATGCTTATTATTATTATTATTATTATTATTATTATATATTAGTTTTGAACATGCTATTCATATGCAGCCCAGACTGACCTTAAATATTACAATATAGTTCAAGAATGACTTTGAACCCTGAATTCTCCTGACCCAGTTTCTGACTGGTGCTAGATTCTGTCTGCCACGAAGGCTAGTTGTATGCTGTGTTTGGGATCGAACCCAGGGCTTCCTGCCTCTTAGGCACTTTTGTTTGTTTGTTTGTTTATCAACTGAGTAAAATGCAACCCAGTAGGAATACTTTTAAATTTTTGTCTTCTTCCATCTTTATTTGTACATGTTTTATTTCATATTAGACCACAACTTTCTTGAGTTCACGAATTACTATTTCCCTATTGTTTTTGTACTTAGCTTTATTTGGCTAAGACTTGGGTATTATCTGACAAAATGCTACCTGTAGATGCTGGGTTACTATAGTCGGGACTGGCAGGGCTAAGGGAAGGATTTTTGTGAAGTTTGCCGAGCATGACGTTAGAAAGCCCATAACAGGCTCCCGCGTGCTGTCCTGATGTGAAGCAGTCCGCTTTGTTATTCCAGGCTTTCTCCCTTTCAGGCTTGTTTTTGTTGTCTTGGAAACGCACCTTGTCACATCTATCTGCACATAACATGCCAGCATCTTTTATAAGCCCCTGTTTTGCGTCAGTTATGAATCTCACAGCCACAAATGGCTACTGCAGAGGCCGCTGCACAAACAGACCAGCTCCAACGTCCCTGGCACAAAGGCAGCGAGCCAAAGAGTAAAACGAGGAGAGGCACACCAACCACTGAGTTATTTTTCTTTTCTTTTTTGAAACGGACTAGAACACTGAATGAAGGAAATTGTGTTTCTACTTCCATTTTTTATATTTTACATTATTTATGATATATTTATATATACCATACTTATACGTGCTCCTGCAAACTTAGTGAAAAAAAATTGGAGAATAAAAAGGTATTTAGTGCCAACTGCAAAGAAATTAACAGATTCTAGGATAATTGAGCTTTGTGGGAACTGTATGACTAGGGGAATATATGAACGTCTAATTATGAAGAGATTCAAGATAATAATATAACTTCAGGAGAGAGGCAGTGCTTGAAAACGAATTATCAGAAATCTACACTGTTGTTGAGACACATAAAGCTTAGATTCTTTTTAAAAATTTTAATTATTTTTAAATCTTCTACTCCTAATCTTTCATTGTGAAACTGGATTTACCTTGGACTTACTTTCAATGTTTATTTTATTATGAAAATGGCAAATTATATGTTTAAACTCTGAAACCTTAATGTGAATATTAAATGAAATATTGATTCCGTGGTGTTTTTTTCCCCTTATAAACTTCAGGATGTTATTTCTGTCTTGTCCTCCAAAATTCTCTCTCCATTTGCATTTTTCTCATGCTTTCTAGAACTCCTCGTGATCTCCAGGAGTTTGACACACCTGCTAAATTAGTCCTCCCAGTAATGGGCCCTATCCCGGACCTTTCTGCATTAACCTCTGTTTTATTTTTGTAATGCTAGTTCATGGTGATGTTTCTCTGTTACCGAAGCAGAGCAAAATGCCCCCAAACAGTGTTCATTTACATGCAAATCTTTCTGCACAGCCCGATGCCTACTAAATTGGCATCATTGCCAGGTGAAGTGATGAGACCCAAATTGAGACGACGGCTCAAAGGCTCTGCTAATCTTGGAGCTGCATTTCCAAATCTGTTTCTTCATACTGGTGTGCAATGAGGTGCAGTGTCTAATTGGTTTGAAAACATTGTTCTTTGACTTTTTTCCTCCATTCTGGGGCAGGGAAGGGAGTCATAAGTGTGCATTCATGATGCAGAAGTTGATGTTTGAGTCAGATTTCTGTATGCCCGAAAGACTAGAAATCACCAATTACTTTAGAAACTACAAAACAAGCACCAGATAACTGTGACGTTGCTCCAGAAGAGACTGAAACAGATTTCTATGTGTGTGTGACTGACAAAACAGGGTGATCTCAAAGACAGTCTCTGTATGAGATCCCATAGTTGGTGGCATTTATGCAGTGGTCTTTTATATTCCAGTTTTAGTTTACTATGGTCTCAGCATTTTAATCAAATAGATTCTGTGATTCTTTTAAAGCTATATTTTATTATTATTATTATTATTTGGATGTATTATATATGCTGCATGTAGGAAGAGCTGGATTAGAGGACAATTTTCTGAAGTCACTTCTTATTCTACCTTTATGTAGGTTCTAGGTGTTGAACTTGGATCGCTCACCTTGCTCTGCAGGTGCTTTCCTCACTGAGCTATCTCCCCAACTCTGACTCTGAATGTCCATATGCCCACAAATAATACTTGTCCTGTGGGTTAGGATTGACATCTCAGACTCCACAGGAGCCCTCATTCCTTGGATCATAATGGACTATCTGTTTCCCTGTCGAACATCTGTGTTGATTACACATCATTATAATGTGAGATCCTTCAAACATGATGATTTAGCACCTGTAGTCCCAGCTACAGGTGCAGCTGCAGGATTGGGTAGCAGGATTGCTTGAGCCCAAGAGATTGCTCTGGATCCAGCTGGGAAGAAAAGCCCCAGCAACATCTGATTCTCTTTTTAAAAAAAATCACTCTCTTCCACAATACAAAAATTAAAGCACTTCCTAAACCTTGTACAGGTTTTCCAGTGATGTTATTACATCCTGATGAATGCTGAGTTTTTAAATCAAACTTATGGTATTAATTCAGAGTTTAAATGAAGATGTCTGCAGCTAACTGAGGTAATATTGTAGATATGCATCAATCTCCATGAGAATGCTGGATCTGAGGTCAAATAGATGTCCAATGGCCATTATGAAAAATCACTCAGAAAAAGTTGATTCTGTTGCGAATTTCTTGGAATTTATGTTTATATACACATTGGCATGAAATAATGCTTTTCTATATATTTATCGGTACATCCCTTCACACACACACACACACACACCACACACACACACACACACATCTATTATTGGCTGCTCTAGGGATCTTGAATGAAGAGAACAAATTCAGGATCTCACTTGCAAGAAAAATATTCTTCCTAGGAAGGCAGGAGGATGTGTTGAAAATGGAATGTGAGACCTGCCATTTTTCTGAAGTATTGTACTGGTCCTTTGGGCATCATTCATACATTGTTATCCTTTCATAAGAATTAACCTTATCTATCTTTCTAGATGGTAAACTCATACAGACTTCCCAGGGCTTTGTGCGGGCTTGTGTGTTGATAAAACTTTGGAATTCTTGTCAGTGGAGTGACTGGCAGGGAATAGAATATTGTAAAGCACAGCACGAAGGTAAACTAATATGTATTTAATCCATTACCCACTTTTTTTGGCTACAAATATAAGCTTTTTAAAAAAGCAAGACCTAACAAAATAACCTTGTTATTATGCAGCTTTGTTGACATGTAAACAGAATTTAATGTCCAGATTTCATTAGTGTTCTGTTTCACCTTCATTTGGCTCTTGGGCAAGAGGAGAGTACCTAATTTTCTTCGGTGCTATACTAATGCTGCCTCACCTCATTTCTGTCTCCCCTTTTACACTCTAACCTGCTAATCACAAGCTGCTTCATCACAGGGGTGTTTCCGTTTCCTTTCCCATCACGTCATAGCATGTAGTAGGTCTTCCGTTTCTTAGAAATAATGGATGAACTAAATGATTGTGTTTTCCACAGTGTTGTCTGATTCGCAAAATGTATAAACAGAGAACTACCTTTCAACTTTGCTTGGATAAAAGCTAATTTAAAAATTAGCTGTGTGACAGAAAAAAAAGTGAGGTGTTACTTCTTAATGGTCTATCTCGTTTCATGGAACAATGTAATTTTTTTGGTTTCCACTTGAGGTTCAAAGTAGGCATGGGATATACATTTAAAATTAAAGATGGGTTGCTGTAGAGGTGGCTCAATGGTTACAGGCACTTGATGCTCTCCTAGAGGACTGGAGTCTAATTCCAAGCCCCCATATCAGTTGGTTTACAACCAATGGTGACTCTGGGGGATTTGACATCCTCTTCCGTGCTCTTTGGACACATGTTTTGATGGTGTGTGTTTGTGTGTGTGTCTCAGCCACATTTGGCTATGGAAGCCTGAGGCTTTGTGGTGATTTTTATATCACCAGGGAACCCCACGTAGAGGTCTTTACTCCTTTGAACAGATCTTGACATTCCACGATTTATATGAACAACATGAAAAAAAAAATAGAAAATCTGGGAGAATTGTGACTGTGAAAGATCTATAATTGATTTCTTTGTTATTAGATTCTCTGGCTTATCCCTTTAACTGACAACCTGAATGGTACAAGATCACCAATGGAAAAAAATCATAAACCTTGATTTATAATACAAACATTAGTTAGATCATACATGGGATGCATGCTTTCCTGTGCAGAAAGCTCAGTCTTTTATAGACATTACCAATTCTTCATATTCTATCCTACTTTGTTATTTAAATATCTATGGAAATGTGAAGGTATCTGTTATCAGTGTACCAAGATCAGACTAAGGGGTCACAGTGATTCTTTAGTTTCTCATGGTTGAAGATGTCTCAAGTAAAGGAATAGAGCCATAAATATAAACAGTCTTTAATCTGATGTTCAATATCCGAGTCTTTACCCAGGTTTCAGTTTTAAGAGATATTAATGGAGTCCTGATAATACTATGAGATACAGATATGCACGCTGATAATGGTTAGGGACTTCGCTAGGGACATCTTTGTCAGTTTTCTCCTGTATTCATCTTTATCCATCAATGTTTGTAGATTTTCATCCCAAACACAAACTGCGCCAAACATTTGACAATGACACCAGGAGCGATAGTATGAAGCACACTGATGGCCTAATGTCTCTGTCTGTCACCATTCAAAACTTATGAGCAGCGCTATTCGCCTGTTTGGGGTTTTGAAGTATCTAAGAGTAGAGAAAGCTGGCTGAGTACTAGCAAGCATGGACAGGTTCCCTTTACTCTTGGATGTGAAGCAACGACCTACCTCCAGTTCCTGTCTTGGCTTCCCTGCATTGATGGACTGGAATCTGCAATTTAAACCAAATAACCACCCCCCATTGCTCCTAACCTGCCTTTATTCATGATATTTTACCACAGCAACGGGAAAGAAAGTAGACAGACAGAAATCTTAGACTAGTTGTAAGTGCAGGCAGAGATCGCTTTTTTGTACTTGCTATTCTGTGATTGCTTAGATGGAAACACCTGAGCCCTGACATCATGTTTGCTGTAAGAGATGCTACCAGAAGAAGGTAAACTCCTCCTTCGAACTGGAATTGTTGACCTTGGAACTTGTCAAATTTTAAACTGAATTGGAGTTTATAAGGGGGACTATTCCAAATACCTTACAAGTACACTGACATATTTTGGATGAGTGGTTTAACTGCGTCTTTATTGTTGTTTGAGACAAGGCCTTGCCCAATGCTTGCCCAGTGCTTGCTGTGTAGTCCAGGTTGCCCTGGACAAGTCTTAGCATCTTCCTTGTTCAGCCTTGTAATTACTGGGATTTATATTTTAAGGATTTCTTCATTTTGCTTTTTATTATTAAGGGACATAAACCTGAGACTACAGTACGGGCAAATTTCCAGTCATCCGATAAACACACTTAGGTTCTTAAGATTGAGTTGCTCTTGTTATGTTGAAGCTGAACAATTCTTATCTCCTTCTGCAGGGCAATTTGAAGATACAAATTAATGCCTGGGAATATTGTTCAGTGGCAGAGCACTTGCCTAGGTGTATAACTCCATGAAGTCAATTCCCAGTACATATGGTGTGTGTATGTGTATGTATGTGAAGAAAACAAATCACTGAAAAGGGCATCACACATAAAATCACTGTTAAAATTCCAGTGGTGCTGTTACAATGTGTGAGTAGGTAATGAAAAGGAACATGCTGGCATAGCAACTTCCTGTTTCAGGAAAGAAAGAGGCATGATAAGTAAGAGATTGCATATCTTAGGGGGTAGCCCCCTGAAGAACACTGGAAGGTTGCTGTACCTACTGACTAACTGATGTATTGATTGCTTCAGTCACACACGTGTTCAAGGAAAGGGCAGAGACAAGCATTTTGTTCATATGTTACGGTGTAGAAACAGCGTCTTAAATCCATCCTTGATTATACAAATACCATGGTTTTGAAGAAGGCAAGACTCCATCTATAATAGATTAGACTCGGGGGACCTAGAGGGATTCAGACTTCATGGTGTTTAATAATGCAGAAGTCTTTAAGTACAATGCAGGCTGTTTAGTAGTCCCCTGATAGCACTTGCCCTCCCTGACCCTTAGGCAAGCATCTGCTTTATTGTCAGAGCACACAGGCGGCTTATGATTGAGCACACGACTGCAGCACACAACTGGTTCAGCATCAGTTGATGTAGTTAATGGCTCCTGCTCATCAATCTCACTGCTCATAATTTTATGGCCTATTCTCTGGACCCATCCAACCCCCAGCATCCTCCACCAGTTCCAGGTCTAATATATAATCTTTAGATACCCTTTGGCACCAACAGTAATTGTCTTCCCTGTGCTAATTTAGAGCGAATATTTTAACTGTTACTTCAACTCCATATCTTCGGGAGGTAAAGATCTTCCTGGAAACCATACATTCCCCATCTCATTCTTGCAGGGGCTTTGCCTCTGGGCCACAGGAGTTATGTGTAGGACTAACATCACCCTGAGAAGCCTGTGGAGTAATTGGGAATTTGGTAGGCAAGAAAGCAGTTCTCACCTCATAGTACAGTGAATGCATTCCTAAAGACTGGGGCCTTGATCTTAGCCTTTACAAAATCTGCTTGGGGGTTTGGAGTTTTAAACTTCTGCCACGAGTGATATTGATTAAATGTTTTCTGCCTCAACCATTAGCTCTCCTTCTGCTCAGTGCTGCAGTGAAATCACGGCTCGTGCCCTGGGAATCTCGAAGGCAATGAATCCAGCACTCATGACTTCAATACATTATTGAGAAGAAAGCACAGATGGACTGCAAGGGAGAAGTCGTTCAAGCTAGCTCATGTATTTGATAATTAATACATATAACAGAGGAAGGAACAGCAAATGCAGGAGTAGCCAAACTAAATTTTAACTGAAATGTAGTATGAAAAGTATCCCATTTTTTAATGTTTAAAAATCCTCTGCTCAATGCTAAAAAGGACATCTTTGTGTGTTTGAGAAAGCTGACAGCAGTTCAGTGATAACGTTCTAGCAAATGGGTTTACATTTACTCCAGTTTAAATTGCCAGCCAAGGCAGTGCAGGCTATCCTACTTCTTGAACATGAGCTAAGGTTCAGGAGCTGGGATGTGCCTTAGAAATTTCAAGACAACTAAGCATGGCTCTTGCTTTTGAGGGGCACCTTCAGTTCTTTCAGGCTAGGGTCAGAATGGCTTATGAGAAGTGATAGCACAGCTGAGCCCTGGACTATCACTGCATGTACATATGGAGGATGACAGACATGTGCATAGGCTGTGGGAGCAGAGAAAATGGAGAAGAGGAAGGATGAGTTGAATTATTAGCGCTGGGCTTGGAAACTCAGCATGAGTCTTCATGACTTACAGAAGAGTGAGCTTGGGCAGCATAGCCCCTGAGAGCCACAGTGCTGGTGTTTGCTAAATGCATGTAGCCCTCCCCACCTTCCAGATTTGTTGTTAGTTCGAGGTTGATAATATATGCTTCCTGGGATAGTAAATCTCAGTAAATGAAAGAGATGATTGTAATATCACTACTGATCCAGACACCCCACATACCCTCGTGCTTTCCCTTCTTGTCATTCCCACACTGCTGTTTGAGTACATAACCAAAGTAAGCCCAGAGAATTAAGTAGTTTTTAAATGCTCTGCCGACAGTCGTTTCTCTGATAATTACTTCCATTGCCACATTAATCTGTATTTGAGATGCCATCCTATTGAAGTGCTCAAAAATTTATACTCTGTCTGTCAGACCAGAGGAAGGACAGAGAAAAATTTGGACATTATCAGAATTGTTGACTTACTAGTAGAAAGGATGTTGGTTCAACGTCAAGCATTTGAGTAAATATACAGGACTGAGAATTTTAATTCTAGGATAAGATACTGACTTCCTGCTTGGCTGTGCCATTCTGTGCTCACTCAAGGGATGAGAACGATGATGTCAATTGAGTAAATACCCATAAGATTATACATAGGATTGGTAAGTAATAAAATAATAACATTCCTCTCCCTGTATGCCAGCAGGTTTGTTTTGATGCCAAGACTCAATAAAACAGCCCAAGTGGGAATTCTTTATATATTTCAGATTTTGGTTAATCAGTGAACCAAATGTCTTCCTGACTTCTATAGTTTTGTTCCATACTTTGGCAGCTTTGTTTTAAAATTAATTAGGAACAGTCAAATCACCCCAGAAGGTAGAAATTACCCTGTGGAGGCGTCCTTTTCCACCCCTATATAGATGCTTTACTATAAACAACAACAACAAAAATTAAACCAAACCTAAAAGAAGTTGTCTGTTAACTGGAAAACAATGTGCTGTTTTCTATAAAACACGTATTGTTTTATTTCTTGAGAGAAAGGGGCATTCTAAAAGAAATGCAGGGAGTGAGGCTGGCCTTCATCCAGGTTACCTCACATTCCCTCTGCTCCAGCTCCCTGCCTCTCATCAGAAGGCACATTCAATTCTGTCTACAGAAGGTTTTAGGAAAAAAAAATTGAACAGTTATGCAACCATCCTTGCCTGAGCTGGAGAGGAGCTTTGTGTTTGCGCTCTCTCCAGCATGCCTTAAGCATTATTGTGTGTTAATGACTATCCTTCCAATTATATCTCACGGTCCTGAGAGCAACTACTTAACTTTCCTACATCTTAGCTGATCCTTTGGAGACATGTGTGGATTCCTCCCCACCCCTTCCTTAGACCTTTCTAAACATACACATGAAGTTTTACCTAGTTTGATACTCCTAGGTCTCAGATCTTGGATTTTTTTTTTTTTGTCTATGTTCCTTCAATGTCCATGGCTGTGTTGGCAGCAAGCTGAGACATGGCCATGGATATGTGTGTTTATGATGCTACTGAACATTCTTCTGAAAAGTAGAGTTTCTTATGCACAGCTTGTGCCCATAAATCACCCTCATAATCCCTACCGCAGTATAGTCAGAAGAACATCCAGGAAATAAAATTGGAAGTGTAAATCTTGCCTCTAAAATGTATAAGTATAGATTTTGCTTTGCTCTCTCTCCTAGGTGTTGTGAGTTATCGGTGCTTTAACTTCATGGTGTAGGTTTTAGATGAAATAGATTAAGAGTATCTTAGAAACTGTATCTAGATCTCCAGAAGCTCTTAATGGTTGCATGGAGATCTCATAATCAAATAGTTGCTGCTATATTGCGCTGCCCCTCTCCCTGCCACTCTCTCTCATATGTGACTTGCTAGCATCACCTTGAGCTTTAAGGATTGCATTGATAACACATTCAGAGGTAATATAAAACACAATAATTGTCTGGATTCTAGTTGACTGGGTAACTGAGGAGCGACATTCCTCTTACCCATCTTCTCAGCCACTTCTCTTGCCAGCCCTTTCTTCCCTTGTCTCCAATAGCAACTGTTCCCAGCCTGTCTCATAGCTGTGGATACTGTACACTGGTCAGTAAGGGGCATCATAATCATGCAGCTCTGCGAATACACAGGAGACTTCCTGGGGCTTGGGCTTACTCTCTAAAGAAGACGTTCTTCATGTCACATTTGTTTTCTTGGGTCAAGCAAAAGTCTGAGAGCCATGCTATTATCTGAGGGAAATTCACCAGTGGTTTTGAGAGGTAAAGATAGTAAGCTGACAAAAGTCATGGCCTCTAGCTCCTCAGAGGCTATTTAATAATTTTTTATTGATCCTGGATGGTTTGAATTTGATTAAAGTGATTGGGAACCAATGGAGGTTTTTAAACTGGAGAGTGGCATCAACCTGGGCTTACAAAATAGAAATCTACAGAAAAGAACATGCTAAACATGAGTGTCTGTGTTCAGTGATGTTAGGCTACCACTGGAGGATCCAGAAAAGATAAAAAGATATGATGTCAGTGTGGTAATAACCATGGAAGTAGGAGGGAGCTAGACAGGTTTCAGAAGCCTTGGGGTAGAAGGATAAGATAGGTAGACCAAAGGATTAAGGATGGAGGTGACCATTTCAAGTTCTATATCGCCTATTGTTAGGAGTCTTAGCTATGGTCGCCCTCATAGATACATGGGAGTTTCCATTGTCCCAAGTTTCTACCTCATCCAAGAGATGCCACACCCCCAATTCTAGTTCTTTCTTCCTCTGTCCTCTCCACATTTGATCCCTCCTATTCTTCTCTGTACTCCTTCTCCAACCCAGTTCCCTCCCTCCACACCCCTCCCCATGTCTATTCTTGTGGCAGAGTGAAGGAAGGATTGAAGGACCCAGAGAGGTCAAGGATACCATAAGAAAGCCTACAGACTCAACTAAATGGAGACCACAGGGACTTACAGAGACTGAGAGACCCACCAGAGAGCACACATGGGATGGAACTAGGCCCTCGACACATGTGTAACAGATGCACAGCTTGGTCTTCATGTGGGATCCCCCCCAACAGCAAGAGCAGGAGCTGTCTCTAACTCTGTCACCTGCCTTTGGACCCCTTACCCCTAATTGGGATGCTCTGTCTAGCCTCAATGAAGATGTGCCTCATCCCTCTGCAGCTTGATAGACCAAGGGGGTTGATATCCATGGCAGCCCTCCCCTGCTTTGAAGAGGAAGTGAGGGGAATAGAGGGAGAGGATGTGAGAGGGAAGGACTTGGAGGAGAGGAGGGCGGGGAATCTGCAATCAGGATGTAAAGTAAATAGTTAAATTAATTTTAAAATATAGAGTAGAGGTGAATGAGGAGAGCATCTCCAGGATGATCAATATTCAGGGTTCAGAATGCAGAAATGCTCTAGTATTTGGGCATCCTCTGAAACAGGATGCGTGTCAAGGTCAACAGGCTTGAATTTACTTTTGCTAAATGTTTGCTATGAAAAACTTAAAGGTAAAAATGCAGTCAATAGAGATAGTCAGGAAGCAGACTGTCTAGCTCTGAAGGTCCCGAGAAAGGCCTGGTCAGAGCAGTCAGACTGTTGAGATGGCATGTCTACAAACTCTCTTTATTCCATAGGGTGTTTTTTTTTTTTTTTTTTTTTTTTTTTAAGGCAAGCCAACCATTCCTTTAAAAACCATTTTCCTAGTTTGTGTCATCATTTTATTACTTTTCCATCTTAATCACATTCCCATGGCTATGTCTGTTTTCCCAGGATTTCATTCTTAAATTTCAGTTCATTAATCTTTTTTTTCTGTTGTCTGAATGAAGCACAAGTTCAAAGCATGGTATCGCATCCGGAATTTTCCAACACCCTTATAGTCTTTCAGGTAAGACACTGCTGTGTTCTCAAATAAAATCTGACTTACTTTCGAAAGAGAAGAGCCTTGTACCCTTATGGATTTCTAGAAATGATTCCTGCAGGTAGCATCATCCATTTGTGTCCATATTCGTCATCCTTGTAAGATGCAGTTTATGATGCTCCTCTTCATTTACTGTGCTCCTTTGCCATAACTATCTAAGCGACCTTGAGCAAGCCACAGCCCTTACTGTCCCCTCGATACTAATAACACAATCTTCTAGGTTCAATGTGGCCTTAAGAGCTATGAAGAATACGTCTGAACAAACTTAGGGATGAGGATGAGGGAAGGCTGTTAAAAAGTTTTAGCTCTTTGGAGGAACCAGATCTTATTAAATTATTCAGGATGTAATAAAGGGGACTTTATAAGATCTTTCCCTCCTCTTTCTACATACACTAAAAGACTTAAATTGCAGCCAAAATGGAGAGATGGAGGTTAGGAACATTCCCAGAAGAGATAAGCGGTGCTGGCTGCGTTCTACTGGAAAATTCTATCTTTTTTTTTTTTTTTAAGAAAAGAAGAGGGCCTTATATAAAAAATGAAGGAAAAGGAAATTGCATGTGCAGATGTGAGACGCCATCTGCGTTTCTGGATCTCTTCCACACTCCACACCTTCAGTAAAAGAAATTGTTGATTGAAAGCTCAGATTTTTGCCGGCTAGCGTGGTAAAAGCTTCCTGTGTGTTGCTTATCAGGGGTTTTAAAAATAGATGGCTCTGAATGAGGGAGTTAATTTTTAGCCCCATTGTTCTGGCCTCTGTAACTCAGGAAGCATGTCATTAGTGACCCCACACTTCCATTCCCATCCAAAGTGATTAATAATACGGAGAACTTACAAGGTGCCCGAGACACATGTCTCCATTTTGTATTTCTTGTTTCTTTCTGATCTTAGTGCTGTCAGTGCCCAATCTGTGCCAAGGCCCAGGCCCAGGTCACTGTGGTTTCTGTTGCCCAACCCCTCACCATGACTTAAGTAGAACTAGTTCCCATCTCAGTTTAACTCTACCCCGATCTTATCTCTAGTGATGGAATAAAATATTTGCTTTAAATTTGGGCCTACTTTCTCTACTTTGATGTAAAATAGGCTTAATCTTAAATGTTCTGAGTGTTATCTCTTTACATGTATCTATTGGGTACTTTTAAATGGTATTTATTTATAGAAGAATTCCAGGGAGAAAAAACTGTGGACCCTGCTCTGTTTAACTGTGGATGGATCTGAATCTCCAGATATCAGTAGCTCAGGGAATCAATCTCTTCTCTCTTCTCTCTCTTCTGTCTCTCTGTCTCTCTCGTCTCGTCTCTCTTCTGTCTCTGCTCTCTCTCTTTCTTCTCTCTTGTCTCTCTCTGTCTCTCCTGTCTCTCTCTGTCTTCTCTGTCTCTCTCTCTCTCTCTCTCTCTTTCTCATCTCTAGTAGCCACTCAGGAGCTGAATGTACTCCTAAACACCTAATGAAGGAGGCTGAGAGCTGCCTAATTTTAGAATTAATGTGTCCTATACTGACGATGTTTTTAAGTTGCTTGATTCCTAAATATGTGGCTTAAATTGATTCTTAAATGAATTTCTGGGTCTGGAGAGATGGATTGGCACTTAAGAATATTCTGCTCTGGCAGAGGGCTCAAGTTTGTTCTTTAGTCACTGTACGGGGCAGCTTGCAACTGTCTGTAATTCTACTTCCAGGGGTTCTGGTACCATCTTCTGGCTTCTGCAGGTAACTGAACTCACATGCACACACTCCACACAAACACATACACATATATTAATTTTTAATGTAAATAAATCTAGCTGAAGAGCTACTGACAATTGATAACTGCTGGAGAGTCAGTTCTCTTTAAGGGTGTGTCTCTGATAGGCCAGCTGTACCCCAGTGGAAGGCCACACATACAAGCTCTATGGGCAACACAAATTGAACTAGATATATCTGTAAAACAAAACAAAAAGAGAACACAAAGCTATGTGTAGGGAAAAGGGGCAGTTCTGGGGTGACTTTGGGGAAGAGGATAAATATGACCAAAATAGAGTTTATGAAATAAAGAGGAAGGAGGAAGATAGATTAGAGATTAGGGTCTAGAAGGAAACAGGAGTCATTATATGAAGACACAGATGGTGACAAGCTACTATCTGAGTGGTCTCAGAAGAAACCAAACTATCCCTAACTTAATCTAGAATGTATAACTTGGTCTGAAATTTATAACGTAGCCTCCAGAATTGTAAGGCAGTAAGCTTCTGTCATCCAAGACATACAAGGTGTATTGCTTCATGACGGCATCCCTAGTAATCCAGTACATCTGAATTTAAGAAAAGAAGAGAATCCTTAACACATTTAAAAGGAGAGATGGAATGGTTCTCTTGCACTCTCTCTCTCTCTCTCTCTCTCTCTCTCTCTCTCTTCTCTCTCTCTCTCTCTCTCTGGGGGAACAGGGAAACGTGTGAGCATTTTTTTGGGTACATCTCAGCCAGGTACAGTTTTGTTCTAGGGTATGACTTCAACCCCTGGAATGAGTCTTCTTATCTCTTCACTACTATTCTCATCTGTTCCAACTAAGTCAATCTTGGGATTTGTTGAGATTCTTCCATTGAAAGCCAAAAAGAACTTGAGAGGAAGGTCTATTTCAAGTTTGACCAAATGGCATTATGGGTTGAGTATGTCCTACGTTCCAATTCTCCTGCCTAAGGATGCTTTAGTTGCATTAGCTAGCATCTTTAAAAGGACAACAGAAACAACACACACACACACACACACATACACACACAGAGGGGGAGTGGAGGGAGGGAGAAAGGAAGGGAAGGAGGGAGAGGGAAGAGAGAGAGAGAGAGAGAGAGAGAGAGAGAGAGAGAGAACCCTTTTGTCCTCACTAAGTCTACTGTCTACATCACAGAGATCAGACCTGTGAAGAGACAAGAGCAGACAGAGGGGAAATGTTGCCACAGACAGCTTAAACCTTCTCCTGCCACCACTGGGCCTGCTCTTGGGAAGAATGGGAGTATTGTGGTTATGTTTTTGTGCTAAGACTTAAGAATGACTACTTGACACCCCTTTGACAATATACACATCTAGGGGCAGTAGTGCCAATTAATCATCTGTTTTGAATTAAGAATCTATGTCATCATTTCCATATTTTGACCTTGGTCCAAAGTTCCTTGGATGATGCAGGTTAACTCATGTAAAGACATACTGGAATCCTGAGACTAAACCCAGGCGGTTTGAGACTCGGGCTTTGAACAGACTCAGCTCCTCCCTTCATTATATTGACATTTTGTCAAGAGCTTATTTTCTCTTGGAAACTTTCATCTCACTCTGTGAATTCCAGACAGTTTATTTTCCATTGTGCTTTTTTTCTCCCCACTCACGTCGCTTTAAAACAAACTCATCAAATAACATTCTTTGCATTGTATTAGCTTTGATACGATTCTTACTGATCTTCCATTGGGTTTAACCACAGCTTCTGGAACATTTGTTCATATTTTCATAAAAGGAGTGTCAGCCAGCTGTCACCATGTGAGGATGGAGATCAATGTAGCAGAGGATTGAACTATGAGAAATGAAGATAGTTAGTATGTGCTGCTATTTACACCGAAAGACAAGGAGAATACTTGTTCAAGTATTGAAAGACACATCATGAGTAAAAGACCTTAGATTTCAAAATTAGAATGCCAAATGGAAAGTACATGGAAGTTGGTTTTGTTTCAATGTAAGAAATTTAAGGAACCAATTTGAGCTATTGATATGTAATGGTCTTTCTATTTTCTAGTAGGCCACGGCAGGCTGGTTTCTCTGTTGTAGTAACCAGAATAAAAAGACAAATTAGTTCTAATTTTCAGAGCTGTGGGAAGAACCAGGACCTAAGCTACAGAGTGGAGGCCTTCTGAGGCATGCTGTTGATTCTTCTTTCTCTCTCCCTGGGTATTTACTGACTCTGTGGTGTGTGTGTGTGTGTGTGTGTGTGTATGTGTGCGTGTGTGTGTTCTAAACTCTGAGGATTGGACTTGGTCCAGGCTAAATGTATCTTCTAGGAGTCAGGAACACCAGCAACAGTTGTACTGATTGTTCAGGGTTAAGATAGCAAACTGGAGATTCAAGGGATCTAACACACAATCAGCTCTCTCCGTTGAATGCTTGTTGCATCCTAAGGCTGCATAGGAAGCTTCAGGCCTGGGTTGAATAATTCAGCAAAACAGAGGGATAACTCCAGGAGGCTTCTGGTAGGAAACAAACTGGAGAAGCTGGCAGTAGAGAGAAGAGAAAAGAGAAACTCAAATACAGACTGAGCTCTTTCCAAGACTCTGGACAACTTCTGTGTGGACACATGGGTAGGGTAAGAAGCCAAAAATGTATGACACAGAGAAGCGAAAGGGGAAGGGGAAGGGAGAAGGGGAAGGGGGAAGGAGGAGGGGAAGGGGAAAGAAGAGAGAAGAGGAGAAGAGAGAGGAGAGATTACATTTTCCTTCTCAAAAGATAAAGGAGATAAAGTTGTACCAAGAGTTCATTTAAGATTCAGGGATTGTCACAGATTCTGGAAAACAAACACCAGAGGACACCTTAAAAATGCAACCTATCCCCAGTCCCACAGACTCACTGGGCTCTCAAGTGTTATACTGACAGGAGACACCTACTCTGGTGGGAGATCCTGTGCTGCTTCTGTGCTTTCTCTATGTGTAACAACAATTAGACAGACAAAAGGTAAAGCAGAGAGAATATAGCAGGTGATGAAGATGTGAAAGACAACTAGCAAGGACTTAGTGATACCTGTGACGAACTAACATGATCAATGAAGGAAAAAGATGGTCTTAGATGATAATCCCAAATTTAGAATTCACACAAAGCCACCAATCTGGTAGTTCTTGAATTGAATGAAGTTGTGTTTAATGAAGTGCAGTGAGGTTGAGCACAGAAGAATATTTGACTAACAAACTGGAAAATACTAAGATTAAAGCATGGGGGGGAGGCATGAGATATTATATAAAAGATATTAGGTTAGATAAAACGTTTAAGAAGATGTGAAAAATAAAATTCCCCAAGAAGAGTTTAGAACACTTGGTTTGAAAAGTTCAATACAGGAAATTTCCTAAATTTCCCCCAAAATGTCTATATAGATTCCATACACTTAACAAAAAAAAGCAGGGTAAATACAGTGTAAACATTCAAAAGTGTGTCACACTAAAACCACTGAAGTTTTGAGATAAGGAGATCTTCATGATGGTCAGAGCAAATGGGGCTCATTAACTTCAAAGAGCAGGAATCAGAAGGAGAATTGACTTTTCTTGGGATGGATAATGATGAATCAAGTGTTGAATGTTCAAAGAAACTTAGCTGCCAACTCTATTATACTGTAACCAGGGAATCTGTATTCTTCCAGAATGTAGAAAGAGAGTCCTGGGAGAAGGCTTAGCAGGTTAAGTGCTTGCCGTGTAAGCATGAAGACCAGAGTTCAAGTCCCTTTGAACTCATGTAAATGCTGGGCATGGTATTGTACATCTGTAGTGCCATTGCTCCTGTCACAAAATGGAAGGTGGGAATAGGAAATTCTCTGGAAGCTCATGGGACATGTAGCCTTACATGCAGTAGCAAATAGCAAAGAAATTATCTGGTATAATGTGTCTACCTGTGCCCACCCACATGAATACACACCCCCATACAAACCACACACATCACATACAGCTCACATACATATACTCACACATCACATATACTACACAACACACAAACCACATATAAGACACACATATATACACACATTATGTCATACATAGAGATGAAGAATACTATTTTCAGAATAATTTTAGAAGTGATGATCATTCTTAAAAAAAAACACACACACCTGAAATCTTTTTAATACAGGTCTCATGAAGATGAGCTTTTCAGTCATAGGATTGTGTGTGTGTCACCCAGTAGCTGAGCAATTGAACATTTTACACAAAGCTGTAAGTTCAAGTCCCAATACTACAAGAAAAATTTTTCACATTTAGCATTGTGTGCACTGGGGGTGGGGTGTGTCATTTTTAGCATTGTGACACTGGGGGTTCATAAAGTGTTTCTTCATTTTAATATAATTTTATATATAATGTAAGTGTGAGTGTGTGTGTGTTTGTGTTTGCATTAATACTAAGGGTTTCAGTTTACCAAAACACATCATTGAGACAATACGAAGACATTCACAGAGTGGGAGAAGACATTCTATACACATATATCTGACACATGATTCATATACAGATACTATAATGAAATCCTAAAATAAAGGCCCAGAACAAATAATTTAGTGGAAGAAGAGGCAAACATTTCTCATAAGAAAATATCCAAATTGTCCATACACATATGAGACCCACAATCTCATTAGCTGCCATATTAACAAGTACTGTAGTAAAGTATGATAATATGACTATCTAGACTGGCTAAAATGAGAAAAGTAGAATATAATTAAAACATGTACAATTTTTTTTAAGGATTAATGAAGTTTATTTAAAACTGCTATGCATTAGGTAAGGTTGTAGAGCATATGTAATTCTTGTTATGTGGTGAGTAATATGTTGGGAATTTTCCTTTGAACACTTGCTGGCAGCATCTTTCATATACATCCTCTAATAGTTGTGTTTATAGGTGTACAGGCAGGAGAAATGTGCTTACATGTTAACCAAAGGACATACTAGAGTGTTTGCCACAACCTGATTTTCAATAATATTCCATTGATAGGAGTATGGCAGAATATTGAATATTTAATTTATAGAAATGAATGCATATCAAGTACATGTAATAATGTGAGTGACTTTTATAGATGTACTGTTAAGTGAAAGAGGCATGACACAACATACCTTGCATTGAATGATCATATTCATGTACAGTTGCAAAGCAGAGATAAAGATACATTTAAAATTGGGATCGTGGTTATTATTGAAATGGTAAGGGTGGGTTCCCTACCCACTGACTCCTTAGTTTTACATATGGCGTACATAGCTGTTCAGTTGATGGATCTCCACCATCTTGGCATGCACCGTACTAAACATATACCATATAGTTAAAAACCGAATGACATATACAAAGAGCTAAACTTTGAGCTAACAGACTAATTTCTATAAATTTTTGAGCAAAGGAATTGAATAATTACCATAGGAAGAATGTGTTTGGATTGAGGTGAAAGGAAGTATACTAGGCAGGTTCAGAATCTTTAATTTTGAATTTCTCTGATTTCTTTAAAAATTATGTACTTTGAAAATGTCTGTCTGCACTTCTGTCTTTACCATATGGATCTGAGAGCTTAACCAACTTTTGATGGCTGCCAGATTAGTTCACTTTTATTCCTGTTTAAACTTTCTTCCTTCTTACCTGTAGACTTCTCACTGGATAAATCTGATGGACTCCTTTTGATCTGAAGTTACATTTTCGCACCCTATGCTAAGAAATATTTTTCTTCCCACCCCTCTCCTGCCCTGTTTCCTCCCTCCATTCAGGTGGGGAGGGGAACTGGAGTGGGGATCAGGTGTGGGAAGAAAGGGGTGTTGGGAAGAAGAAGGTTGGGAGAAAGAACAGAAATTTGTGTGTGGGGGTGGTATCTCTGGTATGAGCTGGAGACCTGGACAGGGGAGGCTCCCAAGTCCATGGGGATGACCCTAGATGAGATTCCAAGCAGTGAGGCATATAGATATTGTTGTGGCCATGTTTTGTAGCCAGGCAGACCTTCCAGTGGAAGGAGGGGGGACACAAACCTATCTACAAAACCTTCCACCTAAAAACTGTTCTGCTTATAAGATATGCAGGGATAAAGATGAAACAGAGATTGAGAGGATAGCCAAGGAACGACTGGCCCAACTTGAGACCCATCCCATGGAGGGAGTCAACCCCTGACATTATCAATGATACTCTGCTATGCTTACAGATAGGAGACTAGCATAACTATCCTCTGAGAGGCTCCATCCAGCAACTGATGGAAACATATGAAGAGACCCACAGCCAAACATTAGCTGAAGCTCAGAGAGTCTTGTGGAAGAGTGGAAGGAAGTTTGAGGGAATCAGACGGGTCAAGGACACCACAGAAGACCAACAGAGTCAACTAACTTGGATCCTTGGGGGAGAGCACCAGAGACTGAACCACCAACCAAAGAGTGTGCATGGGCTAGACCAAGGCCCCCTGCACATATGTAGCAGATGTGCAGCATGGTCTCCATTTGGGTCCCCTAACAAGTAGAGCAGGGATTGAATCTGACTCTGTTGCCTCTCTTTGAATCCCTTTCTCCTAGCTGGACTTCCTTGTCTGACTTTAGTGGGAGAGGATGTGCTTAGTCCTGCTTGAGACTTGATATGCCATGATGGGTTGGTACCCAGTGCGGGGGACCTTCCCTTCTCAGAAGGAAGGGGAATGGGGAGAGGTGTGTGTGTGTCACTGGGAGGAGAGGAGAAGGGGACCTTAGGTCCAGATACAAAGTGAATAAATACATGAATAAAGGGGACAAAAAGAAATCATTTTCATAAGACTCTCGCCTGACTCCGGCTTTTATTTCTTGTGTTCCACTTTTGATTTTTTCCCCCTCTGATGATTCCTGAGACACAAGATGGTCACAATCTTCCCTTGGTCCTTGGTCTTATTCCATATTGTGCAAATCTTTCTATGCCTATGACTGCTCTCAAATCTGTATTTACCATTTATCTGTTGACTCTTTATCTCTAAATGGGTATTCTTACTGAAGGTCTAGACCACATCTTCAGTTGTTCCCAGACAGATACACCTGTCAAATTCTTGCCTGATTCCCTAACTTAGCATATGCCAGGCCAAATTCTTTTCCTCACCACAAAACTGATCCTTTGTTAGTTTTCCTTTACCTGGAAATAGTGTGAACTACCTACTCCATTGTTTCTTAGTCTACATCCGATTACTAGGTGTAGCCAATCTCTCTCTCACCATAGAACATATCTTGTCTTCTCTATCTAATTGACCTCATTTATGCTTGATTTGATCTTTGTTATTTCTTAAGTAATTTCCCAAATTGTTCATCTTCCAATAGTCTAGCTGGCCAATCCATTGGGAGTATGGATACCAGTCCTGATTCTTCTTATCAGATTGTCATTCCTTTGCCTGGTGACTTAGCAAACCCCTACTCTTTGGAGAATTGGCTAATGTGATTCTTTGTATGAGGCTAGGAATAGCCTTTACCCAACAGAACCCATAGTACCCTCCCCTTGTGTTCCCAGTGCATGGTGCATGTACTTTCAGCCAAGCATTTCACATGTTTTATTTTATGCATTTGTAAGACTGGAAGTATAGCTTATTTTCTTATGTCCAGCATATAAGCATGCCCAGCTTGAACACATCAATTAATGACAAACTCATGCACTTAGTCTGAATCTGTTTTTCTTGTTTTCCATTTTGAATTGCCTGAGAGTCTTCTAGAAGTGATCACTTCTGGATCACATGTTTGATGTTCACCTGGCGGAGGCTAGCAGATTTCTTTTATTACATAAGTTTGAGGAACATTAGATTCAGTTGTTACCTTTGTTTAATTTCATACCTTTTAAGTAGTAAGCATATACATGCTTAATATACTTGACTCTGACATAAGACCTATTAAAATTTGTTGACTAGTTCCTGGTCCTAAGGTGACTGATGGAAAGAAACATCATTATGAAGAGTTATATAAGGAATGAAATGAACAGGGAATAACACTTTTATAAGAGGACAATTGTTTTTCTGCTTACTCTGTGTGTCGTGGTCTATTTCTCCTTGGATATTAAATAAGAAGTACTGAATAAAAACATTTACTGAGCCATACACTTTTCTCAATGGCTCTAGGATATACAGATACATAAAATACACATAATCAATTATTTTCATTTCTCTTGTATATAGTTTCCTAAAAACGATTGTCATGACTGTGTCTTAGTTGGCTTTATTGAGTATGAATGCTTAATATTTATCTGGGAAAAAAAATGAACCCTCAGATCTCTCTCTCTCTCTCTCTCTCTCTCTCTCTCTCTCTCTCTCTCTCTCTCACACACACACACACACACACACACCACACACACACACACGCAGCATCTTCATTCAGACATGGCTAACACTCAATGGCATACAGTCACTCACATAAACAGCAATCTCATTCTGCTAAACTAAGAAACAACATTGTTTTGAAGCCCACAAGAGGGAAAGTTCTAGTGTCCATTTCGTGATCTGAGGGATTATAAGTAAACCTGGGAGAGGCTGATGAATTTGAAATAAAAGATATTTGTATCTAAGTTAAGGATTTCTTGACAGGTAAAGACTGGAACTATTATTCTAGTTCTTGGTATAGGTTTTAGAGAATGTTCATTTAATATATATGTGTATATGCCTACATAAATATAAGTGCATATGAATATGTATATATTCTCACTGAGCTTTGTGAAGGCAGATTCATGGATTCAGTGGGATAAATCTGATCTCTAAATATAAGACTTCCTATAAATTCTATTATAATCTTTAGGAACTAAATTCTCATACTTTAAATATAAATAAATACAAATAGCCTCTGTAATTTTAATACTACAGTAGAAACTTTTATGTCAGGTTTGCCTTCTATTCTTGCTGTGTATTCTTTGTGCTATCAATTGCCAGCCAAAACTTCTGCTCTGTTTGTATCTCTTCCAATACTGGTTTTAACTTCTCCTGATATTACTTTGCCTTTGGGTGCTATGTTTTTGAGTGTAGACTTTCTTGCTTATAGGACTTGTGTTTGGGCAACTTTTAATTGCGACTTAATGACCAAGGAATGATTCAAATCATATGGCACACCACAGAAGCCTTAAAACCCATGAGGATACAAATTAAACTTTAGGGTGGAAATTCCTAGGAGGAGGCAACATATTTTTCTCATAAAGGTATTTTCTAGTAAACTGACAGAATTAGAAGTTCAGATTTACCTGTATGATAGGGACCTTTTGCACGACATGGTAAGCCTCTGTGCCATGACATAGCTAAACTGAGCCTATTGTTCCTCATCTACCTGTGGGTTTGGGTGCAAATTTCTTACATCCCAAGACACAGTACCTCCTGTCTGCCTCTAGTCTTTACTTGTACGTACCTTAGGTTAAGCTTCAGTCTATGTCACTCAAATGAAGATGTTTTTCTGTCTACAAAAATCTGCCCTTGGAGCTCCCAGTTGACTTTGTTTCCCCTTACTTGAAATTGCAGACGGTGTTTAAATGCTATAATATTTATTTATGTTTCCTCTACTTGGTGGTGAACGAGAGGAGATTTATAATGTTTAGTATTTTAATTCTCCCACAAACTTTTTCAAAGTGAGGAAAACAAAATACTATGAAGTGGAGAGGAAGCAAGGTTACTTGCATAATATTTGATGCAAGAAACCACAGTCTGTTTTTATTGGCAATTAAGGGGTTCAGAAGACCTATAAGACTTATGAATATAGACTTGATATTGACCTCTACAGTACATGTAGTATTTCATATTCAACTAAAGTTATATATGTGTGCATGTACATATACACACATACATATTTGAGAGATGCATGGCTAATGTAGAGAACATGATTTCTTTAAGAGTGACTGAACTCCAGTGAAAGGAGACATCACTGGAGTAGAGAACTGGGATATCATCTTGCTCTCACTCCTGGGAAGACTGAGAGAGTGTTCCATTTTCTACAAACTCCGAAGAGTCTTGTTGATCATCATGACTCTAAAATAAGAATAATTACCAATGACATTTTGATGGTGTTCTTTTGTGAGTGGCAGTCTGCTTCCAGGAGTAATTTCTTTTGACACTTAAATTTTCTATTCCTGTTTTCATTTGGGTACTACATTATATAAAAGATAAAGCTCAGATTTCATTGGTTAAAGACAAGTTGCTCATGGTATCATTTCTATAGCATTCTAAGATTAGCATATGTGCTCCCTAATTGTCCATGTGTAGATATGCTTCCTTATAGCTGTGGTTCAGCTTTCTTATAGATTCTTGATGTCTGCATTCAGCTCACATGTGCAGAAATTCTTTGAAAGACCTGCTCAGGGACATGTCTGACCCATAACTAGAAACACCCAACTTCATGTCTTTCATGTTGGAGTGTAGGCAAATGGCTATTTGTTATAGAAAAGAGACTGGGGAAACAGAAAATAAAGAACAGCTATGCTGAATAGCTAGCTAGCCCTTCAATAATATGTCATAAGGCTGGAATAATCCACACTCTTGCATAAATCATGGTGACAATAGTATATAGCTTTATTGATTATAAAACCTTATTGTTTATAAAACCGTCTCATTTTAAAGGTCCCTTTTCTTTTGATTACAACCTTAAGAAGGCAGAAATTTCTAGCTCCAAGTGTTAGAAGATGCCAAGACTGAAGAATGGGTATATAGTTGACCTGGGGTTAGATACATGGCTCCCGGGACTTATCTTGTCTCCAGGCTTCTCAGGGATAAGAAGAGGTAGTAGTACTGTAGTCTCTCTGCATGGAGCCATGGGTCACAGGCACAATTATGCTTAGTGGGGTAAATGCCTGCCTACACATGCTGTGTGTGGGCTTGCTGGCTAGGGTCATAGGTGCTGGTGGGATACAGGAGCTAAAGGCGTTATGTAGCTCATTCACAACTCAAGTGGGTTTTAGAAGCTACATAATCTTTATTGAAAGTCCTTCCTGCCTCAACTATTTTTATTTCTTTAGAGAAAGAAACATGCTTTTTGTTGTTGTTGGATTTATTTATTTATTTATTTATTTATTTATTTATTTATTTTTTATAGCTGAAAGTTGCCTGTGTCTGTAGTGTGTGTGTATGTTTTCCTGGCAAACTATCTTGCCCTTTGTCTTACGGAAAGTCTCATCTGTATACAATCGGTGATATAATTACTGTCCTCTCTCGTTCTTGACTCAGGAGCACGGCGTTCCCTGATTTAAGACACACTTCAGACATAACTGGTCCTAACTTACTTCTTGATCACCCGTGTGCTGCTAAAACTCTATCCAAAAGGATATTCACATCTGCCTCTTCTCTCAAGGTCTCAACAACAACAATCTGTCCAAGTTTACTCTGGGGAACTAGGAGTTTATTGGGATTCTTTACAGAGCCCAGGTGAGGGTTTACGTCAAGGGTCTGGGTGTTCTTCCTCGAGAGGCTATACTTGAAAAGCCTTTACAGTGGGGACAAGGGTTTCCCTGCATGAATGGAGCTAGTCTTCCACTAACCTCATTGTAAGGTGGTAAGGGCAGCTGTATACTCAAACCCTACTTCACCCCTCTGTGGACGATGCTCATAAACCTCCAACAATCCCAGCTGGGCTCATCTTTTGCAAGGAGGACAGCTGAATTTTCCAAGGTGGAGGTGGCTTGCCTCAGAGGGAAGTCACTCCAGACACCATGTAATTCACTAAATCAAACCTTATAAGAAGTGCATTTCCTTTGCTTGTGGAGATAACCTTACTGACCTGGAGAGACATTAAAACACAAACTGCTGACTAAAGGGAGCAAGTCAAAACTACTTTGCTTTAATTAGGGATATTATAAAGAATTAGAACCAATAAAGCTTATGCATATAATTGTACACAAAAATGCTAATACTTGAAGCTGTATAAATGATATAAAAAAGCAAATATGAATGTAAATGTCCTTCAAGACTTTAAAAACAATTCATTCTGAATCTTATAAATTCTTAAAAATTCCCTAGACTCTAGCAATTTCAGTTATGTTTTCCTAGTAAAAAATATGTTCTGTATGTTTTCTTACAGAGTTTAAAGGGAAGAATTGCCATAGAAAATTCCAACTAATGTGTTAATATGTGATGTGGCTTGGAATCCAAGGCAGATCCAGTGCCACAGGCTCTAGAGGACCAATTGTATTGAAACACATGAAATTCTAGTGTTGCAGATGTTGGAACACAAAAGCATAAAGAAGAGATAATTATCATACCCACAGAGGGAAGTGTTAACAGGCAAAAACAATGACCAGAAGGCAAAAAACAAGGCTATTAAATGTGAAGTCAAAAACTAAAGCATATCTGATGTTCCCAGAGCAGACACAGAGGGAGCCTACCCCAGGGTTCATCCAGCTGCCTCTGTTATTTTGGTGTATTAATGTATATGTATGCAGAGTAGAAAGACTATATTCAATAGATTATTAGATCAGCTCTCTTTATTAGAGCCCAGGATTTTAGATGAAAGCATGATCCTTCTAGAATTTTCCATTTAAAAATTACCTAGTGGAATTCAAAAACCTTACAGATTGTTCATGCCTAAGCAACCTCTTGATGGAATTCCCAGTGATACTGACTGTGTAAGATTTGACACTGTTGTACTCAGCTGAATCAAGCCAGTTGTACTTATGACTTTATGCAAATTAGATGTCTGAATATTCTTGAAAAACTACTGGCTACTGGTAGACCTCTGTTGTGTACATTAGTGAAATCTCAGGCACACATACATTAGTCCCCTCATGGGTGCCATTTTTGTGGCAGGGAAAGCTTCCTTACCCCTAATTCTCAAAGTATCTTTGTCACTATCCCTGTTCTTGTCAGCTGTAGGATGGCAAGATGGCTTCTTTTGTAGAACTCAGACTATACATAGCCTTTTCTCTAATAGCTCTGACTCTTTGAGATTCTACTCTTTCAAGCCAAAGCATTTATCATATTCTGCTTTATTTAATCAGACTCTCCGTTTTGTCCAAGCTACTGTGAACTTAAATCGCATAATGCAACAAATGAAAAGAAACATTTTTAGAGAAATCGGACATACAATTTCACATCAGTTATTATTACAAAGCACTTTTTACTTCACAGTCCTGCAAGTCCATCTTCAGAACTCTGACTTTCTAACTACCTTCCATGTAAATCTGTGTTAGTGTAAGTCTTCCTGATAATGAACATTTATTGGATATGCTACAAGGTTTTTGGTTACATAAGGGGGAGCCACTCTTAGTATTTCCAGGCAGAAGTTAACTTTGAGAAATGAGGTGCTTATGGAACACTGGCAAGTCTAGAAGACTGTGATCAGGAAAAGCCCATTAACTCTCAGAAGATGAGAAGCTAAAGAAACTGCAGCTGATCTTGTTTACCTTGGCATGATATTGGTTATTTTCAGAAGGCCTGAAGTCTGTGTGAATATTAGGCACCCACCTATGAGCTTTTGTTGGAAAAAAATGGGAGTTTTTCTGTCTTCTCTACTTTCCTAATCTCTTGTCAATGCTTCCCATTGCAGAAAAACAAGCCTGGATCTTGCCAATGAGAATTTTGGGATTCAGCTTCAAAGTAACTTAAAGGAAAGTATTGTAGAGGGGTGGGGGTAATGTTGAACTGACAAAGTTACTTCAGAATGGAGAAATTCTATCACATCCATCTGAACACCACCCCTCCCCCTTTGTGTTTCATATTAATGTCCTTTATTTGTAACACTCTTTGTAAACAGAGACTGGCCAATAAGAGAACAGTGAGAAGCCAGCATTCATTTCCACAAAGTTCTACTGTATATTTCCAATGCTAACATTATTCTGTTGTTGGTATTTAGTGTCATCAATTTCAACCCTTTGGAGATTTATTGCTTTGAAAAATAGTAGCACCAGTGTGTACAGAAAGGAAGATATCATCAAATCTTCAATAAGTTTTTTCTTTCTTAGAAGGGCTGATTTGCTATCAGTTACAAAAAGATAAACAACAGGCTTTGGCTCACATTTACTGCTTGAGTGACTTTAAATATGTCCTTTAATCTCTCTGGACTTTAACTTTCTTATCTACAAAATGAGATGAGTAGCATCCACCGATCTCAAATATTCCATGTGATCAGATGAGATGACGATTGTCAGGGTCGGCCATTAGTTGTCCCTTCCCTTTGTATTTGTTCTCTGATGTTCTCTCTATGGTTTGAAAGGAGTTGAAAAGTATGAGGTTTGATGCTTCCTTTGATTATGTTTGTTCAGAACAGTATGTAGGCTTCCTTATATTTTCTAACTTCTGGCACCAATTCCCTAAAATCTTGCATGAATCTAGGCATTCTCAAATGACAAATAGTGACTGTTCCTTTATAATCTTAATTGCATTTCTTCTCAAGTACATATCCGTTAATGAAGACTTTGTTTTGTATCCTTTCTAATTAAAGGCTCAGCAAGCATGTACCCAAATACAGTTACATACTGGAATATGCATACAATTTTTAAGATATTATTTCTCCCACACCAGTATGGTTAGGGTGACCAAATGTGAAGGCAGGCAGGTGACAGGAATTGCCTTTATGGAAAGGCCCTGTCTCTTTCATTGAAATATTGATAGAATTTGAAAACCAGATTGTTATTCTGGTGTCAGCCTTTATAATCTGGGTTCTTTTGAGAGTGAAGCCAAGAAGTTAAGGAAGCAGAGTCTCTCTGTATAAAACAATGGTGTAGAAAAGAAATACATATCAGATGCTGAAATAGCTTAGGGAAAGTAAGAAAAACAAACACACATGGAAAGTGGTAGGAAGAGTTAAAGAACTTTGGTATCACATTTAAACATGAGCTTGTTGCTGAACCATCAGTGCTATATGGGAAACATTGGTAAAGTGATTTGTAGCTGATTTCATTGGCTTGCTTAGCAGAGCAAAGGAAGGGTGCTTACCTATCATTCAGGATGGCTAAAGATAAAAGGCCTCCATTCAGTTCTGCTTCTTTGAGTCTCTGAGATTAATAAGCCATGTACCCTGGAGGAGACAAGGTGATAACTCTCCCAAAGCTTTCTTATTTTTCAATCTCCAGCTTTTCCTTAAACCATCAGCTTCTTAGCTGGGTTTTAATAGAATCCATAGGGTTTTTTTTGTTTGTTTCAGGTCAATTCAAATAGATTTTCACTGACTCAATAAGATTCTGATGAGCCTGGGAGGTTATTTCAACAGACACTTCACAGTGCCCCTTCCTTCATTAACAGGGCTGTAGTTTATCCTGCTAGTGACAGTAAGCTAATTTATGGTGCTCTATCAAAAATAAGAATTAATATAGATTATAATTATATTCTAAATACTTATCCATATACCTACCCAGGTAAGTATAGCTCTCTTCCCTTGTCTGAGAAGCTTGTTTTAAGCACATGGAGTTACTACAGAGACAGAAATCTGCACCATAGCTAAAATATCCAGTGTACATTTTGCAATTAACCAGCATCTCTCAATTCTTTAAAATTTCCTAACGCATTTTGATGTTTCTTTACTGGAGCTACTGCCATTTTTTAAAGCTTTTTTTTCTTCAATATTTGACATGTCATTTCATTTAGATCATCCATCAAGATTCTATATTCTTGTAAAGTGGTGATCTTCTTCATTAATCTTGTACCAGTTACAATGTAAGCAACTCGAGGGCAGAGTGCCTTGCTTCCCATCATTTTTGAAAAGTCCATGTTCCATTACCTTGCCAGTAGCATACTTAACTTAGATTGAATGGAGACCACAATCATTATGACTAACGGATTAGAGTCTCAAGACTGAGTGGGCTCATTTGCATATACTGATGATGTCTATCAATCCTCCATGAGAAGGTTCCTTTTCTGAGCTGGCAGCATTAACTGAATTAAAAGACCAAAGGAGGAAGAACAAACATTTCAATCATGATGAAAATAATCCCTCACTTTGTACCATGATTTATGGCTTCACAAATTCTTTGATACAGTCCCGGAAGATAGGCGGGCATTTGCAGAGCTACTTAGTTTCCCACTCATAGAAACGGAGAATTAATTGTTCTTAGCTTAGATTTCAGGGTCCTGGTTTACAGACACTCTTAACAAGGAAAACATTGCCATACTCCACAGACGTACATCAGCTGACCCTTGCTAAAGGGGGCAGGGGATCCAACATTTGTAGTACTTGGAAAATTATTGTGAGCACTCTTAGTGTCTGATTCAGCATACTCCCCAAACTTGTAAAAAGAATTTTCTGCCCAGAATATAGGGAACAGGTTAGGTAGCTGGCAGGGTAAAGGAGGGAAAAAGGTACTCTGAAGAGTTTGGTTCTAAGAACACATGAACTAATTATTTGATTGTGGACCCAGTAGTGATGGGGCCAAATGCATTTCTTTTAAAACAAAAGTCTAAACCAAGATTTTCCCAGGTGAAAACGACACAATAAATGTGGAAAGCAAGGGTCGACCAGATGGATCAGTGGAAAAGATGCTTGTCACATAAGCCTTGAAACCCGAATCAGACTCCTGGAGCCCATATGATGGAAGGAGAGAATCAACTCAGATCTCCACACATGTCTCGCCATTATGGACATACACAATATTAAAAGAAAAAAAAAAGTGGTCTCTGCACAATCCCAGAACAGCCATGTCAGGTCATGTGATATTTCATTAGACAATGTGACTAGGAAGGTGATCACAGAACAATGTCGTAGGATCTTAGAGAGCTGTAGTTAGAGAAATGAAATATATTACTGCACTGGACACAGCAGACAAGCAACACAGTCTGGCAAGAAAGAAGGTCACTGGGAGGTTATGAAAAGGCCCTAATAGACGGTAGTTTCTTAGGTTGTTGGACAATATGAGGGCTTTTGGGCAATCAGTTATCTTTCCTATAAATTGTTTATCATTTGGCAGTTAGAGAGTGATTCCTTTGATCACTTTGATCCTTTAGAACTGGTGGTGGGTAAACCTTTACTGTCTTCAGTGGATGATAAAAGAGATAGAAACAACATGAAAGGATTATTACCCAGAGACACCCAAAGAGCAGGAGAGCCAACTAAGAAGAAACTTGGTATGGTGCTTGTGGTAGATCTGGTCAGGACAGGGAAAAAGGATCCAGCAACCACAGCACTTTACTAAGGACCCATTTTGAAGCAAACCACTCTTGTTACTCTAGTATTCTCTGTCTTGAAGAGGAAGGAGATCCTGTACTTTGTGACAAGACATATAGATTCAGAGGGTGATGTGCAATGTACCATAAGCTAGATACTGTACCATCTCACTTATACATAAAACAGTGGAAAGGTAAATGCTTAGGAACAGTCAAATTATATATATACAGTTCTTAAATTGTCTTACCATAGTTTCACAAAGGCATATATACAGTTAAGTACATGTAAGAGATTATGTTGGGTGGTAGATACGTCTTTAACTTGATTGTGGAAGCCACTTTATAGCTTACATGTATATAAGAACATCACATTTTACACTTGGAATATTTTGAATTTCTATTTGCCACTATAGATGAATAATATGGTTCTTTGCATCGGGGAGACAGTGTTTAGATCAGCTACCTTTTCTAACTAGTTCTCGGAGTGGAAAAGCATCCAATCCAAGAGGAGGCAGAGCTGGAAATGCAGGGCTTAGTGACTGTGACTAATTAGGGAACTTAATTAAGCTGTCAAGGAGAATAAAGACAATCTCTCAGTCAGTTCCCACTCTCTTGTACCCAGGAAAATGAACAAACCTGTCGCCTCTTGGGTCATCACATGCTCCTTGCTCCTAGTTGATACTGATGTAACCTCAAGTGCACCTTTCTAAGATGATGAAGGCTCTACATTGGGTGACAAGCTTTGCCTCTTACTTCTTTCTTCTCCGCCTTTTCATATCACACCCATCTGTCAGATGCAATGTTTGGATTTTGTACTTCGATCATGATAACACAGTACTACAGCCTAACAGTTACAGTCATTATTGTTGTTGTTGTCGTCGTTAATGCTCATTCCTGTTTTACCACAGCAGAGATGTCAGCACTGACATTTACTGGGATAGTCACACTGTAATCTGGAGTGCAGCAAACACTTGCAATTGGAATAAAAACAACAGATGTCACTTATTATGTCTTACGATGACCTCACAGACAATCTCACAGTCAACCCTACCACTGCCTGGTGATGTAAGCCTAGAGTCAAGACAGGAAAACTGAAGATAGGAACAACTTGAGCAAGTTCAGGATGCCATGCAGCTGAAATGGAGTGGATATGGATTTTGCGCTCACTTTCTTTTTATCTCATTTTGCCAAGGGTGGTAATTACTAGTTAGCTAGGATTTAGCTAACTGGTAGGTTAGTTGTCCTGGGATTGGTGTTGTAGTTTTGTGCATCTGTGCATGTTTAGCTGTGATAGTATCTCTGCTTTGGGGAAAACAAAGTTTCATAAACATAAAGCCAAGACAACTTTGCAACGTGTTAACTATTAAGTAATCGCACAGTGGGAATATGTGGTGTACCTACTTGGTCTCTGTAGTTTCAAGACAAATTTGGCAAGTGAGAGCAAGGAAGAGCTCTTTGAAACATCATCAGAACTGCTCTAGGTCAAATTGTCAAAGCATCCTTTAGTGTGAAATGAATCAACACACTGCTCTGTGTAATCTGGCCTGGTGACAGGCAATTTGTACTGAAGAAATTTGGATCTTTTGAATTCTTAGACCTCATAAATACTGTTTGTACCTAAGTACAAATAGTCTGTTTTCTAATTTTATGAACTTTGCAAAGGTGAAACATACTGTACATCATTTACTTATTGGCTAGTGTGGTTAAGTAGGTCTCTTGCCTGAAAATTATTGTATACTGTGCTCTGGATGGAAGAGTCTTGATTCTGTGTTTATTTCTGCTGTCCTTGCTTGCTTCGTAAAGCCTTTATTGCTGCTGTAGGCAATGTGATTGTTTCATGGAGTTTGTGAATCTCTTTGGATGCCATTTAACTGTTAGTTACAAAGATGCTTAGGAGATAGTGTTCATAGATACACATCGGGTAAATATTGGTTATAGGGGCACTAAAACTTATACAATAATCTTCACTCAAAACTGGAATAAAAAATTATAATCATAAAATTAGGAACAAAGATGGGTGGTAGACACATCCCAGTAATGTAGAAGTAACTGCAGATTGTAGAAATTTGGCCTCCTACACAGATTAAAGAAATACCAAACATATTCCTCCTAACTAGTGGGTCTTGAAGGGCACTGTTTTTCTTCTGTTGGAAGATCTATTTTAACTATATTTTGTGACCATCATTAAATTTAGCTACTCAACTCTCCTGTGATATACAACTCCACTCCTTGGAGACAGCACATGTTCTGTGCTATAGAAAGGGTTTTTATTCCATAGAGAACATAGAAGTAGACTGTTGTTTCCTTTCAATACTTTACAGACATCCTTCTATCTTCTCAACAATATAATGTGTGTTGTGTGTGTGTGTGTGTGTGTGTGTGTGTGTGTTGTAGTAGTAGTAGTCAGAACACAAAAGGCAAGAGTGGTAGTATACTAATGAGAAAACACACATAAACACACTTTGAAAATACAGATTTTCAAAAACCAGAATTCCCTGGCTACCTGTAATTGCCAACACTCATGATGAGTCACGTGATGTCAGTTTACCATGAGGGACATGGAAGTTGTCTAGGCTATTTAATCTATCCCTGATAGCTTTAAGGATTTTTAGAACCAGTCTGTTCTGTCTTTCTTCTTCTATTCTCTGTCACTTTGTGATCTCAAATTCCCATGCCTCGTTTCCTAAAAAAATGACCCACGGATTCTTACAAAGAACAAAGTCCATGGTGAAACCCTACCTGCCTTTTCTGAAGCATTGTTTACCTTGAAAATATGGAGTCAATTTTATTTTATGTTCATTTTTTACTGCCTGAGAAATTTCCTGGGACAAGCTAGTCTGCTTTCAGCATAGTCTGTTTCCCAGTCTGCCTTTGTTATCGTAGTCAAAACAGTGTCTTGCTTTTTATTTTCTTAATGGTCCACTTATAGCAGAAACTATGAATGGTTCTATCATGTATCTCTGTCCTTTCAAACTTTTCATGTCTGTAGTTCAACTACTCCCCTTTAAATCTCCTCTTAGGAGCTTCCTACTTTATTAGATTTATTCATTCCAATAAATAGTATCTGTGGGAAACCATGGCTGGTTCTAATACCTGTCCTAATGATGACTCGTATGAAAGATAAAAACTACCACTGGATTTTATGCAGAAGTTTGATGGCTCAAGAAGTTACTGAAGTGCTATACACAGGTATAAAATAGTGAATCCAAGAGCCAGACCTAGTACTTTCTGGCTGTAAGGGATGCCCTGCCTTTATTTTCACTGCCTCTATTTGATGAGATTGAAAACAGCCGTGTTGTTCTGAAATCATTTCTCTCGTCAGGTCTTTGGAGATGAGTTTCAAGCTAAGGGAGTCTGCACAGACAATTCAATGTAGTAGTAACGGACACATGCCACATTCCCCATACTTCCTATAATGCGCAAAAACACAGTCTTCTGGGAAAACTGTTTTCCCAAGCAGTTGGGAACCTTCGAGCTATTCAAATATCGTTATGATGAATAATTCAGGTTCCTTGTTGGAAATACAAGAGCTGTCCTCAAAGTTATTGAGAGTCTCAAGTAGTACTTCGCTCGAATGTGAAAAGGCTAAGTGGTTCCAGATAGCATTCCTTACCCATGTGCATACTGTGACATTGTTGCTCTATCTTCAAGCCTTTGAGCATGCATTGTGTTACCATAATAAGAAGGAATGAATCATAGAAGCATTGCCCTTGTCTGTTAGGGAAATTCTAAGGTATTAGTAAAAAAAAAAAAATCAATGTAAAAAGTCACAGTTGTGGGGCTGGAGAGATGGCTCAGCGGTTAAGAACACTGACTGCTCTGCCAGAAGTCCTGAGTTCAATTCCCAGCAACCACATCTTGATGACTCACAACCATCTGTAATGGGATCCGATGCCCTCTTCTAGTGTGTGTCTGAAGACAGCTGCAGTGTACTCATATAAATAAAAAATAAATAAATAAATAAATAAAAGAGAAAAGTCACAGTTGTTAAACTTGTTAATATATCGGTCGGGGCAGTTATACTATGTTGGTGTAGAAGGTTAGTCATTGAAGAACAGCGCACATTGGCTTGGTGGATCTGTAGTGTAAAATGGATGTCCCCATCTGTCACTAAGTTTCACATAACAAAGCTTACAGCTAGAAGAACTTCTGTTTTTCTTAAGTTTCAACACATTTTTAAATACATTTTTGAGACAGGCTCTCTATTCTAGACTGGACTTGTACTGTTTGTCTAGCCTGGGAATACTCTGATCTTCCTGCCTCCACATAGAAGGCTGGAATTATAGGTCTCTCCTCTATGCTCCATTTATACCCTGCTGAGGATCAAATCTGGGTCTATGTGAGTGCTAGACACACAGTATAAACTGAGGTGAATCTCCAGTCCATGTAAAAACTTTTATCCTATATATTCCTTTCTGGTGTCTTAGAATAGATTTTATATCTTAATTCATATGAATTTGCATTATGACATGTCTACTTATTCATTTATGCAACTTTGTGATAACCACCCGGTACATATGAATTGATATTGTCCTATTTGCTGAACCACCAATACTTCATTACATGGAATGTGTTGAGTTACACAGGGGTCATGAGTATTCATCTGTTTACTCTTGAATGCTGAAGATATTAAGCATCCGGAATCTAGAGAGGAACAAACTTAAGGGAACCTGGCTAGTGACTAAGGTGTCTTCATGGTTTGATGTGTCTAAGGAAGGATTAAGTTCTCACTGATCATCTCAGAGACAGTCAGGGTTACATAACCCTTCCTAGCACAAAACGCCTGTCCTTTTAAACAAGTGGCCTCCAGATTTTGTTTTGGCTTCAATGGCTCAATATCACTGGGAGAATGAGTCAGCTTCCTCCTGTGGTTCTTTCCACAGTTTGTTCACAACCCCTCTCCATATGCACATCCCTCTGCTTGTTTTCCATTTGTTTTGCTCCTAGATTAGTATTTGGTTCTTTGGAGATATCTATTGGCAGCATCACTAGGGAATTACAACATAGAAGGGAACCCTCAAAGACAGAAGTGTCCTTCCAATGAAAGCAAATGAACAAGCCAACCACTGGACTGAGCACTGGGTCCCCAATGAAGGAGTTGGAGAAAAAAACTGAAGGAGCTGAAGGGGTTTGCAACCCCATAGGAAGAACAGCAATATTAACCAACCAGACCCCCCCAGAGCTCCCAGGGACTAAACCACCAACCAAAGAGTACACATGGAGGGACTCATGGCTCCAGCCGGATATGTAGCAGAGGATGACCTTATTGGGCATCAATGGGAGGAGAGGCTCTTGGTCCTGTGAAGGCTTGATGCCCCAGTGTAGGGAATGCCAGAGTGGGGACCTTGGCGTGGGTGGGCAGGTGGGGGAACACCCTCATAGGAACAGGGGGAGGTGGGATGAGATAGAGGGGTTCAGGGGTGGGGACTGGGAAAGGGGATAACATTTGAAATGTAAAGAAAGTATATAATAATTTAAAAAAGAAATCAAATAAACTATAGTGCTTGTAAAATGGGTAAGAGAGAATATTCTTGAGTAATATCTTGGGTTCAAGCTCCTTCCCAGTGACATGAATCTATGCACTGGATATCAGCCAGTCTGCTAACTCTACCCTCACATTCTCAGCCTCTGCCTTTGAACACACTCTAATGATGTTCTTCAAGCTTGCTAGACGGTAATTACTGGAGACACTTCTTTAAAAATTTCAGATTCCTTGTAGCTCATCCAAGATAATTAGAATTTGATTTTTTTTTTCTAGAGATTATATTGTGCATTTGTCCAGGGTTTTCACTGTTGCCCTACCTAACGCTGCCCCATGGCATCTGTGTGCACTCTCATTTGCTACTCGTGTTACTGCTTGCACTGTGTGAAGTTGGGCAACTTTTAATATTTCAAACGCTTGATTCCCCTAAAACAGGGCATCAAGGTCAAGCAAATGCATCATTCCCCTGGATCCCTCATGCAGGATGGCATAGCTCTAGCATCTTGTGTTTGTCCTATAATAAGGTTCTAGCCCTACTCTTGGGTATGAGTGTGGTGTATGTGCATGTGCGTTCTATTTGCAATATATATATATTGCATACATACAAATATATATATATATATATATATTAAATATATATATACATATATATACACTATGTGTTCTATTTGTATGTATGGAGGTCAGAGGTTGACACTTCTATTGTTTATTTGTTTGTTTTGGAGCTGGCTTTTCAGGCTACTTTATAATCGGCAAACCCCAGAGATCCCTGTGCCTTTGACTTCTCATTTCTGGGGTGACAGGAGCGTGTTACTGTGCCTAGCTTTTACATGGATGTTGAGCATCTGAAATCGGTCCTCATGTTTGCATAGCAGCATGTCAGCCACGGAGCCATCTCCCCAGACTTTTTCTTTAATGATAATTTTCTTCACAACTTAATCCCATAGTCATTTAAGCAAACAACATTTAAACATAGGGCACTTGAAGTGAATGGCCTGCTGCTTTTAAGTGTGCCAAGGAATAGTATTATTGCTTTGATCGTATTATATTAAAATCCGGGAAACTTCCACCTAAGACCATTATAAATATTTTGTAAACTGGTAAGAACAAAGTGGGAGAAAGGATTTGCAAATTATGGATTTACTTTTGGCAATAGTATTGGGGTAGTGGGGAATTAAGGAACTGGGGAAAGAGGCTGCTTTCTAAGCACCTGCCTTTCAGCCCATGCTGGACACATTCTCTAGTTGCTTGGCAATGGCTTGAGGAGCTACAGGTGAACCATGAACAGGAAGTTGCAGTTCAGGATCTCTTCCTCACGTGCCAGGAGTGGCAGAACAGTTACAGACAACAATAAAATGTACTTAGCTATTTCCTCCATTTCCAGCCTGTGTTGGTATGATTGAGAATGGCCCACTATAGGCTCATATGTTTGAATACTTGGTTTTCGGTTGGTGAAACTGTTTTGGATGGGCTAGGGGGTGTGGCCTTGTTGGAGTAGATGTGTCACTGGGGGCAGACTTGTGCCTTTCCCAATGTCTTTCTCTCAGCCTCCTACTTAGGGATCAAATGTGAGCTCACAGGTACTGCTCCGTACCGTATCTACTTGTACACTGGCATGCTCCCTGTCATTATGGTCATGGTCTTTAGCAAGTCCAAAATAAACTCTTTTTATATAGGCTGCCTTGATCCTGTGTTTTATCATAGTATTAAAAAAGTAAGTAAAACACAGCACCTGTATACAGATAGAGCATGGTTCTCACACTCAGAAGACTTGCATCACCCTGGGAAGAACACAATTTTCCTGCTCTAACGTTTTATGCCATTCTGACTTATCTAGATCCTCAGCAAGAGCTACACAATAGGCCCAAAGCAGCTGGGGATAGATGATTTCAGTTCACTGATAAAGTTTATAAAACTTTTAATCTGGCCAGCAGCAGCATCCTGTGAAATCTTGAAGTCCATGTGTTGAATTTAAGTATGAGTCTTATTTCGTAACAATTTGAACAGGGATTGGTGAATAATGTTTAATAGTGTACACTGTTCAAAAAGTCAAATTGCTAATGTCTAGGAAAACTTGATCTTAAAGTAGAAGACCAAGAGAAGAAACAATTAACTTTAATTTTATATAACTTTGAGATTATTTGTGCAAGAGTAGCTTTCAGTGACAGGTGATAGCAAATCTGTGTTGGGGAGACTTACTAGCCTCCTTCAGCTAGGTTACACCTCTTAAAGTTTCCGCCACCTTAGGTAGTAATACCACGATCTGAGAAACCAATAAATACTCAGTAGATGAGCCTGTAGAGAATAGTTCATACTCACGCCATAACAACATCATCTGATGCAGACTGTAGTTCCTACCGATGTGTTCACTCAATGTGTCGTTTACTTACTGCTGCAGTACCTCTGCATCTTCCTTTTTTCCTGGTCCCTTAGTGGAGGAAGCCCTTAGCATAACTTGAACCCGTGGAGTGAACTCCCTAGTGGAAGGACTGATGGGGTTTATGGCAATGGTCTTTGCCAGTGCTCGGGTGCCCTTTGCTACGATATTTACACTGCAAGGATCTGGAGGAGAATATGTAGACTTGAGTCATCTCTGCCACGGAACCTTGTGGTTCCCGGGCCAGTGAGTCTAGGGAACACCACACTAGGTGCTGGCTGCTTCACAGTTTTTAGACAGAGAACTCTGAGTGAATATGTAAAGTTAGGCTGTGTGGAAGTGGGAATGTAAGGTTGGCAAACAAAATCTCAAGAATTGTAAACGTTGGTTATGTCACTGAAGCATCTCTGGGGTGTGTGTTGAGGAACTTAGATTTCATATGAGCTTCGTGGATAAGAGACATGATGTACGAAGGAGTATTTGTTAACTATGTGAGCTTTTTAAAATCTAAAAGTTTGTCTCATTATGTCCCTTTCCAAGTAAAATTACTGCCTGTGTCCCATGGGGGAGGAGACTTCAGAGGAGATTGAAGCAGGCCCATACTTTTATCCAAGTCACTGTCAACAGCTGTACACTAAAAGCAGCCCTGTCGACCCCCCTGTACCTTTCATACCTCATCCCTCCCATTCCTCCCATACCTCATCCCTGCCACTAAGTGTTACCATGGAAACCAGGTTGCATACCCAAGGGATGAAGCTATACCTTCAGCCAAGTGTTCCTAGGCTACAGTTTACAGCTCGACTTATCCATATTATAGAGAAAATAAATAATCTGGCATAAATTTAGAAGAAGAAAAAAAGTTGTTTCTCTTTTTATGTAGACCCTACTCCTAGAACTTCATTTCATTTTTTAAGAAATTGGAAAGGAATTTTGTGGCATTCCTTGGTCTTTGAGCCTTTAAAATACCTAAGAGAGAGCATATGTATTGAAATATCTTTTTGTGGTCACTGTCTCCTCTTGCCCTTAAGCTGTCACAGAGAAGGCATGTAGTGAACACCTGCAAGTATCTAAGGATAGATGTAACGACCTACATATTGTTTCCGTAGACTGGGACAAAGTTTATAGACCATCTAATGCAACCTCTGCATTTTACTGAGACTCAAATAAGAAATAAGAAATAAGCCACCCAGCAGTGAGTTCTCACATCTCTGAGGACAGTATCCTCACTGAGATTCTGGCTTCCTGGCATTGCAGAAATTATTGTCTTTTTTTTTTTTTTTAATTCAGTTTCTATAAATATTTTACCTCCCCGTGTTGTAAGGTTCTTGAAAACAGAGTTTGTCTTGTATCTCTTAGTAACTGTTCCAAATGTTCAATAAATAAATGTTTTTAGTTGTGAGGCTGATTTATGGGAGCGACTTGCCCACCTCCACAAATAAAGCCATTTGTGCTGTCCCTCTGGTGAGTAAAGAACAGCTATGAGCACCGAAGTATCCATGCTAAGCTCTGCATGTAAATCCTAAACTGCTCAAATATCAGAATAGATGAGACCACTGAATAAAGGCTCAACATCCGGTATAACCTACCTTAGTTTCAATAAGCTGAAAAATCTAAACGGATACTTTGAAGCAGTGGGTTGCTTGTGCTTTCAGCTTGAGAGGCAGTCAATAAATTCTTTCTGCTGTGACTCACAAGAGTCGTTTGAATTCTGTTCAGGACAAGAGTCTAAGGAATCACATCAGGATCAGCCTACCAAAGAGCCCGAAGAAGAAATGGCAGAACAACATGTCCCCATTCAAGCTATGGAGGGAAGGTGGTCTTATGCTTCCCTGCAGGGAGTGACAGACAAAATATAATTGTCTGTGCCTAAGTTTGCTGTTTAAGCTCCCTGCCTGTTCTGCAGTAGCAACTTCTGGCCTGCTGTTTTCCCTTCTCTCATAAGCTTCAGTCATTTAGAGAAATCCAATACTCACATCTCAAATTGCATTGGCATAGCTAAAGATGTATATTTTTAATTGCTACAAATGTAGTTGCAGGAATGAAGTCAACCTAATATTTTTAAAAATCAGGGGGGTGGGGAGGGGTGGCACGGAGGCGGCTTGGGATCTGTAAAAGCTCTTGACATCTGACAAATCTCTCACTGTGCTTGCTCAATATGCAAATTAAGGGCGATGCTTCTCACTTATCTGCATTGCAGATGCTTCCAGGCATGCTCAGCATGCATTGTGTATGCAGTACATGCAACAGAGCACCACAGCCTAGCCAAGGAAACCCAGGGACAGAAACCAGGGAGGAAACCTATATTGATCTCATACTCTTAAAAGTTATGTGCAACCTGCGTTTTGCCTCCAGTTGCACTGTTGATAGCAGAGTCTTGCTGATGAATGGATATTGCAGCAAGTGATGAATTTGTGGGTAAGTTATGAGTGATGCATCGCTTAACTCTGTGCACATTAAAGAATCTTTAAAATATAAAAATAGCATCCACTAAGAATAACACTTAGTTTATCATGCAGCAACACAAAAGCTGTAAGGTATACAATGTTTGTGTGAGCATGCGTGTATCTACACTTCATACTTGATGTTTTTAATGAAGTACTAATGAACACAGGAACTTGCACGTGCTTAGCAAAGCCATCACTGTACTGGGCCCCCACTCCAGTGCTCCATGTGTGTAGTACTATGAACTGTTTGCATCCTGTGCCCCTAAGATTTGCTCTACATACTGACATCGAATCCAAAGTTTTCTATGTGGCATCATTTGATTTGCTCAGGCACCATTACTACCTGGAAACTCTATCACTGAGAATTCCTGTGTTTTCTTTTTAAATATTAATTTTCAATTATGTGTATATGTATATGTATGTGTATGCACATGCTTGAGAACAGACACACAGAGAATCTAGAAGAGGACATTGGATCCCCTGGTCCTAGAGTTACATTTAGTTATGATCTTCCTGCAATGGATGCTGGGAGCTGAATCCAGGCCCTCTGCAAGAGTCGTGTGTGCTCTTAAACACTGCGTCCCCTCTTCATGTCCCAGTCATCGGATTGATTGTTGTGTAGGTTTTATCATTTACTTTCTCTTATAAGTTAATGTCAAAGCAGCCCAGAGAAACAGACTCTTCAATCTGGCCTACCTCCTTGTGGGATTAATTATTACTAAACCAAGTGAATTTCGGAGTAGGAAAGAAAGACATGCTTACGTATATGTTCTGATTGTGGAAAATTATGGTAATAATTTGTGAGGCTCATAGATTCAATTTGTGTTGTGTAGCATGCACATAACTGTTTGTTGGGTAATATCATTTTATATTTAATATGTTTTCTCTGTCACTGGAGTTGGGATCTCATCGTTAGATGAGTTTTCTGAGACTCCTATTACCTCCTTAGGTTCAGTACACAATCCCTGAGCATACGTGACCTCTGCTTCTTTTGTCCATCTCTGCTTCGTGTTCTGTTAGTAACATTTTCCTTTTCCAACATCACTCTGTCTAATAGTACTATTCTAATATCACTGCCTGGGCTAGTTACTATCTCAATCAGGAGACCACAAACGATGAACGCCATTTTACACTTTTAAATTAAGAGTGGTATAAAATGTCTCATTATGAATGTATGTTTAAAACGGATGTTTCACCTTTATTAAAAGAAAGTAAGAATGCATACCCTAGTACACAACTAAGCATTAGCAGTCTGAGAAACCAGAAAGCAGAAAAATGCTTGAGAACAGCACATGGACTCTTTGTTACTGTTGAGCTTATAGGGTGTTACCCTTCTTGGTATTGTCAGTTACTGCCGTTTGACCTTTCTCCTGTCTGTCACAGCTGGAACATTTTGGCATCATATGACTTGCCTTTTAGACTTGGTCCTGTAGGCTCCCTTTGAGACCTTCATATCGCCTTGTGAGCTACCGTGCAGTCCTTATTATATGCACTAGTATAGTTTTCAAGGGAATGAATGCTGATCTGGGAATGTGATGATCATTCTTATTTAGGGTGTTCTCTCTCATGGTTAGTAAATTGTTTATTGGGGAGCTGTCAAGAGACTTTCTGCAACAGACTTTAGCTTTTCCCATAACACTACTGATTGCTAGAGCCATGCAAACCCACACAGACTGGCTTTTAGATGGATCATTTGGTTGCTAATGTATATGAATGTTATTCCTGGAGTGCTGTCTGCATGGATGATACTATTACTTTGTTGTTTGTTCCACCAGGAAAACAGCCCATGCTCCTCTAGAAACTTTGCCGATAGATATGGCTGGAAAAGAGAAGACCACAAGGAGAAGTTACTTACCTTTAAACCAGTTACTTTATTTTAGTTTTTGTCCCAAATTGAGTTAGCCTGACTCATTCAAGAGACTTGTTAGATAGGGAAGTAGGTGTCTAATATGCCAAATTGCTCTTATTCTTATTCCATGAGAGACTGGATACCCTACTTTTCCTGCCAGCCTGGTATTTCCAGTCAGTATCACTTCCCCTCAGTAACAGCCCATCTGATAGTCCAAGATTCTCTCGTTGTAATTAGGATGATTAGGAGCATTTTTCTAAAGTATGGCATTGAAGTCAATATGAGAAGATTGGTTTGAACTTTTGTTTTTCGCGATTCTGGGGGATCTAATTAACATACGTTGGCAAGCTCCTTACTATGGGACCACAGCCCTAACCCTCTAAACATTTATTTGGAGGAGAATGCATTATAATGGAGAGAAGAATTAGGGAGAAAGTCACCTCCGAATGCGATGGAATAAAACATGAATCAAGCAGACTAGCTTTTAGCCTAATGAGCTTAGAGTCAGAGAGCTCACGGGTGGGGGTTTATCCCATGACCATTTGCGAGATGTTGGCAGAAACTTGGCAAAGGCTTTGTCCCTTCTGCTGTCTTGGATGAAATGAAAATGGTGAGACACAAGAACCAAATTTCACATCAAGTGGCCAGAAGAGAAGTGTATCTCCTGCATCTTTCTGGAGTCAAGAAAGCTCAAGGATAGCACGGTTACAACTCTGTTTTCATTCAGACACAGGAATGCCTTTCAAGATTTCACTTCTACCAACTCTCTTACCATGTGTTTACTTTTGATTCCCACTGATTCATATTTGTTCTCTTTACAGCTGATGTCTTAACCCCAAACTAAGAAACATCATCAACATCTTCTAAGGATACAGGGGATCCCTGCGGGGGGAGGAACAGATATTTCCTTCAGCATGAACTTTCTGGATTAGCATCTTACACATCTAGAGCCCATGCTCCTCTAGAAACTCTGTGGAATAGTTTATGACAGTTTCAGGAATAGTGGATGGAAACCTGGAAGTGGAGATTCTGAACACTGGGACAGAATAGGATAGCTACAGTATGGAAGCTGCCAGTGTCCTCTGTCTACACACCATCTTTACATACGTGAGCAGAAGTGAACTGTCACTCCAAGGCATGGTTTCTGGTTTCTAGTCAGTGATTCACTGAGATGCTCCAATGAGATGATTCTTTTCAGCCCTTCCTTAACTGCCAATAATTTCTTTCATATACACACCCCATCTTTATCTTCTTCTCAAGTTGTTAATATAAAAGGAAGATAGTACCCAAATTACTTTTCCTTATCTCCTATCTACTCACTCAACGAGGCCCATTAAAAGCCCCCACTATCTAATACCTAATTAGCGAGGGCTTGGTGTTATGCTGGATATTTTCACCGTATTTATTCCTCATACTGATCCTCACAGTTAGGAACAATTACTTTACCTACTGTACATTTTAGAAAGATAAGAACTACTTGCTTGGAAAGCCTGGTTTGAATAATAGGACTCTGAGTCTGGCACTCTGATACTCTCCCTTTCTGGTTCTAATGTGTGAGCCCTGGCAGGCGTGGCTTAGTTCAGTCCCAGACCCAGACCGACTTTGTTGAACTGTGTTTGGATACCTATTGTCATGTCTCCCTTTCCTCTTTATCAACCCAGTTCTGTGCGTCTATCCAGATATACTTGCCTATACTTGCTTTGTCTTATATTTGCTTTTGTTTTACATTATTCTGGCCTTCGCTTTCCCCTTATTTTCTCTTTACAAATATCTCCTTGCTGCACACTTGACCCACCCGACGATGCTCGGAGGGCAGGATCTTCTGGCTGGATCTGAGTCCCTGCTTCTGTCTGTTCTGAGTTGGGAGCTGAGAGTGAAGAATGATGGGAGAAAAGCATCGCTGTGCACATCCCTTTCTATCTCAGACGTTAAGTGTTAGCGGCCACGGAGCTTCCAAGGATTCCTGCTGAAACCACTGGCGTGTCTGGAGCCTTATTATCACAGTAGAGGTAACAGACCGTAAGTCATCACCAATGGATACTGATAGTGTGATGGTTTGTATACGCTTGGCCCAGAGAGTGGCACTATTAGGAGGTGTGGCCTTGTTGGAGTGGGTGTGGCCTTGTTGGAGTGGGTGTGGCCTTGCTGGAGTGGGTGTGGCCTTGTTGGAGTAGGTGTGTCACTGTGGGCATGGGCTTCAGACCCTCATCCTGTCTGCCTGGAAGTCCAGTCTTCTCTTAGAGGCCTGGGGATGAAGATGTAGAACTCTCAGCTCTGCCTGCACCATGCCTGCTTGGATGCTGCCATGCCTCTGTGTTGGTGATTATGGACTCAAGCTCTGAACCTGTAAGCCAGCCCCAATTAAATGTCCTTATAAAAATTGCCTTGGTCATGGTGTCTGTTCACAGCAGTGAAACCCTAACTAAGTCAGGTAGTGAAAGATACTGGGTCGTGGATTGAAAGACAGGCATGTTCTCTGCTATTCAGGATTTCCCATGTGCCCAGGAAGAGACTATAACATTGGGCACAGTCTATTAGCCTGGAATTACCTGAAGGCAGGGTAGATTAGATATCCTCTGTGCTGGAAATCCCTGGTTCACTTATTCTGGCTGAAGTAAGTAAATGATCAAAAGCTATTTTCTTGGTCCTTTTCGCATATCTACCCTGGTGGGTTGAAACCGCAAACTCTTGTTATTAGATTTGTGGAGCAGCAGCGCTGTCAGGTGAGGCCTGTGTAAAGCACATGGGAAATTAAGGAAGGAAGAAGCACACAGCTCTGTGGAAAGCAGAGGCCACTATGCATATCCTGAGATTAGCCACCTGGAGAGTTTAGCATAGTTAGGGTCTTAGTCAAGGTTTCTATAGATGTGATGAAAAATCATGGCCAAAAAGCTAGGTGGAGAGGAAAGGGTTTATCTGGCTTACATTTCGACATTGTAGTCTTCCTCTAAAGGAAGCCAGGACAGAACTCAAACAGGACAGGAATTTAGAGGCAGGAGTTGATGCTAGAGGCCATGGAGGGGTGCTGCTTACTGGCTTGATCTTTAAAAACTTGCTCAGCCTGCTTTCTTGTAGAACCTTGGATGATTGGGAATGGAACTGCCCACAATGGGCTGAGCCCTCCCCTACCCATCAGTAATTGAGAAAATGGCCTACCGGCCTGCCTATAGCCTGATCTTACAGAGACATTTTCTCAGTAGAGGCTTTCTATTCTCCAGCGACTTTAGCTTGTGTCAATTTGACATAAAACTAGCCAGCACAGAGAGTGTTCTAAACTTTGTTCCTTTTCTTCTCTATTTCATTTTAGGCAATGATACATCCCCATTACAGAAATTGAATGAATATAACATTTCAGCATGTGGTTAGAGGAGAGAAAAAAAATCCAGCCTACTCAGAAATTCCTGTGCATTTTCCCCCAGTAACTCTTTATACAGCCTAAGATTTGAGACGAGCAGATTAGGGTTGAGTTTTAGGAGCCAGGAAGGCATCGCTGGGGCTTTAATCATCACTATAGTGCCTGTCATGGGTACTGTCCAGCTTCTCCAACAGAAAGGAAGGTATTTGATGACATGTAGGACTCCTGAAAATTCTAGTCTCCTCCAGGTCTTTAAAGGCTGATTACAAGCAATCTGGGAGCAAGGAAGGTTTAACATTGTTTAAGCCCTACTGTCGCAAAAATGGTCATTTAATACACATTGCTACAGGGCTTTCAAAAATATGAATGTTGCCTAACTGCCCAACCCAGGGCTAAACAGACTAAGAAGAAGGAACATATTGAGAGAAGACAGTAATATGTGACTGTAGGTAGTGAACATCTTACCGAGCTTTGGTGGCTCGATTCAGTGTGGATGTGGCCACAGGAAGCCAGTGAATACCCTCAAGGTCCATGTGAGGCTCATATCCCATACAAGCTAGAAAATCCCATCTGCCTTCTTTCCCAACCCATCTCACCCAGAGAGAACTCCCTGACCACTTGGAGAAAACTCTGGGCTAACCTGTCAATGTCATCACCCATGAATGCTGGTCCAGGGGCTTAGTTTTTGACCATGTATAGACACAGTTCCAGCTCCTAGCTGATAAGTTATTACTTCTTGCCTAAGTTCTATAAAATCCCTTTGCTTTAGCCTGGATATGTGACTTCACTGACTTCTACCTGCGAAATCAGTGAAGCTACCTGAGAGAGCTGCCTCCTGATAAGCCTGCCTTTATCTACTTTTAATCTGGTCTAATCTGGTCCAAATCTGTGTCACTGAGGGAGAGAAAATACACAACAGTCTAGGCTTCCCAATTTGCTGAACAGAAAGTCAGTAGATCAGGCAAGTAGATAATTTTAGCAAGTCCTCTGGGAGACAGGGATGTGGAGAACTGTTAGACAGACTCATCTTTGCATCATGTGACTACAAAAGGCAGCTGTAGTCTGTCCCCTCTTATATCCTCTGTATCTTCAATCCAGTCCACTCACACAGACAAGAGAAGGACTGGTGGTCCATACACGAAACACAAACATAAAGACCACTACTGCATGAAGCCAAGGGCAACAGCAAATAAAAAAACAGCTACGTCTTCCAAAAGGGACTATAATATGTTCTGCATATTTCAATATTTGCAACATTAAGGACTATTGACCATCTTATAGATGGCTGTTTTTACTGTTACCAGTCCTTGCTTTCTGAAGTCTATGAATTTTGTTCAGAGTTATGCTAGCTAGAGAAGAGCAAGACTTAAAATGTATTGATCACCTAGCTGCTTTGCTTATGGATTTGTATTTAATTTTTATAGCTTTCTAGTTAAGTCCACCTGTGTTTGTTTGCACAGTAAGGAAGTAAAGGCTCTGAGAAATAAAGAAATTTTTTTCTGAGGGTGTGAAACTAGACAGAGGCAGGAAGAGAGGCATGGAGAACTACCCAGATCCGATTCAAATCTTATTTTTTTTTTTTTTTTTTGGTTCTTAGACCGTGAACTTCCACTCTGCTGAGTCATGCTTTCTGGTGAACAAAATAGCTATGTTCCTTCATAATCTTCGCTCCTTTATCCTCGAACCATCCCCGTGAGCTCTTAAAAAAAAATCAGCACAGGCCATTAAAAACGGAAATTGTCACAGCGTGCATAGTCAGTTTCACAAAGTTAATGTTACATAAGTGTGTCAACCATGAAGAAGGCGAAACCTGACTCCGAGCCAGAGACACAGCTCTCATTTCTCCTAATGAATGCACATGGAGATGAATTTAGTGGGGGATGTGGGAAACTTTCCAGACGCTATCAAACTTGATGCTTCAAATATTGCATTTTATACTTAGAGAGTCCGTTTTTTTCACTCTATTTGCGCTTTTGTTATTATTTTTTTCATATAATATATTCTGATCATGGTTTCTTGTCTCCCAACTCCTTCCAGATCTTTCCTATCTCCCCACTCACCCAACTCCATCCCCTTCCTTTCTTCCTCTCTTTAGAAAACAAACAGGCAAACAAACAAATGAACAAACAAACAAAAAGCAAGCAATGATAAAAAAAAAAAAAGAAAGAAAGAAAACCATAGAAACATGTGTACACACAGAACTCCCAAATCCATTAAAAAAACTCCCAGACTGCGAACCACCGTATATAAGGAAAATTCCAGCAAGACAATAAAACTTGCCCAAACAAAGCAATATAAGACAAAACGTCTACAAAACCACCATTGAGTTCGTTTTGTATTGGCCATCTGCTGCGTGTGGGCGTTAGCTTTGAGGCGTTGGATGGGTGTGCTGCTAAGTCTGTATCATCACAGAGGTCAGGTACGGAGTAAGGGACTGGGGGTAGAGGAGAATCTCCCTAGGAAGCAGGATTGTAATATTTAATTATAGAGAGGCAGGAAGAGATTGAACTGGGATGATTAAGACGGGGGGGGTGTGTGGTGGATGGAGAAGGGGAGGAAGAATGGAATCAGGGAGGACATATGGGGAAAGACAATTAACTCTATTTGTTTCCTTAAAAATAGGCTTTTATTAAATGTTGACATTAGTTCCCATATCAAAAAGCTAGGTAATTTTAAATCTCTACACTCAATATTAGTCAAATGTTTTTAAAAAACCTTTTCCTCTCATTAAATTGTTAACAACCATATGTAGTATACCTGAATCAAATGAACTCCAGTCATTTTGTGAATGACCTTTGCCACACAGAGTGCTGTAGCCAGGTTAGCTCCAGAAAGACAGTACCCACAGGTTTAAGTCCTCTAATCATAGAATTACACTCCCCACTTTAAAAAGAATCACAAGTTTCATCTATCAATGAAAAGTAATATTTTTGCTTTTCTAGTTGAACTGAGGGGGGAAAAATATAAGTTTACAACTCAGACTCAGAATCTAGATTGTTTTTCAGTTTTCAAGTGAAAACTCACCTAATTCCCAAATTGTCTGCAAAACAGAACGTTGGGTGTCAGAAGTCAACTGAGAGTATGGCGTCCCAATAGCAGAGCTAGGCTACACTACAGAGTTGGCATGCACAAACCCTAGTCATATTGACTAGAGACTGACAGAACAAGACACAGATATAAACAACGGACACAAAGACTTAGAGAGATGGAGGAAAGACTCTGGTATGTACAAAAAACAGAGGGTAGAGATTGCTGCAAGAATTCTTAACTATTCTTAAAACCCACTGTCAATGGTCTGGAGACAGAACCAAGGAGGCTGCCATGAGTTTCGGGAAATAGGTTGTATATAGCATCAAGTCAGGCATGGAAATAAACCTAGTCACATTCTGTGTGAGAAAAGGAGACAATGGAGCTAAATGTTCTCCAGTGATAGGAAACCCTGCTTCTTGGGATGACTTTTTCTTAGGTCATTTTTCTTGATAGGTTGACCACAATTAGTGACATGCTTTGGGTACTAGAGCTGGCCACTACTGATTCTGTGGCTCTCCATTCATTTAGCTACTGAGCATAGGGAATAAGAGCCTAGGGATCAGGGACTATAGGGAGGATGTGAAACTCTTGTGCCATTTCCCAGCAGCTACCATCTATGACTTATGGCCAGATCTGGGGGTTGTAGGCATATAGGAAGAACAATGTGCCGTAGCTATGAATCTTGTTTCTCGGGGAAGGAAAAAAAATATCTGAGCTTGCATTGCAGAATGGATCCCCTTGGTCACTATTCCTCCTCCTCAAATTTACTATCTCCTATCCTGCTCAAAATAATTCTGCATCTGACAGCTGGGCTCTTCCACTAATCATTGACCATCTGAGAGGAGACTTAGATACATGTCTTTGTTTTCTTTTTTTCTCTTCTTCTTCTTCCTTCCTTCCTTCCTTCCTTCCTTCCTTCCTTTTCTTCTTC